>CM049373.1:25922330-26322330 GCA_026937815.1 Etheostoma perlongum | reverse complement strand
GCCACTGTCGCCGCTGTGTCACTCCATGTTGCTGGCAGCCGTGTGTGAGTGAATGGGGGCGGGGCTGCGAAGAAGAAAGATCCAAACACAGGCAGGGCTTTACAGAACAAATGGGTCATGTAAGGCATGCAAAAAAACAAAACAGAATTACACATTTAAAATATCGCTCAATCACGCAACTTTGATCGTGGGAAGCCAAAATTGTAATTCTGATTAAAATTTGATTAATTTTGCTGCCCTAGTTGTGTGTAATGTTACAACTTATTCTGTTTGGTGGATGGGTTGGTGGGACTTGGATTAAACTACAGTACATGTAGTGTTTACATCAGTGAATTGCCTGTGGAGTGTGCGCAAGCTCTTGTGCGAATTAGTCAGTTGTCTGGAAAGATGTTTCCTTTGTTTGTGACAGCAGAATCTAAAATACAAGTGGGTTAGGCTTATTCCAGGCATTGGTAAAACAGGCACCACAGCAACTGCTAGCAATATTGGATACACAAAATACAGCCAAGGGAGCAGAGCTCTGAAGACTGTAAGCTCTTGTCTCTATTGACACTCATTCCCGCCCAGCGAGAGTGGATTGTTGCACTTTCTGATCCTAATTTACTGCATTCATGATTTTTTGCCTGATTAGCTTCAGTTCAAATATGTTTTTGTGACCCAAACATTCTGTGAGGCCATGGAGACGCCTTATGTTATTAGTGTACGCATGCACACACACACACACACACACACACACACACACACACACACACACACACAAAACAATTCCCCTAGCTAGGAAAACGTCAGAAAAATATCTCCCTTTTCAGGCTCCTCTTGTCAGAGGTCTAATGCAAAAGACAAGTGTGTACAGTAAAGGGTGTTTCCAAGCACTGGAGAAAACATCAATTTCCATAATACATTTTTCTGAGAGGACATTTGCTGAAACTTACAGAACATAGAGTATTGGCCATCAGGAGGCCATCGCAGCATTATTTTTGTAACGACCACCCGAAATGTCCTCACAACCAAAAATACCCTCACCAAAACGGTTCTCAATACTTGTACCTCTCAAGTATAGCAATACTAACACACACACACACACACACACACACACACACCTGCCAAACCTATTCTGTTTTTAATATGAATGTGACAATTATAATAAAATATTTTATTCAATTCCACTAATTGGTAAATAATTTATTTTAGGGCTTAAAATCCATGGTGATTATCATTATATCTTTCATAATTTTGCCTGTATGGCCGTGAAGTTGGTTTTACATTTCATTCTTGTAGTATTAAAATGGTCTTTAAAAAGTATTGAATTTAACTTGGAGAACCCTTGTTGTATCCTGGTTTACTTGGAGTTGCTTTTTAGTTTAGGATTTTCATACAAAACCATAAGATATTATATTTATTCTATTTTGTTTCATTTTTGTTTCTTTTCACCCTCACAGACGTCTGCTGTATCCAGCGCTGGTGACTTTACTTATTTCTACACTAACATTTCCCCCAGGCTTTGGACAATTTATGGCTGGCAAGGTAGGTTCTACACACCCCCTCAGCACATAATGTTTTGTTTTCACACACTGCACTGTACCCATAACTATAATACAAAATAATGTGGAAGGAAGCCTGTGGCAGTATAGGCCTGTAGACCTAATATATCAACTATGTACCAAAACAAAATGGCTCTAACTCTGAATTCAACACAACAAATTAACTCATCTAACCTTTAATGACTTGAAAACATGATTTAGATTCCCTACATAATAAAATGTTTTGGTTGCAGTCTTTATGCAACTTTATAGAGCAGCTGTGTAATCAAAGGATTTTAGATCTTTGTATTGTTTCATAACAGACTGATTACCATTCATGTCTGTGATTGTTTTCATAATTTTCACAAGACAGGTTAAAATGTGCTTCTGTGTGTTTGTGTGTATCAGGAGATGCAAATGAGCTCATAAAAGTGTGTGTTTGCGTCTGTTCTCTCCAATTTCACCCCCTTCATCTGTCTAATTATTCATTATTAGAATTTGAAAAGCAAACGTATGGCACACACATCCTCAGGCACACACTCATACACTCACACGCTTACCATTTGTCAGTTTTGGTTTCTCATGGGCGGGTAAGTCAGGCTTCTAAAGCTCCAAATCTGCCTAGACTGACCCACTCTCCTTAAACCCCTTCTCCAAGGAGCACACTCAAAATTCTGTATCTTTAATCCCTCTGTCTTGCTCTCATACTCCACAGTTATCATTTCTCTGGCTATGGGTGACATTATCACCACCAGTGTCTCTAGCTGTCCCAACTTTTAAAAACAGCGACAGATAAATTTGTCGTCTTTCACTCCCTGCCGGCTATCTTAAATCTTCAGTGACGTGTTTTAAGACACTTTCAGCACATCATCTACCCAGTCTGTCATGCAATGCGTGTTTGAAGCATTTTTATTCTCAAGTTCCATCAGATGCATATGTTCTGCTGCGATTTACCATCAGAATAAGGTGAACATCCTACATCACCAAGTCACATTTCAGAGTAGCAAAAAATTAATGCAAATCAACAGGCAGTCACAAGCACAGAACAAAAAAGAATGGGACATGTTAAACACAAGCTCCCTTGATAGAGAGGAGTACAGGGTCTACTAACATTTTGCAGCATATTACTGAAAATACAGTATTCAGACACAAATTTGAGGTAATGGTGTGATTAGGCAGCGCTAATGCCTGTTGTAACAGTATTTTACAAAAGCCTTTTGCAAAACTCTTAAAACAAAATGACACAGAGAGTAAATCAACCTGAAATCATAGGTGAAGGGAACATAAAATACACTTTTGAAAGGTTCCACCTTCTCCTCAACCCAGAAATTACGCCCTTCGCCAAAGTGATCGTAAAATACTGTAACAGTTCTCAGCGTCAAGGTCACATTTAACGAATCAATAGGTCGCAACTTATTGCATGGAAGTTCTTTAGTAAAATAAGAAAAAGAAAAATGAATTCTGCAAAACAGCCCACCCTTGTTTACATACATTGATGATATCACTTCCTGTGGCCTTTAGCTGACCCAGAAGGAGTCTCTGGTGACATTACTGGACAACCGGACGTGGGCGAAACAGGGCATTGCTGAGGAATTTGACTACATCGGACACTCTGAAGCCTGGAAACACCCACAGGTCAACGTCTTCGTCACCCTGGTCCTCTTTATTGTCATGAAGGTAGGAGAAAAAACTATGAAAAGATTTGGGGATTTTTTGTAGATAATTAGGGTAACTTATGTCAGTAAATGCATACAAAATGCTCTCCCTGATCTCATTGTGAAAATAAATGTGTTGCTCAGCCTGACAATTACCTTTAAACCTCATCTTAGCCCTGGTTACTCTCCTTCTTTATTTTTTACCCCTCTACATTGTATAATATTCAACCCTTCCTTCACTTCATTTATGTACTGCAGAAGGTGTGCTAGTACAGTTTTTGAAATCCACACAGTATGCTGCCGGTGACTAAAGTAGCATTAAAGATAAAGCAAGGTCATAAGCAGAGAGAGAATTGAACAGGAAAGTATTTTAAATGGGAGGGTTTTGCCCTTTTTATTCAATACTGGACCTGTGATAATGGGAAAGTATTGGAACCCAGCCCATCTCCTCTTGTCGCTAGCAAAGAACAAAGGGAGAGAGTGTTAAAACGAAAGCTGGAAAGAGGCCTATCTCCCCCTCACTGTGTTACAAAGTCATGTTCCCAGGGGGCCATTTAAATTTTGGTCCACTTTGATGCTATATCGCTGAGTGACAGAGCTGATGCGATCCATGTAAAATAAAAATAAAAAATATAGGAACAGAGCATAACTTCATACCTCATAGGCCATTGTGAATGACTGCTCCTCCTTGCTAATCAGGGTCAAATGAAAGGCTTTTAGTGCCGCCTATAGACAGTGTGGCTTGACGAGGATGTTATAACCATGCAACACATACAGTACATTTCAAAAGAATATCCTAATTTTCTGCATCAATTAAGTATGGATATTTTAATCTTTCATATGCAATTGTTCTGCATGAGACCCTCCAGTATTGGAACAAGTAGCTTGTGAATAATAATTTCAATGTTTCAGATGCATATTTAATCAGCATATCATATTTTCTGCGGCTCATCTCATTTGTGTTAGATATTTCTAACTTGATTTACTTGCAAATGTTTAAAGCCAACCCTAATTAGAGTCAACAAAGTATTTGAGAAGATTTGGAGTTGATAAACATGCTATTGACTAGCACTTTTTTTATATGATATGTTCTGTTTATAAATAAAAAAATGTTTTTATAGTAATACCTCTGGATCATAGCCCATTAACTTTCTCTTCATAGTTAGGGGTCCTTTAGGGAAAGATGTAAAAAGGAAGCAATTTTAGCTATTCTTAAAAAAATATGAAGGATCTTTAGACATCCATAAAGAATCTTTGATCCCAGTTGATTGCATTGTTGTTGGGGTAAAAGGCATGAGGAGGTGGATATATAGTAAATCACTATCACTGTCCGGCTTCCCCACATCTCAGTGAGTACAAAAACTATCACTGTGATATAAAGTATTGGAACTCACTGCACTGTTGGCCTAAGGGGGAAAGAAGGTCAACACTTCCTATATATTTTTCTCTTATATATAAAGTCTCGCAGCCACTCTGTGTGTGTGTGTGTGTGTGTGTGTGTGTGTGTGTGTGTGTGTGTGTGTGTGTGTGTGTGTGTGTGTGTGTGTGTGTGTTAGAGAAAACATTTTGAAATCTGTTTTTTTTTAGCTATAGCTGCCACATGTATTTGACATTAACATGCAGTTTTGTCAACTAGCATTTACCATTATGACATAATGTAACTTGTGGCCACTGCCCAGTAAAGGTTAAACAATCTCACTTTAAAGCTGCTTTACGTACATGGAGTTTTTTGTATTATTATAGATTCATTCTAATGGAATATTTATTAGTTTGAAGAAAAATGAGACAATCCTGTCTGGCAGTGTATTTTTCTATTCTAACTTTAAGCATTGCCAAAGTCAGACATGTTCACCTTTACCTTACATGGCAGCTGGATTCTCGTGATATCACCTGATCACTTGAGAACCGTAGGATCATGTATGACATGAGAATCCATATTGTCCGGCTTCAAGAAATGCATTTGGGTCTGAAGTACCAGCTTACCAAACCAATCAGCCAAATCAGTCCGATGAGGAGTTCCTGGCAGCTACGGCCGTTGTTTAGGTGTGTGTGACGGCCTTAACTGCTTGTTAAAACAATGGCAGATGTGATAGACAGGTGGTTCATCCAATCACCTGCCAGATTTTTTTTTTTTTTTTTAAATGTTTCCAGTACCAACTCTTTCCATAGACTGCTTCTTAAATGGGTCCGTGTACCAAACCATCTGGCCGCTGGTCAGGTTAACCCACTATGGCATAAAATTTAAACCAATAAAAACCTACCAGGATTAATTAAAGAACAAAAAGACCTTTTCTTTTGTCAAAAATAGTTAGAATTACTAGACAAAGTAGATTAAGTAGTTAACTACACTTAATGTTACAACAAATAACTTTGGAAAAAAACGTATCCACAGATTGTTAAGTTGAATTACTGCCAAACAACCTGCACTGTAAAATGTAAATAAAAACATAGTTAAACGAGACCCAACACGAACCAGAAGCTCCAGTGTCAAATATGTAAGAACAGAACTGATGGTGATAGTATCTACTGCAGTAGTGGCAGAAACTGGCTCACTGTCTTTTTGTCATTGTTTCTGAACAGTAGGCTACAATAGAGGACGTTTCTTTCAGCCTTGTCTGTCACATTGTCTGTCACAGATCTCAAAAGGTGAAACAAACCAATATTAATTGCTTTATGAAGCCAGTTTCACTGAATCAACTTTTCTTGTTCTCAAAAGGTGAAACAAATGTCCCAATCCCATCCTCCTTCTGTCCTTTAGCGAAATGGTCTGATGGGTTTTAGCGTCATTCCTCTCAGTGTGACAACAAACTTTTGTGTGCGTGTTTGCATTTCCTGTGCATGTATAGGCCAAAAGCACATGCAGCTCATCCTATATTTGACATAGAGGTGAGATGTGTATTAGCCAAAAACACACACATATACACACTATATAACTAACTTTAATCACCCACCTGTACAAATCTCATCAAGCTGTTCTCAGCATCTATCCGTGGGCATGTGCTGACTCACATCCTTTCTCTCAAACACACGCGGACACACACACACACATACGTAGACCTTCACACAGGCTGTAATGGCTCTGTCTAATTACAGCCTTTGGTTTTCCTGGATTCAGCCTGCTGATTTTCAAAGGAAAGATTGCTCTCTCACTCTCCTTCGTGATAATGAATGGTTCTTTTATTTGGCATGGCAGCCATCTTGTCTAGTTGCTCCTTTTCATGCCAAAACTTCAGCTTTCCAGCAGCTAAACTTTTGAAAGTGAAGGTGCATCAGGAGGTCAATGTTGGCAGGTCAGCAAATGAAGCTGCTATAAATACATTAATTATGTGTTTTGATAAAGAACAAAACAGGGAACAGATCTAAGTGAAAAGCCTGAAATGTTTCTCGTTTTAAAGTGCACTGCACCTGTTGACATGCAGACTAATTTGGCATGCTGTGTAGTTAAATACTATTTTTAGTGTGTGCAATTATGCACATCAACAGCTACTCAGTGAGGAATGTGTTTATTAATACAGGTGTGTTTCTGTGTGTGTCCTACAGCCTGAATAAGTACTCCTAGTGTGTGTGTGTGTGTGTGAGAGAGAGAAAGTGTGTGTGTGTGTGTGAGAGAGAGAAAGTGTGTGTGTGTGTGTGTGTGTATGAGAGAGAAATGTGTGTGTGTGAGAGAGAGTGACAGAGAGCTGGCGGGACTGTAATTGGAGTGGCAATAGAAGAAGGGCCCTTGAGGGTCCCCTGAGGCCCCCAGGTGATAGACTGTCCTCTGAATGTGAAACACACACACACGCATAGAGGGCTCCCAGATGACTGACAAATTAAATTGACTATAAATGTCCTGAATACTGCGTCACAACTGGTCCCCTTGACCTGAGTATCCTTCCCTTCTCCCTTATACCTCACTTATGCTTTCCTGTTTTTGTTTTCTCTTTTGCACTTTTTTTGTGCCTCTTTTTCATATGTTAAACAAACATAAAGAGTCAAGAAGTGCAGTACACTGTAGGTGTTAAACTGTGCTGCACATGGTTTGACTGATGCATTTAGCAAGACTAATGCTCATATACTTGTAAATGGAAGTCACTAATAGATTACTTTTTGTGCCTACTGACCATTTGCATATTAAGTGATACTCGTCATTCCGTAGCTACAGCAGTAAGCTAGCATTACTTTTCAAAGCCAAGGAGCATTTCATACTTTTGTGGGGTTACATGCTACTTTCATGAAAACACAATTGTGTGATACTTTTCCACTGTGTGGAAGCCAGTTCTATGCTGCTATACCAGAATGTAGGCTACGCTAGCGGCTCTTTTCTACTCTACTAGCGTTTCATTTGCCATAAAAATTGGTTTTTCCTCATTCTAAAAGCATTGTAATGTTTCATGTAAAACAGAGACAGAGACCATAAAGCATACATCTATCATCATGCTTTTCTAAGTATCTACAGTAAGCTAAGGAGCTAGGCAGGATTTTATTAGAATACAGTCTACATTTTCAATTTATTTCTTTTGTACTTAAAACATCTGTACAATTTTTTAGGTGAGGATTCTGTCTTTTCACCAGGAACAGCTTTAGCCTTGTGATTTTACCATGCTATGTATGTAGCCAAGAACAGCACATTTTCACCCATTTATAGAATTCTCTACAAGTCAGCTGGAAAGGGTTTTTAACCAACTTATGGAGCTAACGTTAGCTTAGCTACCTTGTTACAGATGATGGAATAAGGAAAAATCGACAGTCGTTACTTGAAAGTGAGAAATGGACAATTAAAAAAGAAATACGTTATTATCATTATTAAAAATATTCTTACAACCTATATTCTCCACTGAGAGCCATGATGAGAAAGAAATTGAATTAAACAGATGATAAAACATGTTCACGAGTCCTTCGGTAAAATCTGATGAAATTCAATTTAAGGATTGACTTGATCTAACCACGCTGTATCTATTGGTTATCTGTTTGCTTTAATGAAAGGCCAATACCCATCTGAAGTAAACATGCAGCTCTAGATATACCACTATGTTTCCTCCTTAAGTGTTACAGTAGGAACAAGTATTGTAGGTAAGTAGTACAGTTGCTTATGTTTTGCAATGTTAAAATTATAACCTCAAGTCTACAGCTCTTCAGGAATTGCGATAAGATACATTTATTCACCTGAACAAATTATACAGAAATAACACAATGCCAAGGTTATGTTGCATCGTTCCCTATGGTCTTAATCAGTTTCCTGTTCAGTAGTATACAGTTCAGTAGTTCAAGACAAATCCAGCTGCCTGGTGGTCAGCTTTAACCCTAATTTTCCACTCAGTTTTTGTATTGCCCCTACAACAGCCCCAGATCAGGGGTAAATTGGCATTAGAGCGCTTTATGTAAAACGTTGAAAGACACAGGCCTGAGAGGATTGGCAATGCCTCGCAGATATCTAGCAGGCTAAATATATGGACCTGTCGGGGAGCTACAGCCAATGAGAATGCAATACACGGTTAGAGGGGAAACCCGGGGAAGGGATCACCAACTCATGCATGGTATTACATCATGTTCTGTCTCTCTCATCGGGGATTACTCCTGGTTTAAGATCTTATAGTGTTTTAACCCATATCGCGACTTTGAAAGTCATGTACTGTGCATTTAGCTTAAGCTTGCGTTGACATCCTCTGTTATGATGATCTTACAACTGACAGTGTAAGATCACCTGTAATTAAATGTATTCTGTTTTTATCACCTTGACTTAACCACGTTCCATGTAAGTCATGGATTGCTTTGCTTTATTCAGACCCTTTGCATGCTGTAAGTACAGGTCAAACCATTACTTATCTGCTTCTGCCACATAGTACAGTTCTGCCTTGACAGAGTTGACAGCTCTTACTGTATTTCCTCATTGCTAGGTTCCCTAATTTTCATTTTTTTAATTTATTCTGTTTATTGATCCCCAGTGAGGAAATTACAATTTACAGTCTTTGTTAGTAATCCCTACACACAGGCCTGAAATACACACACATGCTCAGGACCTATTCATGCACAAATGGAGAGATGTCAGAGTGAGCGGGCTGCCATTGCTGGACCAGCGCCCTGAGCGGTTGGGGGGGTATGGTGCCTTGCTCAAGGGCACCTGGCGGTGCCCAGGAGGTGAAGTGGCATCTCTCCAGCTCCACGAATACTACTGACATAAAATGTTAATTAAATGAATAATAAGACCTCTGTAATGTCTTCTTCTGAAATCTGAGTCACATGTATTAACTGAATTTAGTACGTTTTTTCCTTCTAAAATAGTTTAGCCCTAAAGCAGCTCTATAACTTATAAGTCTCATTAAATCCACCGTCAAAATTGATGTGGTTCATTACGAAATGTTTAATTGGATTTTAATGTAGAAGCTTTTTACTTCTTTCCTTTGTTTTTTAAGCACCTCCAGGATTTTTAACCAACAATCCAGTCAAGTCTTGGCTGGCGTTTCTTGCCTGAAGGCTTCTGCTTCCTCTTATGGTTTATCAAAGTCCCCTTTCAGTCCGAGGTCGAAGATCATCATATAATTTGATGGTCATGCACTACCTCAGTCAGATGTTCATATAGATTGTTCAATAGATTCATCTTTAATGATTCCTCCGGGGGAAAGTGAGTCATAGGTGCTTCAAAGAATTGGATATAGCAATACTGTAGGAGGACATCAGTAGTAACAGTGCAACAAAAAGGAATATAGAAATGGGTCCTGAAATGCTAATGTCTCGTTAAACTCTCAATTATACGGCCATATCATGTCAGTAAAAAGTCTTCAAGGAATCAGACATCAAAACCATCCACCTAATTATATCGTTGAATAGTAAATGTGTTGCAGACTTTGGCTTAAAGGCCTTGTAAACTCTTAGAGGGGTTTGAGCAGGACAGGGTTATAACCATTAAGTTATACATTGAATCATGCTGATTTTGTTTGGTAGGTAGGGACAGGTGTATGTAGGTGCACAAAGGCTGTTGTTGTAGTTTTGATCACTGATTTGTTCTGCTTCTCAACACAGTCAATGGTTGCAGCAGTGGCTGTGTCACACTAGCCTGGTCCTACCAGACTCCCGTATATTTTTGTACTCAAGCAAAATGAAAATTGAGCGGAAGTAGGTAGGAGGGCGGAGCCGGGCTAGTGACACACAGCTTGGGCAGGCAATTAATGTACTACAATGTACTACAAAATCTAGACTCAGTCAAATCTGAAGACACAGATATGATGTGCATAGTTTTAGATTTATTGTGAGCAAATAAAGGAATATACATCCACTTAGAACTAGTGTTAATTATTTCAACAATTTTAGTTTCAGTCATATTTTGTCAACCTCCCTTTTCCTTTTTAACAGTGTTTTGTTGACTTAAAAAATTGACATTTTTAGTCATATCTTTCATCTAGGAAAACCAGGGCTATTGGTCTTATCTTGAAAACCGTAGACAGTTTAGTTTTGTATTATAAAAACACTGACAGTTTCGTCTTTAAAACGCACATTTTTGGTCTTCTCTTAGTCTCATTTTAGTCAGAACTAAGTGAGGATTTTAGTCAAATTACAGAAAACTGCGTTCAAATAAAATGTCATCCCACTATTTTAGGCTAAAAGAACTAGTACTGAAAATTAGCAGAAGTTGAATAAGAATGCAGCTTTGCAGATAGTGTCTGGTCTGATGTTATTTATTGAAGAAATACATCCAGACATAAAACATTTCTATGATTTGCATCTAACATGATTCTGTAATGACTGCTCATTGTGAATGAGACATAAAACATTTGGCTTATCATATAATGAATTACTATACATATGTGACCAGTTATTTGTTTTTAGAGTGCAATTCTCTAAAAAAATTTTTATGTTGAAATGTTTTTGTTTGCAACCAATTTGATCATATTTGCTGTATTTTCTACGAGAAATTATATAATTCAGCAATTGTGTTTTAACAACCCTATAAAAATGATTGTTTGGGGACATGTTTATGATTGTTACACACGTATGATCAACTGCACTGTAAAGTCTTTAGTAAACACTGCAGTTGACAGCTGGTTTCAGTACTCTGGGTTTCACAGCTGATTGTAAATTTACAACTGGTTTAAATTGCATTGTTCTCCACTTAGTGTGGGATGATCTGTACCAACACACACACACACACACACACACTCCTCAGAGTTCATGGCCTCTGTAATAAAGTTAAGCCTATGTTATGAGTTCCTAGATCCTTATATACCTTTTTTATACCTTTCTAGCTTACTTTGTTTGTTTTACTGGCTGGTGAAAAGAAAGAAAAAGAGAGGAAGAGGAAGGAAAATCCAATAGAATAATTATAAAAAGAATTATTCCCTTGACTTATTTTTGCATGAGGCTCATTTTGTGTAATAAACTCGTGTGTCTGTTACTCTCTAGCACCTGGCAGCTCTGAGCTCTGATTTTTGTCACTGAGTCAGTGTCATGATGTGAGCGTGGGTGTGTGTGAACACCTACGCACATATGTGTGTACATGCAGTGTGGGTTGTGATAACGGCGACAGTGTAGGGTTACAGAAGGAGATCCATTACTTCACCATGGCAGCCAGCCTTAATTACAGCTAACTATAGATGGAGCAGAGGGAGCGGTAGGAGAGGGAGAGAACAGGAGGTATGCAGAGACACAGCAATGAGTGTAATTAAAAAGTCTATTTGAAACCATGAGATTTAATGGCTTGTATGATATTGTATATACTTTTCATTGTGTGCATGCAAGCGTGTGTCTGTGCGTGTGATCTTGTTTAACTAGTGGGGTCCAAAAACCATGAGTCCTGTATACTTGTGGGGTCCCAACCGCTTTGTGGGGCCAAAATGCTGGATCCCACAAGTTTAAAGGGCTGTTTGAGGGTAAAAACTTGGTTTAGGACTAGGGTTAGAATTAGGTTATGGTTAGGGTGAAGGTAAGGGTTAAGGTTAGGCATTTAGCTAGGGAATGTATTATGTCAATGATATGGGTCCCAACATAGATAGTGCCACAAACCTGTGTGTGTGTGTGTGTTTCAGCTTAGTGTTAAAAGAATAGTTCAACATTTTTGGATTACGTTTTCTTGCAGAGTTTGATGAGAACAACGATACCACTCTCAACCATGAGACTAAGTGTATTTCCCCAAATGTGCATCTGCTCCTTTTTAATTAGTATCAACCCCTGAAAATCTTGTTTTCGCTGACCTCCAGTGGTTTAAAATTCTCAAATTTGCAGCAAAAGCAAAGACAAAAGCACTAGATTTAAAAGACTTAAGAAGCACATCAGTGTGAGGCTCTAAAAATTTGCTTAGTCAGTGTTGTCTCTCATCTCCCAGTGTCAAGGATATACTAATGGATCAAATATTTACTGTAGAATTGATCAATACACTGGCCGTGCAGTTTAAACAGAATTTTAATGCGACATCTAATCTCACATCTAAAACGAGTCCACACTAATATGTGTGAAGGTTATTTTTGATTATTATAGTTTTAATACAGTCTAATCAATTAGTGCAGCTTTTTCTTCCACAAAAATAAGCATGCCAGCCTTTTAATAGTTATATCTGTGGAACTTATATGGAAGCTTAAATAATTTAGGTACAAACAGGTACACACACGCACGCACGCACACACACACACACACACACACACACACACACACACACACAAACACCTGATGATAATGCTCACACACTGTCAGTGGTGACATTTCCCTTTTTGTCTTTCCTAATTAGCAGTGTCCCGCTCCCTTTGCACAGTGTCGACCAATCGGCAGAGCCCGCTCATTACCCAGGGTTCATTTCAGGGTCTTTATCAAAAGAAAAGTGAAAGTGACAGCTTAATCTAACCTCAGCAATAAACTCTGCATGGTCGCCTTCTCACTACTGGTAGAGGATTCAGCTTGGCTATCATCTAGGGGCACACAGGATGGTACTCTGAAGCTAATTGAAATGCCACCCTGTTTTTTTTACATCTTGTCTTTATCTCCCTCTTTTTTTCTCTCTTAGTTCTGGATGTCTGCCCTGGCCACCACCATTCCAGTGCCCTGCGGAGCCTTCATGCCAGTATTTGTCATTGGTAAGAAGCTACTAGCCCTGTATGCATGAATGTGTGTATTTGTGTGTGTGTGTGTGTGTGTTAGACAAGTGAAGGTAGTTCTTGCTGAGAGTTGCATGAGAAGATTGATGCAACTCTCCAATATGAGCTTATAATCTTTTTGCCCTAAAACATCAATCTATTTCTTTTACTTAACCCTCATGTTGTCCTCCTGTCAAATTTGACCCGTTTTCAGTTTTTTTTAATCACAAAAAATGGGCCTTCAAAATAAGTGCCTGAAAATGTCAACAATATAAATATATAATAACTGGAAAAAACATCTAAAAAAGTCCCCACAACATTGAAAAAGTGACAAAAATGTGGGGGGAAAAAGCGATAATAGTGGGTTTTTTTCATGGTTGACGGGAAGACAACACAAGGGTTAAGAGGAGTGATAAAATGTACTATTCATGTGAACTGTAATATTCTTAAATTTTACTCTCATCAAGAAAGCGTATTTCTCAATATATTGAACTATTCCTGCAATTGAACTCAGTTTATTTTATTTCATCATCACTCTGCAGTGTTATTCCTTTAAAAATAGTTTTTAGCTATAAACATAGCTAGTTGGTGTAAGAAATAGCAGAGACACAAGACATGTTTACTTTTTTTTCGATTTCAGTGGAAATATAAACCTAAGCAATGCAATATATACTATACATAGAATACAAAACAATTAGTTATTGTTCCCAGTATTAAGCCCAGTAATGATTGAAGTCTGTCTCTGTGTCTTTGTGCATGTTTCAGGGGCAGCTTTTGGTCGTCTGGTTGGAGAAAGCATGGCAGCCTGGTTCCCAGATGGTATTCACACAGATGGCACCATCTACCCCATAGTGCCAGGAGGCTACGCTGTCGTGGGTACGTTAAACAGACAATCATGGCACCTATCACTCTCTACATTTTCACTTTCTTACACTTGTGAGAACTTTCTTATGTTTTTCTTTTACTTTTTTCAAAAAAGCCATTTTCTGTTTTTTCTCTAACTTATAAAAAACATTTTGTCAGATTCAAATCATTAATATTGGGGGTTATGGCAGTTTTTGGATCGACACAAAATATTTCTCACTTAAAACCACCTTGAGTGCTTTTGAAATGATTCAGTCTTTTCAAGATGGTAACTGTGCACACATTTTTATCTCCTTTTCATTAGCTTAAATATACTATAAAAAAAAATCAAGATAAATATTCCCTACAGCCCAATGCCTCAATGTACAGCTTCAAGTTAAGACTCCAAAGGGACCATGATTAAACAGACAGAGAGAATTAAATTCCCTTCACAAGATCACTGGACAAGACTTTAAAAAATTTTATGAAAATGGGCTGCAAAACAGCTCAGAGACCAGCTGATTGATAAAACAACAATCTTTTACATCTCATAGTGCTGTTGGCAAGTGTTCATGTCCCGCTTAAAAGTTTTTGAAGTTGAAAATGTAACTTTTCTGATTAGGAAATAGTAATTTTAACCACGTCATTACTTTGTGTTTCTGTAAGTTACATGAGTCTCAGCCTTGTTTAATCTTTGTTTGATATAACTGTATTAGATAAAACATTTCAGTATGATACACTTGATTTATTTAACAAATACATTTGAAAATATGAGTTTTTTTTCCCAGGATTTTACAGTGAAGCAACTGCAAGAAATGTTTAGTTTGCTTAACAGTTGCTTAATTATGCCAAACTAAAATGTAGATGTCCAATACGGGACTGATAGCAACTCTTTAATTTAGTTTTTTGTGGAAACTTTAATTATACTTAGATAATGTAAACCAAAATGGGTAATTTTTTTTATGATAGCAAGCATTAATCAGCATTAATAAGATGATCAATTTTATGCTAGACACGTGACTGAAGCAGCAACGTGAGAAGTTACAATACAAAATCCTCAAAAACACATTTTAATGGAGCATTGTGCTGCAACACAGCATGGGCCTTAAAAATAAAAAATGTCAGAAGGTTATAGGTCCACACATGCAAGATTTATATGGCCGATACCGATTTCAGCTAATTGTCCATTGTTTTCATTTATTATTTTTGAGTGTGTTTTACTTAAACCCATAACAACCCATGGCCAAGTATAGAGAATAGAGTTGAAAAATAAACGTGTCAGTTATAACTATTGGAGACACTGTTTCTAAATGAACTTAAACATATCTTTGGCATTCACATACTGCTACATTTCTTGTTACTTATTGGTAACATAGCCTATACGCTCTGCAAAAAGCTAATATTGGTTGATCTATCAGACTGGCCTATTCATTTTAAGTCTAAAGAAAGAGAAGCATCAATGGTTAATTAAGGGGTACTAGCAAGCAGGTTAAAGTAGATCAGATAAGATTCTGGTTTTATAACAGGTGGAACATGCAAACAATCAGACTGGGCTACTGTTCTTATTCTTTATTTATATGAACAAAAACACTTTATCTTGATGTTTTTGGACTGTTCATTCCTAATGAAGTTAAATGTCTAATAAGATGCAGTGTTGTGAGTCCTTGTTGACAGCCATGCTGATTAAGTCACTGCTTCAGGTTGGTGATGGCTGTTTTTCTGAGCTGATGTTGTGGTGCACTGTAGCTGATGACTCAGCCTTACACAAGCCTTTTATTTCATCTCAGCGGTGCTCGCTTTAAGGACTAAATGTTAGAATGGGCAGAGGGAACAGTAGCATTTACGCGAGGAGGATAGGCAGACAAACACAGGCTTAATTAAGTTACAGGAAAGAACAATGAAACCAGCTATTGTAGACTCCCACACACACCATCTGTTTCCCTCAGCTCTTCTCTCTCTTTTCACATTATTGTAATGCTTTCAGGCTCTACTTTTTTTTTCATCTCATTTATTGGATTGGACTCCATCCATTTTGCTCTGTTTAGCAGTGAAGGATCATTTCGCCCTATGCTGCTCTGTCCGTCCTGATGCAGTTTTTAAATTGCTCTTTTCACAACACTTTATTGGGGGGAAATATTGAGGTTTCCTTTTTTATTGAGCTACCCGAATAAGTCGATTTTTGCCTTATGGGCGTATAAGGGAATATTTTGGGGAGAGCTATGTGAATTTGGTGTGTTGCTCAGAGTAGATACATGAGAGAGTCCTGGGTCTGGTCCACAAAAGTGATAACAGGATGAAGACTACTTGAAGAATCTTTGAGTATAGAGATTCCTGAAGTTGAAGTGTGGTTTTGTGGATTGGATCTGTAATGCTGTACAGTCAATTTAGTAGTATTGAACAGATTTATAGAAATATTGCTAATGTGTACTCTTCTTTGTTACTAGCATAACTAAACTGTATGGCCATCTATACTGATGATGAAACAGCAACCCATGATTAGGATGGTCATTTTGATATGTTAATAGGTTTTTATGCTTTTCTAGGAGAGTTAAGATACAGTATGTTAGATTCTGTATGACATTTATTAACCTATTAGTGATCTTTACAATGTCCTTGGTGGATCTTACATCTGCCTTTAAGAGACACAATTCATATATTCCATAATAGTAAAACATCATAATGCAATTTATTTTTAATCTGAAGACAGAATGTGTTTTGGCATTATTCTTGATTATTGAGACTGTCTGTTTTCAGGCATTAGCAGATTGGGTGGAAAGTGATGATTAAAAGTGAGGAATATCAGCAACTTGTCAAGGTCTTTATTCATTGGTATTGTTCAACATGTTCTCTATTATATATGGGATAGTAAAACTATGTATTGCCTTTTGAAATGGTAATATTAGACAATTTTTTATTTTTATTTTGATGGATGGTACCCCTGAAACCACCTCAAGGACCCCCTTTATTCATCACTAGACCCCACCTTGAAAATCAATGCATCTCTGCCATGCTTCTCTGTTCTTTCGCTCACCTGACTGTGCTCCTCCTCACCCAAAGGTGCGGCGGCCTTGTCAGGTGCGGTCACCCACACGGTTTCCACTGCAGTCATCGTGTTTGAGCTGACTGGCCAGATCTCCCACATCCTGCCGGTGATGATAGCGGTTATCCTGGCCAACGCCGTGGCACAGTCCCTGCAGCCCTCCCTCTATGACTCAATCATCAGGATCAAGAAGCTGCCCTACCTCCCAGAGCTGGGCTGGGGACACCATGAGTACGTACAGTGAAACACGCTGGAGAGACACAAGCACACCCTTATCATCACAAATAGCATTACATCACATGGATTATGTTGTTTCAGAATGGAAAACTAAATGGTTGTCAATATTAATACTGCAGAAGTTGATTATTAAACATAGTACAGCTAATAATTGCTCAACTAAATTACGAAATCATAGGATGTGCAAACAAGAGAAAAAGTCAATTCACAAAATGTATTATGATGATAAAGTTTGAAACCAATGGAAAATCATTAAGAATGTTTATAGCCATGCTACAGCCCCATGACGTTGTAATGTAAATGGATGAAAAAGGAAGAGTAGGGTTAACCCATAAGACAAATACGTATGCTTTCTGCAATAGGCTGGATATATTGCTACAGGACCTTTTTCACAACAATTGCAAACGTACATAAAGCTGCCAGTGTCTGTTTAACATTATAATCCTATGGAGTAAACTGTTTAAAAAAAAAAAAAAAAAAGTTATGAGCATTTTATTAAACTCTTCCGCCGACTTTCTTTCTGCAGCTCAGGGCATTCTTTTAAAGTTGAAAAATATTCAATTTTTCTGAAAAAACACCCTACGTCTAGCGCTTTTTTGACACTTGACCAGTGATAAGCGGAGTTGCCAGACTTGTCGTTTTCATAACAAGAAAAAATGGAGTCGGAGCACAGCAAGTTAAACAGTATGATGGGGTGCTCCCTGTACAGGGAACTAGCTTTGTTTTACGTAAAGTCATCATCACCACTCTCGTTTGTTTTATCTAGTGTTAGCACCACCTCCACATAGCGCTCTGGGATACTCTAGCAGTAGCGGTTGTTATAGCAACAAAAGACGCTCTAGCGTGCTTTTTGGAACCAAACGCTGCCAGCTTCTAACGTAGCCTTAAGCTATACAGTATTTCTGCATCAGCATTCTATATTGTTCAGTGCAACATGACACAACTTATCTGCAGTGCTCCACTTTGCTTTTCAAGAGACATGTGGGTGTATGTGTCATTTAAAGGAATAGTCTGGCATTGTTTGGATAAAAAGAGTGATATTACTCTTATACCATCATGGTAAATATAGCTACAGCCAGTGGCTAAAACAAACACGGTATAATATGTTACTTAGTAAGCTTTAGAGATGCTAGTAGGCAGATTGTGTTACCGTGGGAGAGAGCTTTTTACATGCTAATGTTTAACTTAGTACCATAATATTGTTAGCATCATAACATGTAAAAATGCTACCCGTGGAGTTCATGTGTAACTTTCAACTTGTTTGTTTGAATCAACTGCAGTGAGGATGGTAACACAGAGCCTAATCCATTTTGTGAAGCATGCTAACTTAAGATGTTAACATGCCATGTTATCCCCATCAGTTTGGTTTGGCTGTTGTTGAAGGTTTTTGTTTATTTGCTCTGAAGGGGTTTATTTATTTTATTGTGGAAGTTTATTTAGTCACCTAATGGCTTTCTGTATAAATGTTGCTAGTCTTATGATAGGTAAAGCTGAGTCCACAGTGATACTTAATATTTCTTTTAATGTAGGTGTTTGAACTCCAAATAGCAAACCTTTGTGCTTTCAGAGTACATCTGGAATCACAGAGGATTTTGCTTTACAATAATACAAACAAGGGTGGAGGTGCCTGGCTCAAAGGTTCGCCATTACATGTCTTTTAATTGCTTTCGCACCCATTATTAATTTATACCAACCACACAACACTGAAGGGGATTACCAGCTGCTTCATGTCCTCTGAGCTCAGTGAAACCACACAGAAGCACTTTTCATTTAATTGTTTGGAAACAATTATTGTTATGCATGTTGGCAAATCATTAGGTGAAGATAATAGTTTGGATGCATCATCCACAAATTGGGAGTAATGAGAAAAATTTTCATTTCATCCTCCATATGTTCATCATTGTCTGTGGCCACTCCCTAAAGAGTTCTGTCTCTGTCTGCTGCTTGAGTCGTTCCCTTTCTACATCAGGACCTCAGTTGACCCACACTTTCCATCCTTTTGTTATCTTTTGCTTTCTCTGCTGCTCTCTTCTCATCGGTCTCTCCTTATTATCCACCACAACCTCTCCTGTCCTGCTAGAGTTGGTGTGTATGAGTTTTAAATGAGTTGTTTTCAGTAATGTTTATGAGAGTATTTTAGTTGTGTTTGAGGTTTCAGTATAGTATGTGAGAATATAAAATGTCAGTAGTGTGCCTGAGAGCATTTCACTTGTATGTCTGTAAAGTTATTGTGAATAATGTCGCAGATGGCCCCTCATATTATTCATCTTACACCCACGCAACCATATACACACACACACACACAGGGGCACAAATGTAGCACCTGATGTGTGTTGCTCACATACGATGGCATGTATATTTATACACCCACACGGACATGAAGAAAATTGGATTTCTTATCTTTTATTTATGTATAGCTTTTCAGTGTTGGGCAAGTTACTTCCAAATTCTAATACATTATGGATTACTAGTTACTGTCATTTGAGAGTAATACGTTATATTACAATATTACAGTCTCTGAATTATAATGCATTACACTACTTTTGCATTACTTTTGAGTTACTTTCACCACGTTACAGCAAAAAGGAATATATTATTGTAATTGCGTTACTTTTGTGAAACGTTACTCCCAACACTATAGCTTTTCTCAGATATGAACACACACACACACAGATCACAAATATATTTCCAATACAGCCATGCTTTTACCCACTCTCTAATCATACCCGGTAGCACATATTAAACCTCTTCCACCCTTTTATTCAGACCAGTCTCTTTTCATGTCTCTTGACTGAGCCATTGCCATTGGAGTGGCATTTTAAAACATGTGGGAACAATTACATAACACCACTCTGTGTCTGTCTGTCAGCAAAGCTACAGGAGATGATCATCTTTTCTTTTGGTTCATTATAAGCATCCTTTTATTACATACACCCCACTAATAGGCTACACACACAGTTAGATAACATTATTCTATAATTTGGGGAATTTTGGTGAACTGACCCTTTAATGCTGTTAATAGGGAGTATTTAATACATTATCTAGTGTTGTGTTACAGCACCAAATTAGGACCTATAGATTAGGTTTTGTTGTAACACAGCATTCTGTTAGTGCCATTTCCTGTTGATGTATATAGGCCTAGAACAACTTTGTGATCTGTTGTATTGAAGTGGAGATGGAGGTGGATGGTCATTAAATTAACTTTATATTCCAAGAGAGGTCGGTGCATTTAGTGCATTGAGTTGTTACCACAACAAGAAGCAATTCTGAACTATCCTGAGTCTGTGTCCTGGCATGACTGCAGGGCTTGGCAGCCAAAACCATGGAGTGGCTGCTGTCATGTTTGCAGGTTTTGGCAAGCTCGGACAGGAAGAGAAAGCTGAGTGTTTATGACTGGTGTACCGGGGCGTACAATTCTGCTGAGGCAAGATCTGCTCATACAATGTCACCCACTTCCCCCACCTTTACACTACATCTGAATGAAGTGTCTACAGTGTATGGTGTTATTGAATCGACCGGTCAGCTGAAGGAAGGATGTTGTCAGCGTTGGCTATAAAGAAGAGTGGTAAAAACTGCACTTACCAAGCTGAAATTGTAGTTCACTGACTTTAGTGGCATCATAATTTATCAGAAAAAGTATCACCAAAGCATTACCATCACCGTCAATTTTCAAAAGTCAGCATCGTATATGTTTAGACTAATCAGGGAAATATTTAATTCTTTAATGGATCCATCCTTCTACCTCTCATCTTCCTCCTCAAATTTATTTTTTCCCTTTTCCGTATTCTCTTCTCAGGAAGTATAATATTCGTGTGGAGGACATCATGGTGCGGGACGTGCGGTACATCACACTCAACTGCAGCTACAGAGACCTACATAATGTCCTACTGACGGGTCACCTCAAGACTCTGGCACTGGTGGAATCAACTGGTGAGGCCCAAACACATGTCAATGCTCTGCAGAGGGAAAAGTTAGGGGAGCTAAACAACTAGATATTTCTCTTTGGAGTTGGTGGAGACCAAAGTAGAGCTTAAAGGATTTGTCAGATTTTACCTTTAACCAGTAATGGGAATAACGGCGTTATGAATACTTTTTTCAGTACCGAGTAATCTTACTCTTCCCATCTTAATAATGCTGTTAACGTTACTGCCGAAAAATGCTGCGCGTTACATTGAAGGAGGTTTTTTTCATCAGACCAACTTGATCTCTGAGCCGAGAGGCAAAGACTTTTTTTTCTTTTTTGGTCAGTGGGCACTGCACGAGACAAGCACATAAATGCGGATAATTGGCTGATGACGAGTACAATTTCATGGTAAGCCAATCAAAGGTAGAGTTGGGCGGGTGTTCAAAAGCACGCATAGTCGGACACGACGTTATGAAATCAAGGGGGGGGTAACTTCTCCTGCTAAAGATTTCCCACCGTGGTCAGCAAACATTGGCACTATGACTGTGGAGTGGCTCCGAAGCTAATCGCTGTCATTTTCTCACTTCGCCCTCGCTCTAACACACACGCACACCAACACACACACACATGCCGGCTTGACGCACACACCAGCGAAAAAATATAAACATCAGGTCACTTACATTATTTTCACTACAAAAAGTGTATATATTTGTTATTTATTTTTTCTATAGTGCTTAACAAGCATTGTTTAATTTTGCCCAGTTGTGGCCTGTTGTGGGGCAATAAATATCAAAAGTTCCAAAACATCTGTTGTTATTTGTATTGATCCACTAGACATAATATCTATGTACATGGCATTTGATTGGAGGCTAGTCTCACTTTGTCCCACAGCAACATTAACAGTTTCTGTTTATATTGTATTGTATTAAGTGTCCATTTCATTATAATATTCAGATTTATCATAAATAATTGAACATGCACATGTATTTTATGTTCCGCTAAAGAGGGGTGGAGTGGGGATCAAATTTGAGCATTTAAAAATGTACTTGAAAGTAACGCATTAGTTAATTTCTGAAGTAACTAGTTACTATTATAATTTGTAACTGAGTATCTAATTTAGTTACTTTTGGAAGAAGTAACTAGTAACTGTAACTAATTACTTTTTAAAAGTAACTTGCCCAACACTGCCTTTAACCCTCATATACATGTAAACAAATGATTCTGAGAAAGCCAAACAGTGCTGCCCCTATCACATTGTTTGATTACATCAAAGGACATATTAAGTCAACCATGGGGAAACTACCATTTTATTAAGCTTGTCATTTTTAGATAGTTCAACTTGGTTAGATGTTACAATTGCCAACTGATATGCCAACTGTATTACTTCCTAGACTGTAGTTGCAATGTTTTACAATAGGAAGAAGTAGAAAGTACTGCATTGTCCTAAGTAATCACCAGACAGTGTGAAAACAACAATACAAAAATAATTGTGTTACGGTAGTATACCATATGTGAATACAGTGTGCCGTTCTTTGTGTCTGATGTAATATTGATGTCTGTGTTCGACGTTGCAGATGTTGTTGGATTGAGCGTCCTTTCCAGTCTGTACCAAAAACAAATCCCATCGACCTCGGTGGCATGCTCATTAAAGTGATTGATTGATTGACATTTTTTTTCTTGGCACAGCTTGTTGATGCCACTGAACTCACCACCTCACTGAAGTGCAAATTTGGTATTCCAGCGCTGTCTCAATTATGCAATCGTGCAGGAACAATTAGCTGCGGCATTTAACCAAATACATAATCAGCACGTACTGTCACAAAGGCAATTACTTAAAGCAAGCAAGCTGCTACCCCCCACACACACACATACACACACTAGTTAATACACATCCACTGCATTCTGGGGCTCTTGTTGTGTAACTCAGCTGAGCTCTCTGCAATGCCGCAACATGTGTTTGTAATCTCATGCAGTGTTACTCTTCTCTCCAAAAACACGTTTTACTGTCTCTTTTCATCCTCCTTGGACTTCTCTATTTCCTTCTTCTTCTTAACTCCAATATCTTGTTTTTCTCTATACCTGAATCTTTCCCAAAACTGCTCTACATCCACGTTCTTCCTTCTCCCTATTCTTCTTCTTGCCTCCTTTCTCTGTCTCTTCTCCTAGAGTCCATGATCCTGTTGGGCTCCATCGAGCGAGCCCAGCTCCAGGCGCTGCTCTCCCTGCAGCTCGGCCGCCCCAGACGACTAGAGTACATCAGGGAACGAGCCCTTGAGGAAAAGAAACGCCTGTCGGTCGTGTCAAACGTTAGCAGCGAGAACATCAACCACCGGGCCAGTCAAGAGGTCCGCTTCCAGGTCAGAGGTCACAGTGGACAGAGATGTCAAAAGTTTTTTAATTTTTTCGGTCGATATTATTTATAAAGCCATAAAGCCATAGGTAGAAATGCCTTCAAAATGTAACATTAAACATTTTGTTTCAAAAGGTGAAGAAAAGCTGCTGCAGAGTTCTGCATGAGCAGTAAGGTCGCTATGACTAAAAAAAAACAAAGAAATTAGCACCACCCACATAAACTCAAACTTCACCCTTGATTGGCAAGTTAGACTGAATAAAAAGCCTTCTCCATATGCTTAATCTAACTAAAGTAAATGTGGATGTACTAAAATAAGACTTAGAGTCTACAGCCATGCTAGTTGCCCTGTGAGACACAGACACAGCGGTGCTTTGGGCTGATGATCTTTATATTGTTTCTCATCTAGTCAGTTTAATAACATTTGCTCAATTGAGGCTGATGGCGATGTTTTAGTTGTGCAGATTTTTAGTCATAAACAAAAAGGTCAAATTAAAATTTTGACCTTATGATGGCGCTAAACGCGAAGTTAAGGAATCACTAGAGTGAAGTTACAGTTTATTCTGAGGGGACATTAATGTCTGTACCAAATGTCAAGACACTACGTCCAATAGTTGTTAAGATATTTCAGTCTGGACAGAAGTGGCAGACTGACCAATTGGCTGCTAGTATGGCTAACACTAACTTTGTAAGAGTAACATTTTTTTATGCAGCTGGATTCTTTGTGACAGCCTTCTTTTTCAACATCTACTAGACGAACACATCAAATATTAGTTTACCTGAACTTTTATGGTTTGACAGTAAAAATTGAGAACGATATTTTAGGGAAAAGAAAGACAGAAGAGAAGAATAACTTTAGCATGACACACATTACAGGGTCTGATTCAGAGTCATTAATCTGCAGTAAAAGAGAAGTTTGGAAAAAGAAGGACAGTAGAAGTGTAAGATGTATTCTGTGTGTGTGTGTGTGTGTGTGTGTGACAGATGGATAGCTTTGAGCGGTATTAACATTTGTTATTAAGCCATCAATAATAATAATAAGGAGATTGTACTGTGTGTGTGTGTGTGAGAGAGTGAGTGTGATTTTTTTTTTTTCACTTCTCTGACTTGATGTCTTTTTACTCCCTTTTCCCACTTTCTTGATTTCATTCTGTTGCTGCTTTCATGCTTTTAATAATTTTTAAAATGCTGACCGATATGTGTAGGTATGCAGATCTTTTAAAAGACGTGTTCATGTTGAAATAAATAAATCTATACAAGTTGTTCTGGATCTGGTTGTATGTTTGCCTTCTTATGGACATAATGGGCCAAAATAGTTCATTTTTGGCCAGTTTGGACAGCCCTATCTTGTATTGGATTAATCAGATGAGATGAAGATAAAAATACGGAAGAGCCTTCTGTGTGTGCCCTCTCAACTAGTTGTTTGCTTTCCTCACTTATGCTTTTCTTCTCATGCACTGATTTGCTGAACAGCCAATTAAAGTGATCCTCTCACCAACAGTACCGACGCCATTTGACGAAGCAACTTCACAGAATTACAGCTGAATATATTTCTAGATTTACAGCATTTGATCTGTGAAACATGTTATGGCTGAAACCAGAATGTTCCCTTACTTCAGAAAGACATTAACATAATCCAGCAAAAATATTTTGTAGGTCAGCATGCACAGTCATTAAAGTCATGAAATTTTACATTAAGGCCAACACAAGAACTCCTGCTGGTTTCTTTTCTTTCTACTGTTTCCCCCTTTTGATTTGACTCCATTTCATCACTCTGAAGAACATCTATTTGTCTAATGAGCCTGCAAAAAGAGAAAGAAGGGTTGATCTCTTAAGCTGTATTGGTGTTTGTGAGTTTTGAGTGCTGTTTCTTATGTGTGTGTGTGTGTGTGTGTGTGTGTGTGTGTGTGTGTGTGCGCGTGTGTGTGTGTGTGTGTGTGTGCGCGCATTTGCAGATCTCTACTGAGGACTCATCCTTAAGCCCTTCTCGTCCAGTCCTTCAGAAGCCCCTCAAACCTGCACTGAAGAGACCCTCTGTGGTGGAGCGAGCCACCGAGATCCCCACCGGTAAGAAACACACATACACACCCCTCCCCCCTCAACACAGTACACATCTTTTAAAAGTGTGTGTCATTACGTTAATTGTTACTAGAATGATAACTTTGGTTTTGAGCATTATGTCCTCAATTCTGACTTTTTGTGTGCAAGCATTTGTAAATAAGACAAGAAAGGTCTGTCATTTAGGTATTGGGCACGCTTGTTTGTAAAGAAGAAAGTAACATTTTAGAAATGGGGAATTGACTGCATATTTTGTGGTAACAACATAAATCGTGTTAATGGTATGGCCTGAACAGATTGATGTTGGGCTAATTGTGTTTAGAGTTTTGACAATGTGACTACAGATTGGACTAAAGGTTGTTAGCAATTGTAAAAAATAAAAACAAAACTGTAATGTATTTTTGTGGAGTATTTTGTCTATTAATCATTTTGTCATTAACATGTCCAAGAGTTTTCTTTTATTTCACAAAACAGTGGAAGGTACTCATCCTCAGATAGGTTATTTGCAAATGATGCAGCTGTATTTGTAATGCTTTTTAAGATGGGAGCAGTAAGACAAGCTTTGCGAAGACCAATAATATCTGATAATTTCACTGTTTATGAATCTCTGTCTCTCTTCCAGGTCCACATGATCATTCAGGCATTGCTTTAAAGAACCTGTTCTGTGCCAGTCCAGATACAGAAGCCCTGGAGGTGAGAGAGCCCTGTCCACGAATACACCCAACACACCCAAACACACACACACACACACACACACAAAGTGGCTTGCTTCTTCCTGTCTTTTATCAGTCCCTCCAGGAATTGGAACTGACGTGGGCACACACAGAAACACACACAGTAGATGGAGGAAATTGAGATACACACAATGACCAAAATTGAGGACAGTTACACTCGTTATTGTAAGTTAAAGTCCAATATTTTCTTCATCAAAACGTATGAATGTGTGTCAGGCCAGGATAGGAAATTAACTAACTATAAAAAGATGAACAAGCCATTGAAAGAAATGTTCAGAATTTGATCCACTCAATACATTTTTATTTTTTGTCTTAAATCCACCAGCCTTTTTTATATTATGCCGCAACAATCTCAAAAAAAGGCGGCAAAATCCTGGAGGGACTGTCCTATGCTATTTCTTTCTGTCACGCTCTACATTTCAGTACTACCCACACAAATAGACACACACACACACACACAGTATCTCAGTCAGCCTCAATTTAAAACTTATTCACTTTGTCTCAGCTTTGCATCCTGCAAGGCTTTAAGAAAAATCTGCCAATGGATTGTTTCATAGAAATAAGTTTTCAATTAAATGCCCCCCCACCCAGTATTGAAGTGAAATTTGGTCATGTCAAATTGGCATTGCACTAAAGTGTTTTTGCGATGAGGTTATTGTTAACATTGTGTGCTTGTCTCTGGTCGCCCGGAAAGAAAAACAACAACATGGAGAGCCCCATGTCTCCTGAGCTCAGGAGGGCACCCAAACGAGTCCGGATATCCGTAGTGGTAAGAGCCACCGATCATGGCTATCGATATGCATGGAATCCACCCGGCAACAGGTTCATCAGCCAATCAAAGAATTGTCATCCCGCCATTCCATTCCAGGGCTAATCCCAAATGCCGATGGACTGAGATCTGGACCAGGCTCAGCCAAAGCCAGTCTGCACCATCGTGCAAAAAAGTGTTGAACACCCTCCTCCTTGTACAACCTGTTCTGTCCTTTCACTGCCTCTAGTTGCTTATGTGATTAGGTTCAATGAGGCTAGGATCCATTCAGCTTAACCTCTTTTTATTGGTCTATTGGTCAGTTGAGGTTATAGAGCACACTTGACAACTGATATACCACTACTGCTAATTGGTAATTATTAGAGGACTTATTTTTTACCATGTGGTTTCTAGTTTATACTTAGGTCCATTTTAATTGTGTTGCTAATAAGAAGTGAGTGTACCAACTGATTCAATTACATTACATTATGTAAAGCCTAATACATGTATTAAAGGCAGAGTTTAAAAGGTAGGCAAATAAAGCAATGATAAAACCACAAATGTATGCGAGACCAACCTTAGAGTTAGATAAAACACAAGATAACGCAACATGACAACTACTTATGGAGACCCAAAATGTTCAAACAAAGAGTAATTTAACACCCCATGTGTTTTAATTTCTCAAACCTGAGGATAGCCTTTAGAAAGCAAATTTCATCTGGTAAACTATGGTCAAATTACCGTCAAAATCAAGATGTGGTTGAGTTGTGGTCAAGTGGTCTACAAGGACAAGGCTGTTCAACCAACCATGCTGTGCTGTCCATCAACAGCTGTGTCACCCGAGGTGTCCAATCAGTGACAGCCTCACAGGGCAGGCCTTGTTCCTGGAGTGACTCAAAATCCCATCGCATTTGTTGTAATTGATGAAAGGAACTGTCTTATTCCATGTGTTTACAGGGGTGGGGTGGAGTGGGGGAGATTAGAGGGTGATTTCCTCTGTGCATGCTCTGTTTACTATCCGGATAGGAGACCCATATCTCTTAATTATGAATAGGCAGGTATTTGAATGACCGTGTTCCAGCACCAGCTCAGATGAGATGATGATGCATGAGAAGTCCAGGGAGGTATTGGATAATATCACCACAAACGAGGATGTAGTCTGCTGTCATATTACAAGCAACCACATCCACTCCAGCAGCGGTGCAGGCCAATCAATGAAACAAGTATCCAATTATGAATTGAGAAAAATGATTCCCCGATACAAGAACATCCAGCATTAAATGACAAATTATCAGACTCAATTTCTGAAAATCAAACACTATTAAGCATTGCCTAATCATGCATTCAGACAAATTCAAACATTGTATCTTTGTCCGTTAATCAGCATCAATGATTTATTCATAATCTAGCTTTTCTCACATTAAGTTTTCAAATCATCATGATATTGTTTTTCACCTATAATGTCATTCTATTCACTAGGAGCCACCACCGAACTTAAAGAGTTACTTTGCGGTGAGCATGTTGTCCACGTTATTCTTCTGAACATTTCTGTTTTAATCCAGTATTACGATGCAAGGCCAGATATTGACTTTAAGTTTAATACTTCCTTTCTTACAGTCAGTGGATCTATGTCTTAATAATCTTTTACACTGTTTGTTGAACAGCTATTCAATATTGCCACACCTTTCAACTGAATTATTGCCACCATCCAGACATTAGAGAATCATAAGTTTTGATTACTATATAATCAAGAATGACATAAAGCTGTGTTTATACCAAAGTCAATTCGCCTTGCATTATTAGGGTAAATTAGACTGCCAGATTGTTTTTTCAGTCTGTGTTTATTTACCCTAAACAACCAATGCACCACCTGTAACGAAATTAGTTAGTCCGCCACAAAGACCATGTGTTTGTGTGAGTTTATTTTTCTGATTGATCCCAAGTATTTCTTCTTTGTTCTCTGGGATAAGCCCAGATCATTCACTCAAGGTGAAACAACTTGTGCGAGTGCATTTTTAACTTGGTTCGCACTGCCTACAGCAACTTTGTGTCTGTTTGTGCCCAGTCATGTTTAGTGTTGGGTAGTAGCAACGGTACATGTAGAGAAGCTGGAAGTTCAACTACATTACCCAGTAGCAGTTGGGTAGCGTAGCTACTTTAGGCTGGATCAAAGTAAGTGTTAGCCTTAAACACAAACGCTTGTCACTGACATACTGAGTTAGTATGAAGTTACACCATTGGTTGGTCGAATGTTAGAGTTTATAGATTGGCCTTTGCTCTTTCAATATAAACTTCAATAATGTTCTCAGGCCGTTTTTACAGCGGGTCTACTTATTGACTGCCTCTCATATTTGGCCATACATGCTCTACCCATATACTACTGTAGGGTTTTGAACTAGTCTTGTTCCACTAAGTAGCCGGGTTCTCTGACAGATATTAACTTGTTTTGTAGTGTAATAAATTACTCCACAAATAATGGTGATGAATTTGTTCACCTAACAGTTAAATAATAATAGTAGATTACCCAACAGTAGATGTTCCTTGTTAATGCAAAATAGCTTCAGTGTGTGAGTCTGAACATGTACTTGTAGTGTAGCTTGCTACTTGCAATCAAAGTGTCGTGCTGCTGTAGTTTGCTTCATCAAATTAGGAGTAGCTTGTTCACTAGTTATATTTTCCAAGTAGTTTCCTCGAACACTGCCTACGTTTTTCCTTTGGCGCTGTATCTCATTGAAATTTATGCACTATGAACACAGCATCTAAAATGTGCTTTGCATTCAATTTGAACACACAACAACAATTGATGTGTCTTTTTACACATATGATTAATTTCCTTTGTTTGGCTAAAAAACAAAAGCATAGTTTCCAGGCAGACAATATTTTACAAGACACCAAACTACCAATAATCAGGTCATTCAAAGATAGGGATCTCAAATAGCTACTGCCCAGTGCAATGGATGACCTTCATTTATTTATCCAGCAAAGTTGCACATTATAAAAGGTCTACATGTTAACCTCAAAACTTCATGGAAATGTTTATTGTTCCCAACATCACACTTGAATCTAAATATAATACAAGAAAACACACTATTCTACCTTCTTATTTCCAGTCATTATTGTGTTTGTGTAACTCTATTATCACTATTAATGATTTATACTTGAGGCACTTAAGGAGCTCAGTTAGTTTCACATGTCAGTGACAATTATTAAAGTCTGAACACTTTTTCAATCATTCACAAGCACAGACCATTGTCATATCATTCTTCATCTGTCGCTCTGAGGCCAGTGTTGTAAACCTGTGGTATACAGCTGGGAAATTACACTGGGAAGTCTTAATAAGTAAGAAAAAGCACTAAAAGATTGGGTTCTAAAATCATGCACTGCTCCCATTATCATATACTATACTCCCAGCTATAAAATACCCCCCAAAAAATGGCCCAAAATTCAGCACTTTGGTTCCTTAACCCAATCCATGCTGCACAGTTACAGCAAAAGTCAGACTTGCCTTGAGGAACTAAACGAAAAGTACAAAATTAGTAACAGGATGCGCGCTGGGAGTGTTTTTTCATTTGGTGGCGTAAAATGTGAACCCTCAGGTGTGTATTTCACAACATGACGCCACCGTGCTTGTTATTTTGCAGCAAAAGAGCACGGAGACTTTATTAAACCAGAGGAACTGAATGATGGAACACATTTTTTCATTTGTAGCAATGAAAAAGATAAATCAAAACAAAATGTACTAGTTTCACACATTTACAGTAGAAGCGCTGCTCATTACATGGTCTGTCTGGTTTTGAGGCAATGTCACAGCACATTTGCACTCAGTCTGCTAACAAACACATTGATTGTCCTGATGGGGTGCTATATTAAAGGTCATATTAGGTCATATATAAGCTTATTAGTAGATATAGGACAGTGGGGGTCCAGGGACATCCAATAGTCCTGTAGATGGTTTCTTGGCACCCCTAGCAAAATAAAGGCCTATTCACACAGGACTAATATTACATGGGGGCTTTATGTGATTTGAAATATGTGATTTGGTCTATAAATTTGAGGAAAAACAGACATCTATTAAGTGTAAATTTACCACATGAAACAGAAATGGGGATTTCCTATTTTAAGGTCTGGGATCCGGCCGGGTTGCCAGATATATCTGTAAAAACGTTATCCCAGAGCGCTACAGCTGTAACGTTAGTACAGCCATGAAAGCAAAAAACAAACTAACTGGATCAACGGAGATAGATTCTTCTCAACCTAAAAAAAAAAAAAAACGAAAGAAATTCCATCAAAGAATGGGAATTTTTAAGGAGAAAATACTTGCATTAGCATTGTTAAAGATATTATTTCAACTTAGCATGTCTCCTAAATATCTAATGATGCATTGGGGTCATTTTTGTATTTATTACAGTAAATATATTACATATTGGATCTTTAAATTTGAATGAAAAGAATTTAGTATTTTCCACCAAAAATACCTTGTTCCAGACTATAATGTAGGGACATAATCAAACATGAAAAATCTAGTGAAAAAAAAACATAATAAAAAAACTAAAAATAATAAATGAAATGTAATTTTAAAAACATTAAAATGCTACACTATTGGTTGCATCAGACTCTAGTGCAGTCTTACACTTGTTTCTGATAAGAAAGACACAACAGCTACATTAAATATTTCATATTAAGCACATGATGAACAAATCTATCTCCTAAAAAGTTAACATGAAAGCTGCAGTAATAAGTTCATCCCCTACATACACTGGAACCTTTTTATCCCAGAGTAGTTACACAATCAAGAGCCGACTCAATAGAAACCTTTTAGTTCTTGGGATGAAATAGAAATAATAATAATGTATCTTTTATTAATAGTCCCACATGGGGAAATACATACATTTTTATATTGTTTAGCATTACTTGGTGGATACCAGTCAAGTTTTCAATGGCCCTCATTTGCCACAGCTGGTTGTAATTTAATAAAGTACAGTTATTTGTTAAATGTACCCATGAGGAGCATACTGTAGGGTCAGTGCTGGGACAGATGGTACATTAGTAGCACAGTGAATTTTTGGAAGTGTGGAAATGTTAGTCATTAATGCCTTGCAGTTAGCTAATTAGTAATAAACTCCTGTAGCACATGGTACATATGCATTTACAGTGCACTAAGCCTGTAGGCTTGTTCCCCTTGTCATCAGGAGTTATTAACACTCAGCAGTGTGTAAGTGTATGTGGTGGTGTGACCGACGAGGCTCGGTGGGCCCGAGAAGCAATATGAACAAACAAATGTATACATTTTTTCTCCTATGACTTCCGAATTACACCCCCGCGGAGAAATAAAGTTATTACTCCTCCCCTCCGTTTCTTTCAGCTCGACTCTCAAAGTTCCTATTTCATTCTTTGTTTCTGGATCTGGTTTAATCTCTCCTAACGCTCTTGGTCCATCTTTACGACTTTTTCAAAGCCCTTTTTGTATCTGTCATACAACTCCACCATCCACTCCCCTCTTCTCCTTCCATCTAGGCTATGAAATATTGATGCAGAGTAAATGACATCAGTAGTCTGTTGCAGAGAAATGATGCCATCCAGCCTCTAGGTCTGTCTGTTTTTCTCATTATTTTCCCCCACTCTTGCGTCTTCGCAATGCCTCCATGCTTTATTTATGATAGTTTTTGGGCTCCGTTTTTTGGCACCTCACCTCTTCTTTATTTCTTTTGTTATTTTTATTAATATTTGGTTTCTTGAGAATGTTGTTGGGCAAGAGTTGTCTTTCTTTCTTGACATGGAGATGTGTACTCTGTATCTCCTTAACGTACGTGTGTGTGTGTGTGTGTGTGTGTGTGTGTGTGTGTGTGTGTGTGTGTGTGTGTGTGTGTGTGTGATAACCCTCTGTCTCAGCTTCTCTGCCTAAATTCTATTTGGCTGTTCATACTCCACTGCATCAGTATCACCAACTGTGGAGAGCGAGGGAAAACGAGGGACAGGCAACGGAGGTGGTCTGTGTAAATATACTGTATATGCATATTGTTAGTTGTCAACCTTTGACAACAATCGAAGACCATTATAGAGAATTTAGGGAGAGAACAGCAGATCTTAGAGCCTGTTACAACTTTGGTGACTGCTTTTTGTAAAGAAGAAAGAAAGAATGGCTTAAGAGGAATGATTTAACCTTGTCAATCTTTTATCAACTGTTTTGACGTGTTTATTCAGCTTTATTATGAAAAATACTAGCAGAATTCACAATCATGAGGGATGTAGGGAGATGATGAGCTAAGTCCCTATGACATCTGGAACCTAGTCTGGCGAGGCCAATTACACACAATTCACTGTTGGCATCCATCTGAATACAATTTAGGGACATTATAAATGGCTAATGTGCAGTTTAGAAGAAAGTACAATGTCTTCCTTTCAATTGTTCTGAACACAGCTAAAATGAAAGTGTGTCCAAACTTCTGACATGCACTGTATCTAAGTGGCATCAGCATAAAAATGGAAGAAATGGATGATGTTTTGGATTTGCATCAGCTTTTCGCAAGTTCGAAATGAGCCTATTGGTAGCATCATTGTTTACTAAATTTAGATTCACACATCACTAAATTAAAACAGATTGTACCAAATAATTCAGTGAATCAATGAATCAACTGATAAAACTAGCATTAGCTTGCTAAACCCATTTAAAGTGAGATGATAATGGTATATTTCTGTATGATGTAACCAAAAACTTGATCAAAATGCTGTTTAATAATTAAGTAAACAACTGAGATTTAAAATAACATTTCACAAAAATAACATGCATACAATAATATACGTTAAATTTCAAAACGTAATGCAAATAACTTCAGACTAATTTACCAAAGTAGGTGAGGATAATTGGATGTTTTACACTCTGAATTACATGATTACTACCAACTTTGAAACACACATTTTATCACATAAACAAGCCAAGTCATCCCACGATTTAGTAATGACGAGGTGAACAATTGGCTTATAAAGTAATTTTAAGGCCTCAGTGTTATGATTTCTGACTCAAACAGTCCTCAATCATAAAATAGAAGAGTTTACCGTATAGGACACTTTTGTTCAAGAACCATATAGCAAGAAAGGTGGCTTTTGATAGTTAATTATTAAAATCAATAGGGTTAAGTAGTGTTAGCACTTTCAGAGTAGGTACAATGAAAGTAATTTCTAAGTTGTAGAACAAAGACACTGACTTCATTAAAATTGTCCTTCAGTTATCTGATATGTGAAATATTCAGGGGTACAGGATGAAGTTTTCATTTCCTGAATCATTTTAGACAACACAGAAGAGACACAAGGAAGAGTGAGTGAGTGAACTTATCTGTAGAAGATGTGTGACATACTGACTGTAATTTCTTTTGTGAATTGATTTGTTGCTTCAAATCAAAATATTTCAGGGTGAAGAATTCATTGCATTTTTTTAAAGTATCAATGGAAGGACTTACAGTATTATAAAGAACTGTGGGTGGTTTTCACTCAGATATTCTCAACTTTCCAAGGTGCAGCTAGTGATCTTGGGTTTGTTTGCAAAACAATAGGGTTGGTCACTACCACAGTGCAATAATTAAGATTAAATACCCACCATTTCACAACTTTTCCCAAAGCTGTTAAGACAGAGTTCACAGCACATCATTATTGCTCGCACCACTATAGTTTGCACAAAGTCATTAATGATATTTCACAATTGTGTTAACGTCTCTGCAATCTAATCAGATACACCGATAAGGCAGTAGTATAATTTGAAAGCAATAGGCAAAGGGAACATCATGAGCAATGAAACCAGCAGTTAATTGCCTGCACGTGAGTGATAACTAATTATTGTTGCAATGTTTCCCTGATGCACGATTCAGTGTGGTGCAGGCAGCAGTTAGAGAAACAACCGACGATGCATTAAGCTGAACATGAGGGATAAACTTAATAGTGTCTTTTGTCATTACTATACCAATTTAAACTGCTGTTCAGAGGACAGTTTAGGGTCCTAATGATAATTATGTCAACTTCAGAGTTCACACATATCTAGACAGGCTGCATCCAACAGACACTGTAGATCATCAGATCAATAAAAGTTTGTTTTGAAATAATCTGTTATCTAAAGGGATACTATGCCGAGTTCCATCCTGCTCTGTGTCATCTTTGTCTGGGCAATGTGTGCAGATTAACAGTGTGTGACTTCCCTCCGTGACGCTAGTGGAGCAGCCGAGGTATGCTCACACCTCCTGGAAAATGCAGATCTCAGTGTGACCGTGCGTTGTGATCCTGGAGGGAAAGCCACACCGTTCATCTGTGCACACTGCCCACACAGCTATGACACAGGAATGTATTAAAATTAGCAACATATATTTTTTAATATTAGTAATAACTGGAATTTCATTTCATGTTTGTTTTTTAAACAGGGAAAATGCTCATTAATCAACAGCAATGCAACTGTAAATGAGCCAGATTTAGCTCAGCAGGCTAATTTCCATCTATTGTCCCTGGCCAGTTAAAAAATGGCAACCTAAACAAAATAAAATACCATTACAGTCAAAAGCAACATACACAGACCAACATAATATGCACAACAGCAAGTGACAAATACAACACCTCATCATACAACAAGCAATATGACTGTAGGCAGGCAGCAAAAGTCAGCAGGCATTCAGCAATATAATGTGCACATATGTGGTTATCAATAAGCCAGTTCCTCAGTAAAAGAATTATAATTATTTACGTCTCTGATCTGTATTGGCAACCTATTCCAGTTTTTAAATGCTGTTACCAAAAATGTTGACTGACCAAAAGCACTTCTTCAAGTGGGAATGATACAGTCCCCTCTTGTGATGCCTCTGGTAACATGAAAGCCTGCTTTCTGAACAACAAATGTTTTCAGTGGTGGCAGAGCATTATTGTGTAAAATTGTATAAACTAGACAAAGGTTACTATATTTACCTAGGTTTTCTCAACTTAAAAGTTTGTCTATTTAAAATTTGACAGCTGTGATAACTGGGTTTCTGAAGTAGTTTCCTTGTGGATTTCTTAGCCTGAGCAAAGCTAGTCAAACAATAAGTAAAATGTGAGCTAATCATGGCATTAATATACATAATAGCAGTTTTAAAGCTGAGTGATTGTCCAACAAATCTCAAGTTATTCAAATTCTATCTAATGCTTTGTATATACTTTTTACATGTGATTTGAAGGACAGGTTTGAATCTTTTATAATATGGTTCATTGCACTGGTATGTTTAGAAGCAGCCTGCTGCTTTGTGCAGCTGTGTACATAAATCACTGAATCATTTGCATATGTTCTACATCAGGACAAACCAAAGGCAGAACATTAACAGAAAGACTGAACAACAGTGGCCCAAGTACAGAACCTTATGGAACTCCAGTTTAAATTTATAGGCACTAGATGTATGAGTATGAACCTTAACATATGGTGTTCTTTCCTTTTAAATGTGATTCCATCCACTTAGTTATAGTATCATTTGAGAATTTGAAAGAAAGTAATTTACAAATATGTATTCTATGATTCACAGAATTGAAAGACTTTCTAATCATCTATCATGGTCTACCATCTATCATGTATTTAATGTTTTCCAGAAGGTATAGGGTAGCAGTTTCTGTTAAGTGTTGAGCTCTAAAACCAAATTGCATTGGATGCAAGGTGAAGTCCCTGCTGTTCAAATAAAAGACTATCAGCTTAGACACCCACTTCTCTATCACGTTGGATACAATGGGCAGAATACTAATAGGTCTGTAGTTACAGACAAGCTGGGGATCTCTTGCTTTAAAAATTGGTTACACAATAGCAGTTTTCAATGCTTTCAGAAAAATCACTTGAGAGATTGAGATGTTGATTATATTTGCAATGGGTATGGCTAAGGAATCCTTTAGAGACTTGAGCATTATATACTGCCATAGCAGTCTTTGGCTTTGGAATATGTTAATTATCCTTACTACCTCATGCTCAGAGATGTTTCTAAGAAAGAATTGGGGTTTGGAAGTTTGGAGTTTACAGTCCACTAGAACTTGTTCATCTAACGTCTACAGAGTCTTTAAAAGTATCTGTTAAAGGCTTCAGCCATTTCAAGTGGATCCAGAGTGATTTTCCCAGTCAGCTTTAACTGTAGTTGCTATGATGATCCACTATTATTTATACCATGAATAAACTGATACAAAAAGTTTGCCTTCTTTTATCAGTTCTTTGGTAACCCTTTCCCATATTTTTGGTGTTACCTCTGGCCTCATGAATAATACTGATACAAAAGTTTGCCTTAGCCTTTCTCAGTTCTTTGGTAACCCTATTCCATTCCGTCTCACTTCCCCCTAGCACCTAGCCACCACTTAGCCATAAAACCAGGCTTGTCCCTATCCAGGACATGGGTTTTGGAAAAATACGTTGGTTCTGAGGTTTTTCAAAGAGTTTTTTACACAATACCTTAACTGATCGTCATGGCTTTTTTCAAGTTGAGTTGGCAAAAAGAAGCAGGAAACTAGAAAAGCATTGTTGGAGAAATAAGAAAGGCAAACTGACCGAGTGAGGAGTCAGACAGAAGTAAACATAGGACCTGCCAAACATCTATTCCAAAGTTGTATGGGGAGCTCTATAGAGAAACCTGCGAGAAAACAGCAAAGAAATAGGGCAACACAAATACAATTCTATTCAGAAAAGATAATGGAGCCCGTGCAGAATGCATAGTTACACACAGGAGTTTTGAAGAATATTGACACCAACCTCTCAGAGTTCTGTAATCTACTTTTTTTTGTTGACGTATAAGTCCTTCTGTGGTCAGCACTTGGGAATACTGTGCAAGAAGCAATCCTACTTTGTTGATACAATTCTGCTCACTTCCATTTTATTAGGGTGGAAGTAGAATTTCCAGATATGGTACCCCAAAACCGGGCTACGTACATAAAATCGAAAATTTCTAAGCAGACCCTTTTAAAGCAGAGGCTTTTGGCTTTAGATTAGAAGACAACGATGTTAAGCCTTCCCTTAAGCAAAATTGGAAGTGTAAAGAAAGCTTTACCACCACCCTTTCTATCTACCGTGGACTGAAAAAAGGAAGTATCCTGGAGGGAAGGCTCCTTTTTTCCACAATCATAAAACTCTCTACATTATTTTATACATTTTTTTTAGCAGAAGACATAATCCGTGTGTGTGTGTGTGTGTGTGTGTGTGTTACAGCATTCTTTGGTGATACTGATTGTGTGTGTTCCCCACTGACCTAGTCTTGGATGGTTGCCACTGATGGGTGATTGGCTCACTGGATGGAGGGAAAGGAAGAGCAACAGACTTTTCTAATCTTTGTCACTGAAACAGTGTAGCAAGCAATACAGCTTTATCGTCCTATTGTCAGCACGCTGGAGCCTCTCACATGCATCTATACACACACAGACAGACACACACACACACACACACACACACACACACACACACACACACACACACACACACACACACACACACGGTCATTCAAATTCCATTTGAATATGCCCACAGGGTTGCTCTGATTTCACTGTCAGCTATATGCAGACTCACAAAGTTTACTCTCCCACTTTCCATACACACGAACCCACACACTGCGTAACTCATGTATCCAGAAGCAGAGATTTGCTCTCTTAATAGAGCAGCTAATCGCTCTGAAAGCACCTATTTTGCATGCAAAGTCCAACCTCTCTCTCTTTCTCTCTGTATCTAAAAGTAACGCATTCTTCTGCAAACACACACACAGTGATTTGATCATTAGTTTACATTTTACCCCTGGAACTCTAGTGTGTCTTGGTGACATTCAGAGTGCCCTTGTGACAAGCAGAATTGTCCCAAGGGTACATTGAGCGGCATCAGTTGCTAGGGTTACCAACAGGTCGGCCACCACAGCGATGACGATAAATGAGCTCAGGGCTCCCATCAACCCCTGGTCTCACTCACTATGCCTTTCTCTGTCTCTCAAATTCACACACACATACATGTTCTCCTGCAATCAATCCTGAGAAATAATATACCTGTATTTAAGCACATGACTAAACACTTTGAAAGCGTATTTCACAGCCCGTCACACACACAGAGCTGAATACACACCCTGCGGTAACGTTCTCACAGACACACACACTCAGTTGTTAATTTCCATTACCCAGTTTTCTACGGTATTTTCAGTGCTCCTCTGAAAAGCACAGGGTTGCTAGTTTGACTCTAGTTATGAGCTGCGAGCTCTTGATTGCAACACAGATCTGTCATTATGATCATCTGCTCTGACATCTCATACATCACATCCCCCGCACTCATTACATGTACTGTAGTCACTCCTTTAGTCACACATCACATTTTTGTCCATCTGTCTCACGACGCTGTATCACACTCATGATGTGATGCATGGGTGATTATGTGTTTTGCATATGTCATTTCACCTTCTGTGTGCAGTGTTGCTGGTTGAAAAGTACAAATAAGTGTTGAAGATAATAACAACCAACTGGACACTATTGTTAATCTACTATTTGTTTAGCATTCCTTCACTGCTTCTGTATTTGTGTTGTACACTTTTGGAGTGTTTGGAGTGTACACTGAATATCTTTGTTTTCTGTACTTACCGCTCTCCTGTCGCTTCTGGTCTACAGGACGACGTAGATGTGGAGGATGACATGACCATTAGAGAGGTAAGACAGACAGCCTGTTACACAACACATACACACCTTACAACCAATTAAAGTACAGCAGTTAGTCAGAGTCCCTCAGCCAATCAGAAAACCGCTCTTTGACAGTTAAACCTTACACTGTAAAGTACTAAAATATCTCTGAAAAAAATAAACCAGCCCAGTGTTCCTCTGAACTGTAACAAGCAGTGACATTGTGGAAAATTTGAGATTAATTTGTTTGCTTTTATGTATTCGCGTCATTTTGTTTTTTCATTGAAAGATATTTATAACTTCTTTATTTTAAGGGTTTAGTTCTTCCATCGGTTTTAGAAGATCATTTTCCCATCACTGAGAGTACTACTCATCCTCTAAAAGCAGTTATAATATGATGATAATGTCTTCTTTGGTTTGGAGGAGACTTGCTTAGTCTGTAGAAATAATCCTGATGATGCCATAAAGATCATTAAGATTATAGACTACATTTATAACAGAAAGCCTGGATTACAAACTGGCTGAATTGACTTTCTATAATGTGGGTGTTTACCAGCGGGGAGAGTCTAACAAAGGGCACTGTGTTGTGTTATGGGAAGTGAAGGATCCAGTGTTTTGATGGAGCTTGTTCCATGCTAGGGACTAAAAGTCAGAATATAATGGCCCCTGTTTCTTCAATTTCGACAATTTCTTCATATCCCATGAAAAAACTAAAATCAATAAATTGTCAGTCTATCTTGCTGTGCTTTCTAACTTCCCTACCTTGTCTGTTGCACTCCACCTCAAATCAATTAGTTTCAACTGAGTACCTTGAAACCATTTTTCAATTCCTAAAATAGCTGGGTACTGTAATTGTATCAAATGTTACTCAGACAGGAGTAGGTTGTGTTTTTGTTGAGTCTGTTTTCAGCTGCAGATTAATCCACATTTGGTGCCCTAGTGAGTATTTCCGCAAGCTGCGTACATGGGATTTAGTCAAAATAATCTACTGTGTGTGTTGGTAAATGGTAAATGAAGCAACATTAAGCCAAGGCAGTGTGGCTCATTGATGCATTTTTTTTAATAGTTTTTGGACAACAATTGAGTATTCTAGCACAGGGGAATAAGGTGTATCAGGTTTTTGATTGGTTGACAATTCAGATAAACAAAATGTGACCATCTTATCCTTCATATTCTCGATCAAATACAGTTGATTCTTGGTATGCACATCAGTCTTCAAAAACCTGTATTTGTCTAACTCAAATCTTGGCTAGGCAGTTCCTGACATCACACCTTGACACACCTGACTTTTCAGATTCCACAATATCCCCAGACGGGCCGATTACCCTGGAGTCTTATATTTTTGGATATGACATCATTCATAATTCATCCATCAACAGCACCTCTCATTTCCTCTCTGTCAGCAGCACATTCCTTACACTGTCATCTGCCATCCCTTCTTTTTTTGTCCTTCTGTATCACTCATTGTTCACCTCTCAAACACCTGCCATGTCATTGCTTCTCGCTACGTCTCTCTTCCTTGTTCCCCATTCACTTGTTCCCCACACTCGATCGTTGTAGGCCTCATATGATTTATAGAGTCATTCAGTGTGGTGCACGGTCCACTGATTGTCTATCACAGGGAGGTGATTTGTCAGGAGGTGGTATGGGATTATTTGATGCCTTTGCCTTCTGATTAAGGACTGACACTAGGCATAAAGACATCTTCTTTTAACAGCATCTATTGTGCACACTGTCACTCCGGGTTTTATAGTCAGACAATCAAACAAATGTTTGATTTGCCTAAACAACAGGGTATAACACTGGGGGTCAACCTTTTATTAAAGATTAAAGTCAAGTCATCTACCTCCCGCTATTCTTCAGTGATGTTTATCCCTCATCCATAAATTCTCTCCTCCTCTGTGTGTTTTGCAGATTACAGAGTGGGAGGAGAAGCAGCTTGATGAGCAGGTCAATTTCAACAACTGCAAGATCGACCCCGCCCCATTCCAGCTGGTGGAGCGTACATCGCTGCATAAGGTCTGGTTGTAAATATACAGCTGTTGTTTAACGTACGTGTGTGTGTGTGTGTGTGTTCATGTGTTCATAATGCTACAGTATGGCACCTCTTTCTACCCAGTAGCAACAGTTGCTAGGGTTACCAACAGGTCGGCCACCAAAGCGATGAGGATAAATGAGCTCAGGGCTCCCATCAGCCCCTTGGTCTCACTCACTCTGCCTTTCTCTCTCTTCAATGCACACACATATACAAGTTCTCCTGCATTCAATCCTGAGAAATAAAGTACCTGTACTAAAGCACATGACTAAACACTTTGAAATCATATTTCATAGCCCATCACACATACATAGACCTGCATACACACCCTGCGGTAACATTCTGTCTCTCTCTCACACACACACACACAATTTCCATTACCCAATTTTCTACGGTATTTTCAGTGCTCCTCTGCAAAGCACATGCTAGTTTGACTCCAGCTTGTCAAACAGCAGAGGTGTGTATATGTGTGTGTGTGTGTGTGTGTGTGTGTGTGTGTGTGTGTCATACTGAAGCTGTCCTCACTACTAGGTGTTTGTCTACAAGTGCAGCAGCACGTATTGGTAGATTTAGCAAAGGTATATTTATTGGTATGTTGTTTACTTGTAACAACAAGGCAATTCAAAATGCTTTACATAAGATATAAAAGGCATTAAAACAAGATTTTAGAAAAACACATTGAAAATAATGAAATTTAATAAAAACTCCAAAAAAAGCCAATATATTTACAAAGGAACAACACAATTACAAATACATTAATTTTTACTCAGATGTCTAATTACTGATGGCACTAAGAAGGCACCTACAGTATCCTTCAATTTGGATTTAGTGATCATGGTTATGCCCTGTAGTCAAACAGCTAATTAACCCACTTAAAAAGGATAAAATGGACTGTGTTAGAGACCATGTTGAATTCCACCACTAATGTCTGGAACCCTTACCCGACAACCTTCTTTAGACCTTGGATGTACAGTTTTAAAGAATTTATCAAGTGTCCGAAGATAGGGAGACACCATAAATTCCTATTACACTAAAAACATTATCCCATGTACAGTAAGTACTGGCGTGATACCATCTTGATTCCCCAACACAAACAGAAGCACAACAGAATTGAACTTCCACCAGTTCAGATACTCCAGATACTCTGCTGTGGTGTGATTGAAGAAGCATGTAAACAACCCAAAAGAAAATATACACAAACACACACACAGTTGATTTAGTTTTCTTACTGCGGCACCCCAGCACACATACATTTCAGTGTTGAAACAATCACTTCCTACCAAGCACACACACACACAAACACACACACACACACACACTCACTGACTCTTCCTGGCTTGCCAGCGGATGTGGCAGCGCCCATTTATAATGCTACCTTCTCTCTCTCTCGCTCTCTCTCTCCCTCCCTCATCCATTGGGCTCTGTGTGAATACTCTTTAAACATTTAAGAGAGGGATCCTGCACCAATCCATCTCGCTCCCCTCCCTTCACTGCACACTGCCAAAAGCCAATACCACGCACAATCTCCTTCAGCATATTAAACACCGCCCACCGCCACTGCTGCTGCTGTATGCGGTGTGTGTGTGCATGAATTTGTTCTCTCTACATCTTGCCCTGCTCTCTAGCTCGGCCTTTCTTGAGCTGGCTACCATTTATCTCAAGCTCTTTGCTGTTGTTGTTCTGTGTTTGCATGCGGGAAGTTTTGTAAAGGACAAATCAGTTTCTTTGATATTTACATCACAATATGTCTGCAGTTACTGTGGTCTGGGTTTTGGCCCGGGGCTGCTGTTAGTCTATTTGAGATAGTGGCTAAAAGGACATAAAGCAATAAAGCTATTGCATATATTATTTACAGGATAAATATCACAGTTAAAACAATTTAGCAACAACTTTCTCTCCTTTTATGTCTCTTTTTATCAACAATTTCCCAGACACCTTTGATAATAATAAAATATCACTGTCAACAGTTTTGTGCATTAAAGTTTTGGCCATTTCTTCGCTGTTTTCTTGCTTTTTGCTCGCAGGTTTCTCTATAGAGCTCTCCCCCTCCCCCTAATATATATTTGGCAGCTCCTATCTTTACTTGTCTCTGACTCCTTGCTCGGTCAGTCTGCCGTTTTCTCTTTCTCTGTTCCTCCGACAATGCTTTCCTAAGTTTCTGTTTCTTTTTTTGCTGGCTCAGCCATGACGATAGTGTGAAAAGCTCTGAAAAACTCTTAAACGCTACCTTGTTAGCCAGTTCCTGAATGGGCGTATGTGTGCAGTGCCGTGAAGCAATTTGTTACATTGCAAGACCTGATATCACGCAATACTTCCTAACGCTGAGTTCGACGACTCGCCGGCCGAAAGTTGCAAGGGTGTTGCAACACAACCACCATTCAACAAAAAAAAGTCACATAACCATTCCAATGACTCTGAAGCTGTTCAGTTAAGGTAAATTAAGCTAAAAAACTGTATAGTTCATTCATTCATTCATTACTACATTACAATATAAATGGGCCTAACTCAGTTTAAAAACTAGTTTTCAGCAGGTTCCTGTTCTGCAGAAACATAAAACATTTTGTGGTAATTTTGAAATTGGTATTTTAGGTGCAGAGTAGGAAGCATGAGTTTTGGAAGATTTTAAGATTGTCTGCATAGACGAGCAAATGATCTGAAATAGCTGCTTCTATGACACCTGACATTGCATATTTTGAGAGTGATTCGTGAAGATAAGATCCAGAATTGAGATGCGCATTTTGCCTATTCTTGTTGTATCCTTGATTCATTGATAAAGTCTGAGTTTCATAACAGTGGCTTTCAAAGATTTTGATGAGCCATCATTCCAGTCAAGGTTAATAGCACACAAAATTACAAGCTCCTTTGTTGTAACAGATTGAATTATAGTTCCCCTTTAAAAGGTAGCTCCAGTAATAAATGTCCACATTGTGTTCTTTGGATTTTACAGAGTTTCTTCAGGAAAAGATATCCCATTATTTGCTTTCTTGTTCAGTTAGATGAAAAAAATTGCTACCACTCTCAAAAATTAAGCTGCAGCTAATTAGCTTAGCTTAGCACAAATACTGAAAATAGCTAGCCTGGCTTTACCCAAAGGTAACAATATCTATTTACCAGCACCTCTAGAGCTCAAAAATTAAATGTACAATATGTAATTTTTTGCCGCTAGGGGTCTCTCAAAGAATAGTAATCACAGATTTTTAATGACGTTGTGAAGTTATGGGAGAATTATGGGAGTTGTAGTTGTTTTAATTGTTAAACACTATTGCTGCTGATTAGAATGCATGTCTTCACAGACGAGCTAGCTGACCAATTAACTAGTAAACCAGCAAGCTAACATTAGCTAGCAGCTAAAACGACAATATCACAATATATACACTTGTCAGTGTCACCTTTTGGGGTTTGTTCTTCTGTTTCTCAACAACGCTGAGAGACGGATGGGGGGTGGCTGGGGGAATCTCCAGTCCGGCGAGGACGTCCGATGGCCAGTGTTGTGCAGCAGCAGAAGATCTCCAAGCTGCCCTGAATTTTCCTGTGTCAACAATAAAATGAGATTTTCTCTGGAATTGTCTAAATACATAAGTCAACAAAATATATAACATACTGTATAGGGATGAGCCGGATACTCGGCTGAAACGAGTATCCGGTACGGATAAAGCACTTTTGCCGAGTACAAGTATTATACGAGTAATAAGAGTCAATATCTGTACACGCTCTGCTCACTCGGATCACTGCGAAAACAGCTCTCTCTCCTTTCTTTCTCAGTCAATCAGGTCCGCGGGTCTGTTCCGTTAACGTTTAGGGTTTCTTCAGCTTCAGTTTTGTTTTTAACTTCGGTTTGTAGTACTTCCATAGTAACCAGTAGGTTTCTGGTAAACGTGGGGATTCAGACATGCTGCTTGGTTTAAATGTGACTCCCGTTGAGTCTCTGCCGTTGGAGAACAAACAACAAAAAACAACAAAAATCATACTGATCATAAAAAATTTAAAAGTAAAAAAAAAGAAAGTTATTTGAGTATGAAACTCTTGTTCATTACATTTTACTTCATAATTGCAACCGCATGTGCTGTAACCATTGTTGCAAAACGTTCTGTATAGTTTGTTACCATGACAACACCATTGATCTGAAGCTCGGTGCTGTCATGTAAATAGTTTTCTAATCAGCAATAATATAACAATTTCTGATCAACCCATATCAATTGCCTGCTTAAAATAACATACCAGTTAAAGCCCCGCCCATTTCAAGACAACCTGACCCACTTCCGGGTTAAATTATATCCACTTCCGGGTTAGGCCCCGCCCAGTCCGAGAACAGATACACATAATTCATGTGGTAAACAGATACAGATAATGCTGTACTCGCTCATCCCTAATACTGTAGGTATAGTCATTTTATACATGTTAATGCAGAAATGTTACATATTGTACCTTTAACTCATTCTCTCAAATACATTCAAAAGGTTAACACACAAAATTGCATATAATATTGTATAGAGATGCAGGTCTTACATTACTGTGTTGATGATCATTGATTGTAAGATGCTATTTGCATTTTTATTTTAATCACTATATTACATTTGGGACTAGCCTTGCCCTAAAACACTTTACAGTCTTTTTCTTGGCATAGTTTACTTTTGTTTGGCACAGTGGGATCCATTTCAGTCATCCTGAATGCCCATTCTGGCTAAGCAAAATCTCAATAAACACTAAAAGGGTTGAGAACCAAAAGTGCAGTTGGCGTTAATCCTGCAACCTTTCTAATTCGTCACTGAAGTTTTTGACCAGTCACTCTTTTTGTGGCACGGAGCCTATCAGATTAAAATAAGTGAAATGATCCCCGGGGGGAAATTGAGTCATGGCATCAGCAAATACAGTACTTATTCTGGGCAACAAGTATAAATTGAGCAAAAGAGGGTCATAGAAACATACACATTTTAAAACAAAGTAGAAATGTAAGAATAAAGACGATGTATGGCACTGATAGCACATAATAACCACTTCAGTATTCACCGAAAATTAAAAAAAAATTTCATCTATCATAAATCCCACAAATTCAGCTACTAGTTTGACAGATGCTCTAGTCCTCTGTAAGTAGGATATGGAACACATCCCCAATGAAGGTTGTTTAACAAGGGAAGAGGTTTGGATTTGCCAATTAAAGACCTTAAACTTAACTTAGGTAATTGATGATATTGACATCAACTATAATTGTCAGTCAGTGGTTCATTTCCCTAAGTGAGCCTCATTTTCTATTTATAATTAAGTAGGAACCCAGCACAGGGTTGTCTCTGGTTTTTACTGTTTTTAACGTTTCACTGATTGTTCTGACTACCTCTGCTGTTTTTCTGCAGACCCACACCATCTTCTCCCTGCTGGGCCTCGACCATGCCTTTGTCACCAGCATTGGACGCCTCATCGGGGTGGTTTCTCTCAAAGAGGTAAGAATCTTGTCACAGGTCATTTTGGGGTGTTTGACTTTTTGGTGTTTTTACATAATTAATTATAATGAATGCATATTGTATCACTGAATTTACTGTTGGTTGGTTTCATACCTCTTGAATCTAAACTCACAAGCCATCAATCCATTTCAATAACCCTTCAACACCTAGTCTCATCTCAATTGTGACTGTCATAATTTACACAGGCAGCATATTCAATGCTTTCATAATTGTAAAATCACTGTCAATATCATCAGTAGTGCTGTCACCGTGCTGTACACACACATTTTAGTTAACATTAAGGATTCCTCCTCCCTCTGCGTGTTATGTACTGACAGACAAAAGGCTACTTAATATTGCTGTCTCTATCTATTGTCTCTGACCCTTTCCCTCTCTGTCTATTTTTCCTGCATAACAACTGAAAACCCCTCGCTCTTTGTGAATTGGCTAGGAAATGGTGAAAGGATTGTTGCTAAGTGCAGTGCTGCTTGTCTGTCCCTGACATTTAGGCTGTTTTGTTCTGCGTTCCACCAGCAGGCAAAAAACGATAAAGCCCAGCCTCTCCCAGTCTGCCTGTTACACATACACGCTGTTACAGTGCCTTGCGAAAGTATTCGCCCCCCTTGAACTTTTCAACCTTTTGACACATTTCAGGCTTCAAACATAAAGATCAAATTTTATTTTTTTGTGAAGAATCACCAACAAGTTGTGAAGTGGAACGAAATCTATTGGATATTTTAAACATTTTTAGCAAATAAAAAACTGAAAAGTGGTGCGTGCAAAATTATTCGGCCCTCTTGCGTTAATACTTTGTAGAGCCACCTTTTGCTGCGATTACAGCTGCAAGTCGCTTGGGGTATGTCTCTATCAGTTTTGCACATCGAGAGACTGACATTCTTGCCCATTCTTCCTTGCAAAACAGCTCGAGCTCAGTGAGGTTGGATGGAGAGCGTTTGTTAACAGCAGTTTTCAGCTCTTTCCACAGATTCTCGATTGGATTCAGGTCTGGACTTTGACTTGGCCATTCTAACACCTGGATACGTTTATTTGTGAACCATTCCTTTGTGGATTTTGCTGTATGTTTGGGCTCATTGTCTTGTTGGAAGATAAATCTCCGTCCCAGTTTCAGGTCTTTTGTAGACTCCAACACGTTTTCATTCAGGATGGTCCTGTAATTGGCTGCATCCATCTTCCCCTCAATTTTAACCATCTTCCCTGTCCCTGCTGAAGAAAAGCAGGCCCAAACCATGATGCTGCCACCACCATCTTTGACAGTGGGGATGGTGTGTTCAGGGTGATGAGCTGTGTTGCTTTTACGCCAAACATATCGTTTTGCATTGTGGGCAAAAAGTTTGATTTTGGTTTCATCTGACCAGAGCACCTTCTTCCACATGTTTGGTGTGTCTCCCACGTGGCTTGTTAGATGAGACTTTTTATGGATATCTTTGAGAAATGGCTTTCTTCTTGCCACTCTTCCATAAAGGCCAGATTTGTGCAGTGTACAACTGATTGTTGTCCTATGGACAGACTCTCCCACCTCAGCTGTAGTTCTCTGCAGTTCATCCAGAGTGATCATGAGCCTCTTGGCTGCATCTCTGATCAGTCTTCTCCTTGTCTGAGCTGAAAGTTTAGAGGGACGGCCAGGTCTTGGTAGATTTGCAGTGGTCTGATACTCCTTCCATTTCAAAATGATCGCTTGCACAGTGCTCCTTGGGATGTTTAAAGCTTGGGAAATCTTTTTGTATCCAAATCCGACTTTAAACTTCTCCACAACAGTATTAAGGACCTGCCTGGTGTGTTCCTTGGTCTTCATGATTCTCTCTGCACTTTCAACAGAACCCTGAGACTATCACAGAGCAGGTGCATTTATACAGAGACTTGATTACACACAGGTGGAATCTATTTATCACCATCAGTCATTTAGGACAACATTGGATCATTCAGAGATCCTCGCTGAACTTCTGGAGTGAGTTTGCTGCACTGAAAGTAAAGGGGCCGAATAATTTTGCACGCACCACTTTTCAGTTTTTTATTTGCTAAAAAAGTTTAAAATATCCAATAGATTTCGTTCCACTTCACGATTGTGTCCCACTTGTTGGTGATTCTTCACAAAAAATAAAAATTTTATATCTTTGTTTGAAGCCTGAAATGTGTCAAAAGGTTGAAAAGTTCAAGGGGGCTGAATACTTTCGCAAGGCACTGTATATCAGAGCCTTGCTGGTCCATGTGGAAGAGAAGAATCACAAGGATTTTTTCTTTGTAGTCTGTTATTATAGTGCATTATTTCAGCATGCAGACACTTTACTTTCCAGCATTGCTACAGGATCTGTAGCACCCAAATCTTTTGCCCTTTCAGCCAGATTACAATCTTGGCCTGGCCAAACAAAAACTCAATAACAGACTCTAAAAAATAAAGCAAGAGATGGGATGAAAGAGACTGGAGAATCACAGCAAACTCTCTCACAGATCCAATGCGTTGACTACAATGAATTGGATCTGGAAACATCCAAGAAGGTATTTTGAATTAACAAACCTAAGAATAAAAGTGTCACCATTTCTTTTAGTCTGTAGATCCTATATCGGAAAAGTAAAAAACATTGGTGTGAGACAATTCTGTTTTTCCTTGTGTGTTTACTCTTAAAGACTTAAAATATCAGGGAGTCCGACTAAATGGGACTAATTTTTTTATTTCTATTAACATTTCTCAAAATCAGCCGGCAGTATGTACAGTGGCAGCAGCAGGTCTGCCATGTGTGTAGGTGGCAACGGGAGCTGCAGTTTAATAAATGTGCAGTAATTTCCTCTTCTTCCTTCTCCTCTGCTCTTATTCTGTCAAAAGTTTCAGCAAACAGCAGCATAGGTCAAAGTCACTTTGACCTCACTTTCCAGTGCACATTACCCTCTGACCATGATCTTTCTCTCCATTACATTTTTAACACAGGAACCTTTTTTTTCAAAAAACTGATCTGTCACTGTAGAGCTAGGCTAGCACAGTGTCAGGGTTAGCAGTTAAATTTCCACTGGGGCCACCCCTGCCAAAACTGTATGCAGCACAGCATAATAAGACACTTAGAATAAACGAAAGTTATTAATGTAACTATGGTTCTATGGTCCCGAATAACTGAATTTTCCCTTTACTCGTGCAGTTCAAGTATGTATACCAACCATGTCACTTGTGTCCCCTGGATGACCCTGGAGAGACTATATCTCCCGGTGTCATCAGTGGATCTGTTCCTATGGACCCTTCTTGTGGGATCACAATGATTCTGCACTCTGGTGGTCATTCGGGATTCATAGAACTGTAGTTACTTTCGTAACTATTTCATCTGTGCTGACTGCTAGAGGCTTATAGCAGCAAAATCACGAGGAATCCTAAATACCCACCTCACTGAGGATAATCATGGGACCCTGGATGTAGGACCACCCCTAGTGGGTGGGGAATGGCAACATTGACCCTATAGAACCTGGAAAATTTGCCCAGCGATGTCCATGATGCAGCAACATATGTCCTCCAGGGGTACACCTCTCAGGGCAGCCCGTGATGTGGAAACACTCCTAGTAGAGTGGCACATCACGCCAGATGGCAGGGTACGGTTTCTGATCCCATTTGCATAGCTAATGACATCCACAATTCAGTGGGAGAGGTGTTGTTTGGAAAGAGTACGAGCTTTATTTGGACCACCATAGCAGAGGGACAACTTTTCTGACCGCTGAATGACCGTGGTAGCAGCAACATTTTCGGCTTAACCCCTCCTTGTGGGGGGCGGAACCAGGCATGTATACATACTGCAGGCCCAAGAGATGCAGGACTGTGACGTAGGGCAGCAACCTGCCCACTCAGAAGGGAGCAAGGAAGCGGACAATGTCGTCCACACGGAGAGAGGATGGGCAGGGCAGGGCAGGCCAGGCCATCATGGTTGTCTTGTCTAAGGCTACTTAATGTAAAGAAAAAACACAACTTAATACTAAGAGTAGGAATCGAAAATACTAATACACCGCTGAGGGTTACAAACTGCTATACAAAGTCAGCTTTGGAGAAACAGAGTCACTGATGCAAAAGAAATGCAAATGATAAAAAAAAACAACTCAATAGTGAGAGGGAAGCGCAGACAATGCCTCCACGTCAAGGGTTGTAAACTTAAGAACAATACCTTACGGGTGGGCCATCGCGGCCATTGGAGGACTAACAAATTGTTGCTGCTCTGACTAACACGGTCACAAGGCCTCCAGTGATGACAATGTAAAAAACATTTAAGTTTAAGGCTTTAGCCAATGTTAAGTAAATGCAACTGCACGCGAGAAAGTAAAAGGAACAGCTCACCTGATGTCATCGGAAGATGTAGTCTCTCCTCCCGGGTCACCCAGGGGTCACAAGTGACATTGTTGGTATATATACTCGAACTGCGCATGCACAAAGGGAATATTCAGTGCTTTGTCTGTCAGCAGGGATGAAATGGAACCATGTACCAGATAAAATTGGCAGTTGTACATATAGTGCATAGACTTCTTTGTACCTTCCTCCGTGACTGTCTTGTCTTTCTCCATCCAGCTTCGCAAGGCCATCGAGGGCTCTGTGACAGTGAAGGGTGCGAAGGTGCGTCCTCCTCTGGCCAGCTTCCGGGACAGCGGTACAAGCAGCAGCGAGAATGAAGCCACCGAGCTCCACAAGCTATGGGATCGCCACAAGAGCATGCCGCTGCCCCGTGAGCCCACCCCCTCCGAATCTGACGAGAAATCCCTGTGAGGGAAAGTAGAGGAGGAGGAGGAAGACAAAGAGCAGGTAGAGGAGGAGAAGGAGGCACTGAGATTTTTAATCTCACAAAGCCACAAAAATCCTCAGGGTTTAGGATCAATATTTAATGATGGAAAGAGTCTTACTGCTAGCCTTTTCATAACTCCTCCTTTCTCTCCTCATCTACTCCTCTTTCTTTCCACCATCCACTTTGCTTTATGGACTCAGTGCTCACTCCAGGAGTCATGCACTGACCAAGCCAGACACTCGACAGGAGAGAGGAAATCAACTCAACCTATGCCCTTCTCTCCATTTACCTTCGGGAACCCACAGCAGAGCAAATGTGGATAGGGTTTGGGGGACTCATGTTGATTCCAGCAAGGTACTGGGAATAAGTTGAGATCTTTTAAAAAGGGATTTTTTTTTTTTTTTTTTTTTAGCAGACTTTGTTTAGCTTGCGTATCTTTAGAGTTGAGATCAAACTTTGGACCTGCAAAAGTTATCTGTTGTACAAGTCTTCCACTTGAGAAGAGAAATTAAGCAATGATGACAAGGAAGAATAATGTGAGTGTGTACTGTACTTTAAGTGTGAGTGTATGAAATAAGATAATGTGAGTATGCATGAAGAGGGAGGTAGCAAACAACTATTTCTTATAGAATTCTTTTAATACTTTTGGAACACATTTCATTCTTTGTTTTCCAGCTTGGATAATATCATTTCTGACTGATCAGGTGGTCTGGGTTTAACTGGAATTTGCCATTGAACATTTTTTTGTATATTGCTCTTTTTTTTTTTTCCATTGACAAGCACTGGACTAAGGGGACTGGTGCTTTAGTCTGCTGTTTTTTCTTGTTTCCATTTTACCTCTTTTCTTTTGTTTTCTCATCTTTTCACTGTGAGTCTTAATGGTCAGGTTGAGAGTACAGTCTATGCAAGCAGACATGCCTGTTGGCAGTGGCAGAAGCACCTGTAGCCCATTTCAAAATGTACACTCCTTTCATACTGTGGCTGCGGCCTTACATTACAAAGACACATAGAAACGCACAAAAAAAGATTGCGGCGATGACCTCCAAGAGATGTGGTTTTCTGCTTATCTAAATCTAGCTCCTAATAACTATTCCAGAGAAGGTTGGGGCGGATGGAGAGGGCAGGAAGCGAGGGAGGGAGGAAGAACTGGGAGCAAATGGATGGCTGAAAGAATGAAGACATCATTACCTAACCAGCTGCTCTGGGCACTCTCATCAATCTGCCTTTGAACGCTAACTGTTAGCTAACCTCCATTACTATCAGAGACAGACGCCCCCCCACCAGCTATATGATGTAATGGTACAGGGCTCAGACAGACACTGTTCTCAACATATACAGCAGCAGATGGCAATATGTGAGCAGAATCAGCTTGATTAATGCAGAAAAATAGCTGAAGTGAAGTAAAGAAAGATCCAGTGAGATTAAAATCCATAACGGAACAATAGTGAGTGGTCGAAGATTTAGTTTAACCATTTAAAATGTACCTCGTTTACCACTATAAGTCCAAATCATAACAAAATTATTGCTCCAGCTACTAGCCCAACGTAGTTGACTGATTGAATCTGGAACTCGAGCCATGAATGACTAATGGCAGCATGGTTTCTGATTCAGCAAGCAGTCTGACATGACAGATAATGTATAAGTACAGTGTATTTAATAATTCATGCCTGCCATAATGCTTGAGGCTTGTCAGTGCACTATCTGCTCCTTGACAGAAAAAACATTGATTTGTTTTTTGCTTTTCCTCCATCCCGTCATCTTTTTTTCCACTGACCCCAGATACATCCTTTAAGACACACCTTTTGTTTAGTTTTTATCTTTAATGTATTTTTTTGGACTAGGCAAGGATATCCACCTACAGAATCTGCTCTACCATTTGGATGCCTCATACACAACTTCATTGTGTTTTTTAGCATTTGACGCATTAGATGGATTTTATTTTTGGTGGTGTGTTGTCTTGCTGCGCACCACTGAGTAAAGTAAAATACACTGTAAAACTGCACGGCTTGGCATGACAGAGTGCATGTGAGATTTGTTTTAGAACTCAAATGTACCAAAAACAGAAGCTTGATGGAAATGAATATAGGACTAGTGAATTATGTTGTCTTGGTATGTTTGCCATCTTGTGCCTGTATGTCACGTGTCTTTACAGCATCTTATTTTATACGTATTGAGTCCGATTATGTCACTTTGATAGGCAAGTTCCATTCACCCATTGTGCTTTATTTACTGCCTGATTTTAAACTGGGGATGAGCTTTTTGCAAAGTAATATTTAGAGATTAATATATTTAACATCATTCTTGTAATTTAAAGTCTTTAATAAAAATGTAATGTCTTAACCAATCTTAAATCTTTGACTAATCTCTATTTAAAGAGATTTGGGGGGGCTTGTTTTGTTTTTTTCACATTTGACTGATTTTTTTCACAGAGAGATTGATTTTTTTAATGCTGTACTTTATGGATTTCTTATCTGTTGACATGCTGTCTGTAACATTTCTACTAAGACATGTATTTATAATGTGCAAATAACACTAAAGGGGTGAAGGATTGCAATGGCTGCCAGATAGAGAAAAAAAGTTATTGTGAAGCCAAGGGAAGTTACTGTTGAAGGGACCTGCATGTGGTCTGTTGGTGACATGTTCAAGTGCCTGCATCAACTCCTCTTTATCAACAGGAATAAGCAATCCACTGTTTGGGTCTGGTTTTCTAGTCACGCAGCTAGACGAGGCATTTTTCACACACAAATACGTAAGCGGGGTAGATGTGTTGGCGGGGTGTGCAAATGTCACCATGGCAACCTGTCGTCAGTGCCCAACCACATCTGTTACTCCAGAGACTGACAGAGATCCACTAGTCTGATTTGGTTCTGTTCATTTGTTTGCGCTTTTCATCGATTTTCATTATTCTGCCTTCTACCAGAGCCTTCCCCTCTGAAAACATTTCAGAATCTCTCATCTCTTGCTACCAGACAGATGCATATTTATTAGTCTGTATTAATCAAAGTAGAAGTTGTAAAAATAAGTTTTTCATTTTTATGGATGATCTTGTAGGTAATCAATTTGTGCAATAACTGTTCTTCTCATTTTGTAATCCAGTTTTAATTGATGACATGAATGCAAGATAACCTTATTTTTGTAAAGAAACCTGAAAAGTGTAAAAAGATGTATGTATATGAGGAGAACTGATGCTCACACAGGAGCTTCTGTGTGATGAAGTGATATTTGAATGACTGTTTAAGGGGGAAAGTTTCCTAAATGCCTAAATAAAAGCTGTCAAATCTCACTAGAATCAGCATTAATATATTTAAGGACAGCCTTTGTTCAAGAAGAGAAGTGGCTCAGACTCTTGATTTTGGCTTTTGGAAACCTTCCCCGTCTCATCTTAAAGGCTCCGTGGTGAATCTGCTGCATGTACTGTAGCCCACGCTCTCAGCTCCCAACCCCACCACCCTGCACTCCATGGGTTTAGGGAATGTATATTGTACTGGCGGCTCTCCTCTACAGCAAACCCCAAGGGCCAAGCTATTTTTCACACCGAAAAATTGTTTTATATCAGGGATGAATAAATGAGATTTTAACAAGTATTGAAGATTTTTCTGTTTTTATATCTCCTGATATTCTGCAGATGCCTGTCCTCTTTTTCCCTTCAGTAACAGCTGGAAAGCACCTGGAGTGTTTGTTCCGGTGATAATCCCAGTGGGGAAGCAAACAGCGTAATGCCACAATAATTAGTTATTTTTGTCCCAAATCTTTAGAGCACAGTGATTTAAAGGCTGTATACAATGTGTGTGCCTGACCATGCATTATGATCACATGATCATATTTATACCCTTTAATTCAATCTGCCCAAATCTACCTCAGTAAACAAGCCATTTAATGAGGTGTATTTCTTACTATTGGAGAACAGATTTCATTGCACTAGTAAGAGGCCTTTTAGGAAATACACATGAATACAGACACAAATAACTTTGAACAAGAACTGAACAGATTAACAAATGTAAAGGCAAAAATACAAGATTATGAACCTATACGTATAGTCATACTAGCGTCTTAAGCATAGTGGTATTTTGAGCTAAATACTGATGTCTTTTCAGCTCCCTACAACAAGTAGTAACTTTACAGCTACAGTGACACAAATCTCTATGTATAATTGACTGAAAACAATGTGCACCACAACCAAGTCTATGAAGTGTTATTGCAAATATTTAATTTCACTTGTGGGAATGCACCAAATATGTATCCCACTCAGGGTATGGACCCTAATTGAACTTGTCAAAGGCTTCTCCAAATACAACCATGATAATCAGCCTTCTTGCCCTTATTTAGAAAACCCAACCACTGTGGCCCTTCTGCTGCATTCAAATTATATAGGATAAATGGTAAAGATCTGAAATATTCCCATGTGTACAGCATTTATGTCATGGGACAATTAAAATAGTTACTAGTTTTCATTGATTATGTAGCATACAGCTGGGGTATATGCTGTAATACAGCAGATAAAAATAACTAAGATGTATGATTGGGCTACAGAAGACAAAAGTTCGTCTCATGGAGGTGTTCAAGATAACACAGAGGCCAATAATTCAATTTGGTGTTGGTACCATGTATTAAGTGAAAAAGACAAAACTATAATACCCAAAAATATTTACAATCTGCAGACAATTTTTAAAAGTTCATCCAGAAACATTTAAGCAACTGGAGAGTACTCAATTTAAAGTCAATTCATCACACACACACTATAAGACTAAGGTCTTTGTCCATGAACACAACATCCATATGGTCCAAGGATGCACACAGTCCATAAGCCACAGCTTAAAAGAATGGCTGTGTAAGTGTATGTGTGTGATTGAGAGTGGAGGGGGTGAGCAAAGCTCCAACAGCCTCCTACCAAGCCATACAGGGGGGGCGATGTTGGGGCAGGTTCTGTTCCAAGTTGTTCTGTTCCTAGCTCCCCATCAATTAGCCCGCAACTGCCGCACCTGGCCTGTATTCAATAAACAGGACCCATGGTTTAGTCACTACTCATAACTTATCCACTAGCTAATTTTAGGTTCTATATTTTATATTCTATATGTACACAATAAACAAAAATACTACACAAGTACTTGCCATAAAAATGTTAATGTGACAGATGACAACTATACAAAATACTTGAATGCATATAAATAAACACCCATAATTATTATGAGTATTCAACAACATTTCATTCCATACAATTGATGATTGTCAGTAGCAAATAAATCATTCAAATACTTAACCAAAGCCATAGCATTGCAACAAGGTGCTAGGTTTGAAATGGCTAAATGTGGTTAGCATTAAGCTAGCAGAGAACTCCATTAACATACCCCAAAGACGCTAATGGCAATATGCTAGTGGACATACAAACAAAGAGACTCACCAACTCCCGCAGATATTCGACACACCACAACCCCAGTCGACTAAAGACAACAGTGGTGGATGCTACAATTACAAAATTACACGCTAAGGTCACACAAGCATTTAAGATTGAAAAAATAAGCGAGAACGTGGTGTTGTTTGTATTGAGACATACCTAATGCTGCTGCTGCAGTGGCTTCCCCCTCACACTACTGATTAGGGGAAAACTCACTGCAGCTTTTAACCCATGCTTGAGTGCTTGGATTGGTTAACTGAGCCTACCATGTGACTCATGGTTTTAGGTGTGTTCAGGTAAGTGGGAAAAATGAGACCTGGGTTACAATTACATATAGTCGTATCGGATTTGTGACAAAAGGCATACAGTAGGCACTTCCATACTGCTTTGTACAAAATTGGATAGAAAAATCTGTTTCACAATTGTAATTTATAACACATGTTTACTTGAACAATATTTACAAGTCAGAAACTGGTAATTATGGTAACTCCAACAACAGCACCCCATAATATATTGCAGGCTGGTGAGTTTAATGGTGCAGTCATGCACTCAGTTGATCCTTATCAAGTCGTAATGTCTGGAAAGTTAGGAAATGTTACATGACAATGTTCTTCAGAGCATCCACCCGTGACGTGACACAAAAATACTTCCAAGTGTTTTGTACCACCCCTAAAAGAATGAGTTTGGGTGGGGCAGGGTAACTAGCTCTGCTCAGCCATGATGCCTCTCCTATAGAACATGATCTAGAATGGTCTGCTAACAGTCAACTCCACCAGTGGTTGGTAGTTGGATAAAATGCACCCCATTTCTGCACCAGTTGTTGTTAACACAGCTCCTATGGCGCCATTTTGATGCTACCAAGCCATCACCCGCCGTTAGCATTCCATTGACTGACATTCATTTTGGTGCCACTTTGACAGTGAATAACTTTACAGCTGAAGTGTTTAAAGACTCTATTTGTCCATTGTTTATTTCTAAAAAAAACATGACAATGTATAAAAGGCTCCATTACCTTGTAGCTTACGTTATGGCTCCATAGCAGACGTTTTTGTAAAAATATGCTAAAGATTGCGTCATAACCACGTTACTGACTGTTGTACAGTAGAGGAATCACCGTATAGTGCAGGGTAAGATCGCAGACAATTTGGACGTCCGACCTTAGCTGTTTAGGTTTAATTACTAATGTTAACTAGCATTGTAGTTAGCAATAATTAGCCTGTGCCTGTGTTATCTTCTAACACATACTTACGCTCTCCGTCTCTGCTGATTGGGAATGATTGAGATTTCAGACTCAGTTGGAGGCCGCACAGTAACGCACAGCAATCACCGGAAAAGAGCTTCTAAAATCCTTCACTGGTCTCCGTTCAGAGCAACGGGATCTGTTGGTCCATTTCTTTAACTGTCTATGTACGACTCGCTTCAGGTAAGGTTGAAAACATTTTTGCGTCATCAGAGGCTTTTTTCCAGACCCACAATACAGAGAAATCTAGTCTCAGGGGGACATGAGGGAGGGAAGCACTGTCATTCAAAAATACTACCGGGTTTCTACTGATAAAAAGCTTAATGCTAATCGGTGAAGTATCCCTTTAATTTCTGACACAGAGGCTAAAGTGTTGTAGCCATGAACAACTCCCAAAATATTAAAGTAAGTCAAGTGCGGCACTTCAATGCCAGTAGCAAACTCTAAACTTAGCTAAAATTGTGTTCCTAGTTGTGCTCAGTAATGATCTACACACTTTTTTCACAGTCTCAATTTTGTGACTATGTGTTTGTTTCTTTGTCAGTGTTTTTCTGTCCCCTCCATCTGGTGCTTCCTCATTCACAATACACACAGACACACACACACGCGTACATGCACACACACCTTCATCATCTGTTGTTTTGCTGTTTTTGAATGAAAGGAAAGCATCTGGACTGTAATGGGTGAAGAGTGCGTAATGAACTAAACAAGTTCATATTCATTAAACTGCAGCCCCGTCCCTTGAGTGTGTGTGTGTGTGTGTGTGTGTGCGTGTGTGTGTGTGTGTGTTGTAGAAATATATTTTTTACATTCTGTTGAAATTTGTACCTATATAATCTGGAGTCCACTCTAATCGAATTGCTAGTTAATATCAGTAGTGATGTGACCCCAACACCTTCCTGTGTTGTGAGTGAGTGACTGTATGCCTATTTGAGTGTTTTCACTCTGAAAAGCTTTCAAGACTTAGCCAATTGAAACACTGCTGCAGTCGCTCATCTGTATTGCGATGAATGAGAGAGGAATTGAGCAGGGTGCCATCTGTCTGTGCTGACGTGGCCCTTGTTCTGATGAATAACAAATAAAGGTGTCACTTGAAAAAGTCTTCCTGCCACCCAGTAACTGTTACAAAGTAGGAAGTGCTTGTTGCACTTGGAGACTAATTAATGTAATTGCTGGTAAGAGGCACAGACAGGCCTTTGGACACAACTACACTCTGTTTTTTGTCTTTGTGTATGTGTCTTCATCAATGCCACAGATCGTAAAAAGGAAAGAAAAACTTCAGAAAAGTATAAAAAGTACATTTTTGTTTTCTGTCAGTTTTACGAGTAGATGTAATGATCAGTTAGGTGTTATTGCTTTGCTTTTAAAACTCAATTAGCCTTTGTGCTAGCAAACTGAGGTAAAACTTGACACCTGGTTGTCTTGGAGGTAGGAAATAACAAGAGTAACAGGTACACTAGCTTTGAAAGTGAGTTTTAAGTGTTGTGGATAGAGACTTAACAGTAATAACCAACTTTTATTCCTGTTAAGTGTTAAATGTGTACATTTAGAACATTAAAAATGATGATTAATTTGCGATTAAATATTTTACATTGACAGCCCTAATTTCTATATTTTTTATCTGGGATAAAACAGCAGACAGAGTTCGTGACTAGCAGGTGAACAGCACTTAGCAGCTAAAGAGACAAATAATATTAATAATGCTTAATGCTTGTGAATGCTGAAAAGCTAAATTTCTAAAGCTAAACTGGATTGCTGGCATAATTGCGTAAGAAGAAAGTGAAGTAGTGAGAATAGTTGCTAAAGTGGTTTTAAGGTTTTAATCAGTACAAATTTCATTGAAATGTTGAATAATACCAATAATGTATTAAACAATAGTAGAATATTTTAAGTTTTTTTTAAAAGAAGTTTCATAATATAGCATTTCGAAAAGTCATACTATAGGTATGTTGAATAAAGGCATAGTATGGTTTAACAAAAGAAGTGATAAAAAGGTCATAGTATATTGAAGAAATTCAAATAAAAATCATTTAATAGTCATAGCACCTAAGCCGAGTGAATGTAATTAAAAGACATCTCTCAGATCTTATGATTGTAGTTGGACTTCTTTAACTTTAAGTTTTGTCTTTAAGTTTTTTTTCTTCTTGCTGAATTTCTGGGGGACATTTTAGGCCTTTGTTTTTATAGAACATCTGAAGACATGAAGGGGAGAGAGAGGGGGAATGACATGCAGCAAAGGTGAGTGTCATTTATTCATGATCTCCTCTAGCTTTCCCAACGTTTTAGACACAGCTATGGTGACAATAAGGGTCCAAAATGATGTGAATAATAGATCAAAAATATAACTCAAAACAACCCCAAGGAAAACAAAAATGACCAAAAAGTAATAAAACACAACTACAAAGGGATGCAAAAAAATTTATGGGGCAATTGCTTTTTTTAAATTATTATTATTATTGAAAAATGTCAAATTGTTTTGAGGAATGGTGCCTAGTAGGTTGAAAAAAGTCAGTATAGTATGTCAAAAATTGTCATAGTATACTGTAGTATGTTGAAAGAAATGGTTATAAAATAGTTTAGTGTGTCATAAAAAGTCATAGTGTAGTATGTCGCAAAGAGTCAAAGTATAGTATGTCGGAAAAACTGATTGTGTGCGTCAGTTTTAGTGGCTTCTTCAAACAAGTCCTGCTGACATCTTCCTCTATGCCAACACATTAACGCAAGTTTTGCCAACCGACGTATTTCTGTAACCAGTGACATCAATTAAGTTGATGAAATGGAAGTCATGGAAGTCAAAAAATAAATAGTATAGTATGTTGAAAAGAGGCATAATATAGTATCTTGGAAAAAAATCATAAAAAAGTCATAGTGATAAAAGGTGATAAAAGTCTTATGTTTGTAGTAGTGTAAAAGCGTAAAAAAGTGATGAATAAATCATAGTACAGTGTTTTAAAATAGGGCCCATAGTATTGTTTATTGAAAAATGTCCTATAGCATGTTGAAAAAAAGTCATAGTATAATATTTCAAAAAAGTTAAAATAAAATATGTTGAAAGAACTTGTAGTATATTAAGTTAAAAAAAAATCATTGTATAGTGTGTCGGAAAAAGTCATAAAAAAAAGTCATAGTATAGCATGTTGAAAAACTGACTGTGTGCGTCAATTTTAGTGCATCACTGTGATGAGAGGTGCACGTCAGGCTCCGGCATAGGATCCTGTACGTCTTAGATTTAATGTAGAAGCATAAATCATGCTAGATGATTGGAGGCAATGTTTTTTAGTTGTTTGTTGAAAAAAGTTAAAGTGGAGTATGTCAAAAAAAAAAATTTTTTAAATCCTTGTGATCTTATTTTCTCAAAAAAAGTAATAGTATTGCGTGTCGAAAAAAGTCATAGCATGGTATGTTGAAAAAAATTCACAGTATAGTTTGGCCAAAAAAGTCATAGTATATTATGTCAGAAAAAGTCATAAAAATGTCATAATATAGTAAGTCAAAAAAATGTATAATAATGATATAAAAATATATTATAGTATTTCACAGAAGTCATATAAAAGTCATGGCATATTACGTTGAAAAAAGTTATAAAGTCATAGTATAGTATGTCAAAAATTCTCGTAAAAAAGTCATAGTATAGTACATTGAAAAACATCAAAGTCACATTATAATATGTTCCAAAAGTCATTAAAAAGTAATTGAATAGTATGATGAAAAAAGTCATAAAAAGCCATGGTATAGTATGTCGGAAAAAGTAATTGAAAAGTCATTTGTATGTTGAGTTATTGTAAAGGATGTCAAAAAAGTAAACAAGTTAACAAAAAAATTACAAAAGTCATAGTATAGTGTGTCAAACAAGGGCAAAAAGTCATAGTTTAGTACGTCGAAACAAGTTTAAAAAAGTCATAGTATATTATGATGAAAAATGTACAAAAAGTCATATTATAGTATTTCACAGAAGTCATTTAAAGGGCATGGGAAAGTACATTGAAAAAAGTTATAAAGTCATAGTATAGTACATCGAAAAACATCAAAATGTCATATTATAGTATGTTGAAAAAAGTCGTATAAAAGTCACAGTATAGTATCTATTTTAATAGAACTTTTTTTGAAAAATGTCAAAAAGTCATAGTATAGTATGTCAAAGTAATTCATAGTAAAGTTTGTCCAAAAAAGTCATAGTATATTACATAAAATAGTCATAAAACGTCATAGTACAGTGTGTTGAAAACAGTCACAAAAAGTCAAAGAAAGTCATAGTATAGTATGTCAAAGAAAGTCATAGTATACTATGTCAAAAAAAAAGTTGAAAAAGTCATAGTATAGTTTGTTTTAAAATGTCAAAAAACGTCATAGTATAGTATGTTGAAAAAAGTTGGTGAAGGACGCCATTAAGACTTTGGGACATGTGGGTTCGATCCCTACCTCAGGTATGACACACAGGAATGCTTGTGAAGAATGAATGTATACATTTGCAATAATGTGTCCGTCATTTCATCGATTTCAATTTTGGAATATTCAACTTTGGCCAGCATTTAAAAAGAATTGTTTGTGCTTTTATTTATATAGTTTTTATATATTTTATGATTTTGTTGTGCCAGTTCAAACAAGTATTTCCACAGAAGTCAAAGTATACTATGTTGAAAGAAGTAAAAAAGTTATGTTAAAGTATGTTGAAAAAAGTTATAGAATAGTATGTCCAAAAAAGACATAGTATAATATGTTGAAAAATGTCTAGTTGTTAAAAAGTCATGGTATAGAATATATTAAAAAAATGTCATTAAAAGTCATACTATAGCATGTCAAAAAAAGTTTTAAAATGAAGTCAAAGCATAGTCCAGTCCAGGAGTTGATTGGAGGTTCAGAGTCTCAGTGCCCACTTGCTGGTGGTAGTTGCAGCAGCGCTAACCACTGAGCCACCGTACCACTAACTAAAGTTTGTTGAAAAGAGTTATGTAGCATGCTAAAAAAAAGCCATTAAAAAGTCATAGTATTGCATGACGAAAAAGTAATAAAAGTCATAATATAGAATGTTGAAAAAAGTGTTGAAAAAATTGAAAAAAAGTATATATATATAATATGTGAAAAGATTCATGAATAAGTAATTGTGTAGTATGTCAAAAAAAATTATAAAATGTCATAGTAATGAATATAAAAAAAATTATATAAAATTCATAATATAGTGTGTTGAAAAAAGTCATAACATGTCATAATATAGTATAGTATAGTATGTCAAAGAAAGTGATAACAAGTCATTGTATAGTATGTTGAAAAAATGTGATTAAAAGGTCCTGGTATAGTATGCACATTTTTTTTTAATAAAAAATCATAGCATAGTGTGTCGGAAAAAAATTATAAAATAGTCATTGTACAGTGTGTTGAAAAAAGTGATAAAAAAGTCATAGTAGAGTATGTCAAAAATAGTCATAATATTGTATGTCGACAAAAGGTGAAGAAGTGAGAATAGTTAAAAAAGTGGGATTGGGTTTAATTAGTATGAATGTCTTTCAACAGTTGAATAATAGCCATAATGTTTGACAGATGTAGTGTATGCAAATTGGTTTTAGTTGAAAAAGAGAGAATGTTTTAATTAGATAAATAATAAGAAATTACAATATCATTGAAAAGTATAATAAGAATAATGTCTTAAAGATGTGGAATATTTGGATATTCATGACATACAGTATGAACATCATTGAATAGTGAATAACACCAATAATGTTTGAAAGATGTGGAATATAATGATATATCCATAGTTCATTCTAAGATGATAGTAAATGGGATTGTTGGCTTTAATTTGGATGAAGAAATGAAGAAGCAGCTAAAGGAGAATGAATGAGTCGGAAAATGGGAAATGTGTCAGATTAGGGAATCTCACTCGACTGACACCCACACACCCACAGTCACACACAACAACAACAACAACAACAATACATTTTATTGTAAAGAAAACACATTTATTGCATGTCTGAGAAAAGACAAATTCTTCATACAATTTAGTTTGACACTACAGACAAAGTTGGCGGCATTTAATGTATAGTACAAATTTAGAAGATTCATATAAAAAAGTTGATTATAATTTATTAATATTAAACATGCACGTTTGGAGGGTTTCATGGTCTGTGTGCAGTATGTCATCATAAAAATGAAAGCCACTCAAAAATATCTGACTTTGGCACTCCCCGGTAAAAAAGACACTGCGGCAGACAGCAACCCCCACCCCATCGCTGAAGGGAAAGATTTGACTTAAATGTGCTGCCAGACAAAAGGTCATGGGGTCACCAATTTCAATGATACAAATAATCATTTTTCAAATCATTAATGTTCATTTTAAATGTCATGGCAATCTTCCCAGAAGTTGCTGCAATATTTTCCGGTGGACCAAAGTGTGCTGAACAGAAAAATAACTTTTTTAAATGACATTAATGCTTTTAATCGGCTTGTTAGGTGATTGTACCCAACAACACTGTCATAAAATAATATTTAAAAAAATAGCTAAGATACTCTGAGAAGATGAAGCCACAAAGTCAAAGATGTGCTTCACTGCGGAAGGTGGGGACACCTAGGGGCTCCAGCCCACCCAAGGTCGTGGTCCGGCGGACACTCACCACCAGGGTACCATCAGGGTTAAGGGTCCCACTGACCGACAATGGGTCCATATCCTCAGGAAACAGGGACTTATGGGTGAATGTGTCACTGATGCTTCCATCATCTTGAACCTGAAGGACAGAGACAGAAGGTTAAAGGAAGATGGGGCTGTGAATGTAGGAATTGATCTGTAGGAGGGGGGTAGCTGTTGGAAAGGGGTAAACAGAGGGAAGAAAAGATGATGAGAAGAAAGGTCGTCGAGCACTGGAGGACGGTAGGAGAAAGTGAGAAGAGCAACACGGCCAAGCAAGGTGCAAGGGCGAGAAAAGAGGGTGAGAACCAGTGATAGAGAAAAGAGCAAATAGTCAATGCTGATCAGGTGGTGGAGAGAGACAGAAAATGGAAGAGAGGGGAAGAGAAATGAACATGGACTCGTTCTTTCTGAAGACTTTCAGATTTTTTAATGCTGTTACAGGCATTTTACAGTGAGTTGAACGTGGGTTTTTGCCAATTTGTCTGCTGACTCCTATTAAAACTATCTTCCTCTGCACAGCAGAGACTCTCCCCATGGAAAACAGTTGTGCATACATGAGAGAAAAATCCATGCAAACACCTTTGTGAAACAGAAGTTTAAATTTTATTTTGATACCCTTGTGCTCTAAGATTTAATACAAATTATAAAATGAATCTATTCATTTACAAAACAAAAAAAAGAAACAGCAAATCCAAACTGAAAATATCATAGATTTTGTGCTTGATACATTACTTAAGACACTAAAGATCAATCTTTAGTGTCAGAAGAAACATTTTATTATTATATAGGCTATAAGCCAAGTGTGTGTGAATAATGTTTAAAGATACACACACACACACACACACCTTCTGGGCATGAATGACAACATGGTGATTATAGGCCATCACCACTACGTCATGCGGCTCAAACTGGCTGACGTCAGCTGACATGTAGTAGCTGTCTCCCAGACATCGCACCCCGCCACCTGTGCTGCTCTGACGGCCTGTCAAAGTGCCGCCTACAGGAGCTGCAGGGAAACAACAGAGGGGGGGGGTCTGCTTAGAACAATATAGAGCATGTAAGACCATGGTTAGATGGATGGTTAAACATTTTATTTCATATCAATGGGAATGTTGGGAAGTATAAATTAATTAAATGTATGTAGAATTATGAATTATAGCATGGCTCATATGATTAAATTTGGGCTATAGATTTTAATACATTATATATTTGACTTTCAAAATACATTTACACTGTACTGTAAATACATTTTCTTTCGCTGGAATGTTTTAAAGCAATTATTCTTTTCTTTTCATTTTTAGTTTCAATTTGGACTTTTGAAAAAAGAAAATACACTCTATGAAGAAATAAAAGTGAACTCCATTAAAACCTGTTTATTATAAATATGAGAATGACAAAATAACATTTCATACTAATCGTTTTCTTGAAACATTTCACAAATGGTTCATTTTTACATTTTACACAATTTAGTCATGGCTTATGTATTTCACAGTGTCTTTGGGGCTCTCTATGTTCAGTCCAAGTATCATCGCTCTGTTGTTTTTAGTTTTTTTGTATTTTATGTTCAGAATAGGACACAAAGGCCATTAAACACCACAAGAGAGTGAAGCTTCTGTTTTGGCTGTAAATGGTTTACAGTCTGGAAGGAGACAATCTTTCACTAAAGAAGAGACTCAGTGGGAACATTTGTAGCTTTTCTTTTTCATTTTATTTGACATTTGAGCACTAAAACATTCCAAATGGGTCAGTGAAATCAAATTTAAGCCTGATTATTGATTATGCCATAATCCACCTGTAGTGTCACAGCAATAAACCTTTTTTTTATTGTTGTTGTTACTGCTTTGTGCGGCAGCAGAACTGTTTTAACACGTCATATTAGGCTCCTGTGTTTTGGATTAGCACTCCACTTTTTATTTTATATTTTCACCAATTATTTTTTTATGTGACTCAGTAGACAAAGTCTGGAGCAATACAGGCTCTTATTTTTCTCACAGAGAAAGCACATTACTCTCTCTAAGCAGCAGGTCTTTTTCTTTTCTGTGGCATTTTTTCTTTCAATCAGCCCAACACTGTAATGCAATATACAAATATCTCCTTCCGGCTAGTGAAGAAAGTAATTGAAAAAGGCTCTACCCTATGCCTCAAAATATAAAAAGGTATAGGCAAGGCACTAAAGCTTTGACTGTTCTAGAGCGGTTGATCAGGGTGATACATATGTGCTGACCGGGCTGGCTGCTAGCCGGCTGGGGGTTGACTGTGGATGTGTCCCCCGGGCCGGGGCTGTAATGATAGTGAATGGTTGCTTGCTGGCTGGGGGCTCACTGTGGAATGGATGTGTCCCCGGGGCTGTTGTCAGCTCTCTTCCCCACTAAAGCCTTGCAGCGCCGGGAGGGTGAGGCAGACAGACAGGGGTGTGCTAGCTAGCTAAATTACCATTAGATTAGTCATCTATCTATACAGTTAACGTTACTGACAAATTTGTGGGTTAGCCCAGAGTTAACCGTGGTCAAAATAAACATACTAAAAATAACTGAGGGTGTTGAACGATGTCGTAATCTTATGTTACTCACCAAGAATTAGCTATAGTTATAGACCAAGCATTAGAACTAGCTACTTGCTTGTCAACCAGCACCTTTCCAGCAGGCACCAAAGCACTTTTCCTCTCATTCGAATGAGTTAATGAACCACTATTGAAATAAATCAATATCAATATCAATCAATATCAATAAATAAGCTCTCTGTTGTATTACTGTGTTGCAATGCGGGATGTAATCAATGACAAAACAATGCCATGTAGCAGAAAAAAAGTTGTTTTACCTTTACTGAGTATAACTCTCCTCCAGTCCCCCCCCCCCCCTCAAGGTTTGTATCGAATTGTGGGTCAAAAATCGTGATACGAACCGAATCCTGGGTTTGGTGTATCGTTACAACCCTACAAGCTATAGATGATAAAATCTGAGAAATCTCAGATTTCACCAAGTCTACTTCTTCACGAAAAAAGTAGGGCCAATTCTTTCAAAAATTAATAAGAATTTGGAGTGGTAATCTTGCCACATTATAAACTGCATTTGGAGTACAATAACAGAAATGTTGCCATAGCAACAATAACTAATGGGGACGGGGCTTTGCAATCAATCAATTTCCTTACCAGTGTGTCCATAGGATGATCTGCTGTGTCTGCTGAAGGGGACCGAACAACTGGGTCCTCCGGGGCTCTCTTCTACAAACAGACTGGAATGATCAGCAGAGTCAAGAAACGGCTCAAAAAGGGGATCCAAAGAATCAGATGACCCACCCAGTGAGCCCTCTGATCGATGGGAGCTGGAGGTGCTGTAACGTGACGATGAGCGGTAGGATGAGGAGGATCTGCGGCTGGAAGATGTCACTGATGCCATTGCAGTAGATATGCACACGTTCTCAACACGCCCCAGCCTCAGAAAACAAGATCTTACTCTAATTTTATTTCTGTTAAACCTCAGAATGAATACTGAGAATATAGTCAAAGAAGTGGTTTATCAAAAGCCCTTAACCTCTCACTCACTGTCAAATGGTCTTTGTTGTGGGTTTATAAAGCCCTGGTGCATTGTGGGTCAGTAAAGTATAGCATGTGCTCTGTAGTGTTCTTCCTTTAGCCATAAATGGCAGTTTGTCTAACCACTGGTGCCAGGAATGTAACGGACAAACTGATAAGGAGTGGAGACCCCTTCTTATTCAGACACACAGCAGAGATTAGGCTGAAGGGTGCCACTTGGAGAGGCTGCCAGCATGTGGTCAGAAATAGACGAATGGTGGAGTGGTTGTCCGTTAGACTGACTGAGCATACAATGTGAACCTTATCAATAATGCAAGACAAAATTGGCTATTTAAGTTTCGCAAACCTGCTAATGGAATTATAGACACACTCTAAGTTCAAATCTGAAATGGAGAGTGCTTCCTGTGAAAATAAATGTAAGGCCAAAATCACAAAAGGGCAAAAGCCAAGATAAATACAGCCCAGGTTGACCTTTAAATTCTCTCTTTAAAACCTATTGACAACACAGTTGTCCTCCAGACAATGCCTATATGTCTACAATGACATTTAAGATAGTATTACTTTTGTGCTTTGTACGTGTTTGTTTGTATTTTGCCTTTTGGGATAATGTAGCCTCAGTCATAGAAGAGACACAAAAAGTGCAGATTAATAGACTAATTTTCTAAAATATAGAGACTCTGTCTCCTTCAGCTCCTCGCAGTCAGCAGTAAAGGAGTTTGTCCATTCAGCTTTCCCTCCAGAGGCCCACTGTCCCCATTGGGAATACTTTTATTCTCGGGGTGGCACACCGTGGTCTCTAGAGTCAACAACACAGTATCTCTCCTGACCTCCAACAGATGGTGTATCATGAGGTGCACTCTGGCTGAATTCCGAAGAGAAGGAATGATGAAATGATGCAAATGAGGCTAAAGCAGACATGCCACAGAACAGCTGAGAAGAGAAAAAGAAAATCAAAAAAACTCCATTTAGCATTTTTGGGCATCAATTAATCATTGTGAAATCAACCATGTAACTCCAAAACAGTACTCCTAAACTCAGAAATTCTCTGTGAACACCACAGTCAGGACAACTGCTGTGTCTTATATAAATCTTGAATGCCATGTGTGTGTTCTGACAGAGTTTCTGGAAAAGTAGCTGTTTACAGTGGACAGTTTCTTGATGTATGTGTACATCAGCAGAGTTCTTCCTAAATTACATGCCTGACACAATGTCAAGTTCAGGGATGTTGTTCTGTCTGTCCACCACTTTGGTCCAGTCTGAAATAACTCAACTACTATTGGATGGAAATTTAAAGACATCCATGATCCAATAATTGGTTTTATGACCAAATACCTGCAAAACTAGTTACAATCCTGTTAGCCTTAGCTTTGTGTTTAGTACTGATTACCACCATGTTAGCATGCTAAAATGGTAAACATGATGAAGAATATGCTACATTCACACAATGTTGGTAGAACGGGAATGATGGGACAACCACATGCATTATCCCATGATGGTTGCTAGCTTGGTAGTAACATTAAATGAATAGCATGACAGTAGCATTAACTCCTTCTAGATTAGTACTGGATTGTATTTAGGCTAGATGTAACCATTATAGGTCTTTTGCCAAGATAAATGGGAAGTATTGTAGCTGTCAAATTCCTTTTCCGATATCTTTAACTTGAAATTAAAGTGACCTCTGACTCACTTCTAATTATAGTCTAAACAACATGACATGAATGTGGCATTATACCTTCCAATAATCAACATGTCAGCATTGTCTTGAGCATTAGAATGTTGATGTTAGCATTTAGCTTAAAGTACAGTCCCACAAAACTACTAGTCTTATCAACATTCACATTTGTTTGCAATGTTTATACTGTTTCAAAAGTAATGTAGGACGAATTTTTTGATATGAAAGACATACATTTAGAACCTTTAAAGAACCGTGGATATCTGTCTTGTATTGATGTGTTGAATTCAAAGACTCACAGACATCTTAAATTTCAGAAATTAAACTTCAGATATTTGGATTTTCTTCTGTCTTGACCCAGATACTGCTAGTTATGTTCAGAATCAGTTCACACCCTGTGTTGCAGTCACTCAGTTCGGAGCCCTAAGAAGCTCATTTTTTAGCTCTGTGACAGATCTTTCATGGCTGTCTGAACGGGGAAGATCATATGTGGTTCCACTCAGTTTCCACAGACATGACAAGATTTGCACAAGAAAGAAAAGATTAATCGTTTTTTGTTCACTTCCAAGGTTGGTATTGTATGACATACATTTATATTTTGAACATGGTTGTTTAGGTTGTTTTAGAACCCCCCCTTTTTGCCAGAAAGTAGAAGTGTTGAGATCATTAGACTATATGCAAATTTCCTGACATATCTGAATTATCGTTCTGGGTAAGAACCAAAGCTTCTGTCTGTATAGAAACATAATGGATATATAACGTTATATTGTGATAAATGCAGTGTCTGACTCAGTGTCTGTAACTTTTTTGTCTCAAAGGGAGCCTCGTGCTCTGTTTGCCAGCCAACCCTGCTGACAAGAGATGATCAGAAGAAAAGACGACATGCAAGGTGGAGAGAACATAAAAGACTGAATGAGAGTGAGAGTGTAAATAAGAGCAATCCTGTCTCCTAAATATTCCGTTCCCACACAACAAAACTGTTTTCTCAATTCAATTTCACAAAAAAAGTTAATAATTTCAATTAAAACAAAACTACTTGGTAAGGTTTAGAAAAAGGTCATGGTTTGGGTTAAAATAAGTAAGTTTGTTATGTATATTAGTTACAAACACAAGTTAATGAGTTAATTACATTAACTTATGTAAATGAAGTATGTTAACGTAAGTACATTAAACACTTTACAAATGGGATGTAGGTTAAGAACTTGACTTTTGGTTTCACATGGGACATGGACAGTGGTCCCCTGGCTGAAAGTCCTCTGTTTGTTTGATGCATCCATCCACTTTAAAACACAAAACGTTTTATCTGATGATGGCAGAGGATCTAAGTTTTTCCAACCAACTTCCCTGCCTTACCTTAAGTCTTACCTAGTGTGGCCTGAGCGCTCAGAGGCACGTGATGGACACCAGCATCATCAGTGCCTTTTTTTATTGGGCATCTGTCTGCAAAGTTAAATTGCAGGTTTTCCTGACATAACTTTCCCTACTAGCCAGGTGTATGAAAAATGGAGGATATGTTAAAGGTGGAAATTCCAGCAACACTAGCCACTTGATGGAGAAAAACCTTTTATCCACAGCTATATTCTGTAACCCCTGAGCTGCAGGTGTGTCTGATTGAGGCCTTCCTGCCCCTTGCTTCTACTGTAGCTTTAAACACGAGGATCTGTTGATACACTAGTGATGGTTATTTTCCCCAAGTAACATCTATGTTAGCTTTAAACAGTCGTTTGTTAACTAACTAACAACTAGCCATGATAAACAACCTATGTTCACTCTGTATCTCCTACTAAAAGTCAATGATAGTTTCTTACAAACATGACCATGATCTCTCCCTTTCAGTTTTCTAAATTTAACCATTAAACAACTGAGGTGGCAGATCAGAAAATGCTAATATCATTCATTTTAAAAGTCATTTTTGTCATTTGGAAGGCCATTTTCAGATCTTTTAGACAATTAAATACATGTCCTCTTTGAGGTATATTGTTTCTAAATTTCAATTTAGACCTACTCAACTTTACTCTGACATTACTTAGACTTTTCTTAACTCCTTTCAGGACATTATTGTTCTTCCTTTCATTTTCACATTTTCATCAAGGAGCATCTTATTGACACTCCAACAAACCAGAACTGTGGGGTCCAAGGACTCTAAACCCTGATGATTACACACAACAGGCTTTGTTCGAAATCCATGACATCCTGTCATGATATTTCCCTCCCCTCCCCTCCCTCACCCAACCCACCAAATGGAATACCGAGCTTCCCCGGGGGAAATACACCAAGTTTAGGATCACTAAGAGCAGCAAGCCTTTGTGCAGTTTCTCTGACTGCTGGCCTTTGCCCTGACAATGACTCAATAATAATGATGTCGTCATGTCGGGGAGCTAATTGCAGGAGGCTTTATGGTGTGTGTACCACAGTCAATGTCTAGTAGTAAATGGCGTTGAGAGGTGATAGTTCATTATCTAACCATAAAACACTACATTAATGGAGCTCTCCACTTCCTCCTCCAATCTATCTGTATGTATTGTTGAATTTTAATTCATGTTATGCTATTTTAATTTAAATATTTATATATGTGTTCTATGTGTATGTAGCCTGAAGGAGCTACAAGTTATTAACACTGTGCAACCCTGTGATGTAAAATGACAAAAACATGAACCTTGTAACCTTGTATGACATAACAAATAATCACATTACACCAGATTTGTATTTTTTGCAAAGAACAATAACAATATTTTAATACTCAAAATAATATCAGATGCAGCAAACAAAGATTCATTGTTCAAATCCAAGGTGGCAATATTCAAATAATTACATTCAGCCAAAACAGGAAGAAAGGTATTAGAAAGAAGAAAGAAAACAGGATTGAGATTTCAGAGGGAGGAGAAGGTTGAGTGTGTGTGTTTGACTGATGCTGATATGCAACACATTTAGGATGTATATGGGACAGTACATTCATGTTGGGTCATCTATATTTCTACCCTGTTACAGTAGTTCATAGTGTCTTTGTCTCTGCTGGGTGAGTTGTATGGCTTTGCTCTCTGAACTCTCATAAGTCTCATTTCATTGTGTGTGTGTGTGTGTGTGTGTGTGTGTGTGTGTGTGTGTGTGCGCGCGCGCACCCAAACATCCCTGAGGATTGTGGGACGTTTTAATTAAGACGGTGGAGGCTAATGTGGGTTAAACACAGACCATCTCTTTCTGTGAAGATTATCTAAACTCAGGTCCTACAACAGTTTTCACAGTCCTAGTTGTGTTCACAGGTTTTGTCCTAATATTCACCGCTGGGGCCCGGTGGTGTAATGAGAACGCTCCTCAGGCCCTTCTGCTTTGTTATTAGATGGTAAATAGGCTATAGGGTGACAGGGGCTGAACTGAATATTCATACGCCCTCCTGCCTTTACACTGTCCGACAGATGCTTGTTTTGATGTCTGTTTATAGCGCTGGGTTCTCCTACCAGTATATCACACACACACACTCACAGAGAGATATTCTGGAGCACTTCTCTCTGATAAGTATCCAATGTCAGTGCTTGCCTGAAGCAACAAACTACACTGCCCAGAGACACACACACACTCACACAGAAAGAAACATGTGTCACCCTAAAGACATCTGTCTCAATTAAGGACAGCTGGGTGCTCTTCTGTTATTGAGCTATAAAATATGAATCGCTTCCAGAGAGCAAGGAACACTTCCCTTGATCACCCATTGCATTCTACAAACTGCTAGGAGTTTTTCTGGGACAGCTAACCTCAAAAGATGTGGTGGTGAGGAGGAGGTGGGAGAAAAAGAGAATAGAGGGTGCAGATGGAGTCTAGGGGAAAAAGACACAAGGGTAAAATAAAAAGACAGACAGGAGAGTGATACGCATCTCCTGTTCGTCAGGCGGTTTTATAATCTCAGGTTAATTGCCTGTCGGCAAAGGTAGCACTCAGATGTCCTTATGGTTACGTAATTAGCCCCCTGTGGGGATAGATGGAAGGTGGGAGGGAAAGAACACAAGAAGGGAAAGGGTGGAGGCAAAGAGGAAAGGACTGAGGCAAAGGGGGAAGGGAAATGACAGGACAGTGACAGAAGGATGGAGAGCCGAGACATTCATCAGGCTGTCTGTGTGTGTATGTCAGCGGGCACGCTAATATTTCTATTCTTATCAGGACAAAATGTTCTCACAAGGATAGAAAGATGACGAAATCCGCCAAAGTGCCACTTTGACTAAGTGATTAGGACTTAGATTTAGGGTTCAGATTAGGTTTAGGATGGGGTTATGGTAAAGGTCAAGACTGGATGAAGGAATGTGGTCATGGTCCTGAGACATGAGGACTATGACACGCATGGCAATGTAAGAGAGACAACAAGATAGCTGGGTGAATGAAAATCTCATCAAGGCGCCCGTTTTCTCTCTCACACACAAAGTTACACACACACATACCATCTCACACACACACACTTCTCATACACACTGAGGACAGACACACAGAGGATGGAGGACACTCAGAAAGACAGACAGAACAAATGCACTGTGGTGGACAGAGCAAGCTGATAAATAGAGGATGGGGGAGGGCGGAGAACAACAGCACGCTCTCGTCACCGCACCAGGACAAAAGCACAACCTCACCTCGCCAGCATCGGCCGGCTTTTAATGTCAACCAAAAGGACAATGACGTAAACCGGCTCGCTGTATATATGAATACACACAGTGCAACAGGATATTTGGTGCCTCTGTTGATCAGATTTGAGAAGGGTTTTAATCTCCACTTACTTTAAAAAAGGGAGACAAGAAAGGAAGCCGAGGTATGGCTGGAGTGACAACAGGGAAGATGTGATGATGATGATGATGATGATGATGATGACGATGATGATGATGATGATGGTACAACTTGGGAGGTCAAAGGTGAGGATTGAAAAACATAGCTTCAATGGTTCCCCCTGAGTTGTTAACTATCTTGACTGGGACTCCTCCTTTTTATGTAGTTTTTAGTTAAGCTAGCAATGTCATCCAGTCTGTATTTTCAAAACAATTTCCAGATGTATCTTCTGTATGCTTTTTTTAATCTCCAACATCAGTAAAAATTCAACCTCCAACAAGAGCTCAGCTACACCAAACACTGTTTTAAAGGGAATTGCTACATTGGAGGGGTTTTGGAATGGACATACAATGCATGTTTAAGGAGCTTACTGAGATCTTACAATACAGACACACACACAATCACACATACCCACACATACCCACACACACACACACCCAAACACACACCCCCAAACACACACACACACACATTTTCACAAAACGTCAAACATACAGACTCACACGTTGAGGCTTTTCTAAACAGTCAAACAACATTAAAGAATGTGGGACTGAATCTGTGCTTTAATTATTTGTAGAAAATAACTATGCACACCAGGTTTTCTCTACACAAACACATACACATGCACACACAAGCACACACACTGGGGATAAGAGAGAAAAGTAGCGTTGTGCGTGTGGGTAGGATGCATTGATGCTCTGGTCCAATGAGATTTCCTGAGTTGTGTGAATGCCAGTCCCTCTGGGAGAACCTCAACAGAACTCCTCATATCACCATGGAGATAAAAGTTTCTGCATGCGCACATAAACATGCCATGTTGCAACTAATACAACAATAAGAAGAGGAAAGTATTGAATAAAAGGCAAAGCTTTGCAGAAATCAGTATTAGAGGAAAGAAAGAAGGGCAGTTAAACATTTTTTAAAAGAAAAAAACAGGCTTTTTGAGGATCATGAAAAATGCCAAAACAAACAAATCACAGTATCCTCTTTTACAATAATAAAATAAAAAACTTTTTTCACATTTGTATTGTTTCTACAGCCACATTAGCTTCGTGCAAAAAAACACATACACTGGCACGCCATATAGGCAAAGAGATCAAAGCAAGACGACGCATACAAAAATATAGAAAATCTCCGATGCAACTCATCTCTTCACAGAAAAAAACTCTTTTCCACCTTTGCCATTTTCTGCCCAACTATCGCCAAAGGGTCACTTCAGAAACATTCTGTCAGCATTTGTTGTTGTCGCTGCTGCTGTGAATTTTTTAAGACCAAAGTTCTCTAAAGGAGCTTGTGTGGATTCCTGCATGGAAGACCCATGCAGGAATCCACAGGACCAAAAATATCCAGTAGCTATAGTTGATCATTACATCAGATGCCCATCATAATGATGTTTGGATACTATGAACAACAACATGTTTGAGTGATAGAAAACTAGTACAATAAAAGCATATCATTTCTCTTTTTCTTTTTTAAACTTTGTAATTTTAAAATACATACTATCTCCTGTCACTTTGAAGACATTCCAGCATATGCTCATAATTGGTAGTGACAGGGTTAAATAGTTTGGCATACTCAGCAAGCCATGCCCAAAAGGATGCTATTTTGTGTCTTGCAAAGGATGGGAGAGGGGGGGTGAGAGGTAAGGGCAGGTCCCAGGATCGGTGCCAAACCTCCCTCCCATCGGAGATGCTGGGAAGGTGGGCGGGGGTTATACAGAACAGCTGAGATTGCAAACCGTGCTCAGGGCCATCGATTTCAGCACTTGCAAAACACATGCAAAGATAAGTCAGAGATTTGAACTCAGTCATGTCAGTCTGTCTGTTTGTTGGTGGCGTCCATTTTTACAGTCACTACGCAGGTAGGGCCAGAGCCGGAAACTGCGTGCGTCACTTCCACGAGTACATCACTTCACATCCAGCACTCCTGTTTAACAATGATAAAAAAGATTGTTTGGACGCCTTGAGAGAAAAATAAAAGTTGGATACATTGAATGGGGATAAAGCAGTCACAAGGTGGTAAGGAGGATTTGAGATGCTGCAAGTAAGGCAAAGACGGATGATTAATGCTTCAGTCAGATAGGGGAAAAAAACCAGCATGCACAGCAGTACAAACTTTTTAGACGCCATGGAGGAGAGGGGAAGTTGTTGCAAAAAAGAAAACCTTCCAAAGAGCTTGGAGGGATTAAACACTGAGGTGAGATGAGAGAAGTCATTGGTTATTTGGCTCTCCTGCCCTTTCTTCCTCCTCTTCATCCTCCTCGTCGAGAGACACAACCCCTGAGGAGGCCACATCAGAGACCCTCCTGTGTGGGTTGTAGTCAGGTGGGTACTCCACACCGCTGCCGTCTGCCTGGCACACAGTGCTCTCATAGTCCTTGCAGGGGGTGTCGTCGTCCTCGCCGGGTGACAGGTACGTCTCAGAGTAAGATCTGGAGTAGCAAGGAGAGTCCTGACCCCCGCAAGGCCTGATGCACCGCCCTCCCCCGCCAAGGCTATGGAAGCCGCTGTCCCCCCCACCGCGCCCGTTCTGCCCTGCCCTCTGAAGTCGGGCCAGCAGCAGCTCCTCCCCTCCCTGCAGTGCAGACAGGATCTTGGCCGCCAGCTCGGCGGCGTTGGTGTAGGAGTGGGTGCCACGGTGGCCGCCCAGGTCACGCAGAAGGGGGTGGTGCTCGTCCAGGCTGCAGAGGCTGGAGCACAAGGTGTCCGGGGAGCCTACCGTGGGGGAGGGTTCTCCGCTGCCACCTCCTTCTCCGCCTCCTCCACCCTCGTAACAGGGCCCTCGCAGGCCCAGGTGTTGGCAAAGCTGGCTGTGGATCAGGTCCTTCAAATAGGGCGGATATGATAACACATCTAGAAGGAATGATACAGACTGTGAGAATGAAGTCCTGAAGAACAAAGATAAGAGAATATCAGATGAAACTGTAATGATTCCTGGAGGGTCCCTGAGGGGTTGCAGCATCAAATATAAGCAGGAAATACACTAGCAAGTCCTTAGCCTGCATTGAAAAAATTTCTAGTCATTATTTACATTTTACTTGTTTAACTATACCCTGTTGGGTTTGTGACCACTAGCATTGCTACAGCGTAATGTTTTGATCAGCAGGTCCTCATTTTGTTTGACCCCAGTAAAGGTCCCTGCACACTGAGTCTGACAATTTCTTATGTATTTTTTCGTATTCGTCATCCAAAAGAATTGTCACCCACAGAAATCCAATGAGATCCAGAGTCCACTGAGTATGAATTAATCCATTGCAAAACATTTCTAAAACAATACAAAATGTGACGCTGCTGTCACTCTGCCTCTCTCTCCTCCATCATTTCATCCCTTGTTTCTCTCCATTGACAGTTACCTCTTTCTCTGTCCTCTCTGTCTGCGCCTTCTTGTGTTTGACACCGTGGCTAGAGTTGCCCTCTCCATCACTACCCTGTTGCTCTCCTTTTTCTGTCTGCGTATGTCTGCATTCTGTCATCTTCCCTTTTTCCATTTTCCACCTCCTCCTCATCATCATCATCATCACAATCATCATCACCATCCTCATCATCCTTCTGAATATTACCATCTGACTTGTTGACAGTAGACATTGCATTCTGCCAGCGTTTTTCTGTGCTGCACTTCTGGATAGGCTCATACCTTCTCCTTGTCAAAACACATCAAAATGCTTGCTACGGATGTACCTGTACCAACTTTATTTATGAATTTTCGGAGGCAGTGTGTAAACATGATTGACACAACGTGAGGTCGTATTTATTCAAAATTGCACAGACTTGCACAGACTCAGTGTGCAGGGACCTTAAGCTAAGAAACAGGAATGCAAAAACAAAAAGCTGGAAAAATAATCCTGTTATTTAACATACACAAATGTAAACAATGTAAAAGAAAACCTCAAAGGTATACACCGTGTGCTTTGCTGAATGTACCCTGAATATAAAATAAGCTCCACAGGGTATTGTGTAAGAATAATAATTTGCATGTTTTTTCAACAAAAAGCGAGTTATTTTGGTAAAAAAAAGTTAAAGTTGAATGTATTTCTAAGTTTCCACTGCAAAAAGAAATGTCTGAAATAATAATATCAACATGTTAATTTTAAAAAGCAACCAATACACAAATTAAGGTAGCATGTAAAGTATTAGTTACCACAAAAATACCTGACTATACGATAGTTATTACCATAGTCCACTGTCAAATGTGTTTCAAAGAAATGTCAATGAGAAGAATGAAAAAATATTATCCACTGCATTACAAGTGTGTGAAAAATATCAGCAGTGGAAAAATTAAACAATTTGATTACAGTAGGGCTAAGAAAAGTCTCCACTACCACAAACAAAGCTCTAAATAATGTGCCCTCAGAAAAATACTACAGCACTGGTTTCATGTAGAGTTGATTACTGTAATATCACATACAGGCAGGTACGAGGGAAACTCCATTTACCAAATGGGCTTTGCCAGAAGGTAAGAAGCCAAAGATGGATATATGAAGATAGAGAATCAACACTGAGCTGAATGTTATTAGCTGCAGACAATACAGGTTATTGATGATTCAGTGTAATCAAGATGAAAGCTCTGGCTAACACACACATCCATGGTCAAATACACTCTGTGTATTTATAACCTGCTCACACACCCTCCTCACACAGACACTGTCTCTGCAGCAAAGGAAATCATATTAAAGTTGCAGGAGGGATATCAAATTACGCCAAGGAACAAAAAAAATGTTGGGAGAGGATGTAAACTAGGGCACTGGGACAATGAAAGATACAGAGAGAGAGAGAGAGAGATAGAGAGAGAGAGAAAGAGAGAGAGAGATGGATGGATGAGTGAGAGGCTTTGTGATGGCGTATTATGAAGGATAGGAACCAGATGAAGCAAATTAATGTCATTTACCAAATTGTGATGTAGAGGTATACATTGTGTGTGTGTGTATGTGTGTGTGTGTGTGTGTGTGTGTGTGTACCTGTGCTCTGTGTGGTGGGCTCGTTGGATGGCAGAAAGTCCTCGTCATATGAGTCATCGTTAGATTCGTCGCCGTCCACAGAGGACCAGGCCCTCAGCTTAGCCTCCGCTATGGCAAACTGCTCTGCCACACCTGTGCACACACATACACACATAAGCTTCACATGTGCACAAGCACGGCCTAGTAACAGGGAGGCAGCAGTCCATTGTGTCTCCATCTCATGTAACTGTTTTTGATTGGCAGGCCTGGTTGAAGAACAAGTGCACATCGTTTTATTGGACTGGACAGAGACAGCATTCCCATTATGCTCAATGTTCTTCAGTGGTTATTTGGCTGGTGCACTTTAAATGGCTTTTACTAAGTGCAGTGGTGGAATGTAAGTACGTGTACTGAAGTACTGTACTTAAGTACAAATGTAAGGTACTTCTACTTTACTTGAGTCTTTTCTTTTCATGCCCCTTTGTACTTCTACTCTATTACATTCATTTGACAGCTTTAGTTACTACTTACTTTACAAATTAAAATATTTGCAGACCAAACTTTTTTAAACTTCTTTTATTTGTATAGCACCTTTCAGGCAAGAATACAGAACAAAACTTGTATTTTATATAACATCAACAATATAATGGCCTACAAGTCCAACTAAAATGGTTACCATTTTAAACATAGGACGTTTTTGATCGATTCATGTTCCTAAAATGTGAGGATTTTTCTGCATTGAGTACTTTTACTTGTAATACTTTTAACACATTTTCCTGATGATACTTACATACTTTTACTTAAGTAACTTTTTTTAGTACAGGACTTTCACAGTGCGGTTTTAGTACTTTTACGTGGGTTAGGGATCTGAATACTTCTTTTATTAGTATTTGATAGTTGTTATGCAGGTTGTATTCCTAACAATGTAGAAGAGACAGTAAGTTGGAAGATCAAGGCACAGACAAAATCTGTATGTGACGGGAAGGCCAGGAGAAATGCTTAAGTAAAATAATCGGAGTTGACAGGATGATTATTGTATTAACGAGCAGTGTGGAATCACGTGTTAAATTTAGCACAATGTGCATTTCCACAACAATAATTCCATCAGTGCCACACATTAACATCCTACTAACAACTCTGTTACAATTAGACTTAGTCTTTTCACATACGTTAGTTTAGTTTTATTCATAAATTAAGTTGTTGTCTTTATATTTGATTTTTTTCTCTATTGACATCCTAAAGTTTTTTTCTTCATATTTTGCAAAAGATCATTTATATCTAAAAAATAATTTAAAATCTGTGGTGAATTTGAATTTCATTCACTGCAGATTATCAATAAAAGAAAAGGCAAAGTAGAACCACTGTAATTAATTAGTGAATGAAAAATGAATTCACGTCACATTGACGTGCGTGCGTGCGTGTTTGGGAGGTCTTTTCTGTTATGTTAAATATATACTGTATGTAGTATTAAATGCATCTCTCGGTATAATGCAGTCTGATACAATACAAAAAATGACCACCTAGTTAAATGATAGAGAGTCAAAAAAAACATTACATGCTTGTATTGCATTTATTGGATGAATTACAGTACAGAACAAGTGTATTTCAAAACCTGGTGAAAGCTGCTGTGAAGTGTTATTTACCAGGTTTATCTTTCCTGACTACTTATTTATGTTAAAACACTTAATCTGCTTTTTGTAGCATGAAATGCATTTATATTGTTGCATAATCCTACAAACAATGTATTCATGTGAAAACATTATTTTGAATGTTAGAAAAAGCTGATTTTAATGGAGCCTGTATTCCTGTAGTGATTATTTCCCCATGTGGCTGAGGTGACTCAGCTTGTGCCAATGTGCAACAAGGTCCAAGTGACCAATCACCTCAAACCATCAACAGGAGCTAGCCAATCATCGATTAAGACTCCCTCTCATTTTTATCTCTGTGCTCAGACTTGTCCACTTCCACACAATCCATCTGTTTTGTATTTTTCCCTGTTCATCCGCTATCTCCTTGGACTCACTTGACTCTCCTCATTCCTACCATTCCCTTTTCTTTCACAGAGCATTCTTTCAACCTTGTCCCTCACTTCTCATTTTGATTTATATCTCTCTGAATCTCTCTCTTCATTATCTTTATGTTTCTGTCTCTCTCTCTGGTCAATGCTGAGTATTCATGCATTGTCTCCCATGGAGAAAGATCAATACTCTCATTCTTCTTCCACTGTAGCTGGGTTCTCAACTCACAAACACTGGCACGTCCTCCAGCAATTGCAGTCGTGCAGGCTGTTCTGTAGTTCTCTTTTGAAAGCCTTTTCTAATTCCTTTAACTTAAGAAGAAAGAAAGTTTTCACCTGCATACATATTTTTTATGTCATTGACCCACATACAACACAAAAAATAGGGATAAAAAGATACTGTACACCAACAGATAAGCACACACAAAACTACACGTGTGTTCTTCTGTCTGTATAACAAATAAAAAATACCCAGCAATGCAGGAGGTTGATTAGTTTAATGCAAACCATAAGAATATTTTAGACAACATTTAAACTCAGACTTTAATGTTTCTACTACAACCATGACTTCATCACTATTATCTGAAGTTGTCTGAACACACAGTGATACAGTTTAAATATACTGTTATTTTGTCATAATTACTGCCAATTTTCCACTTTAGATTTTCCAAAAGACCTGTTTGCTGCTGGAATATTGAAAACCTGGTAAGTAGGACTTGGTCAGGCCACATACATCTCGGCTACACTACAGTGCACCAGAAACAGGAATATGCCATTGGCCACTTTGTAGCCCCTTTCACACTTAGACTGCAATGCAAACTTAAACTTATCTAGACATTGCCATGAGGAGCAGTTTATAAGAATGTAAATATCCAAATCAGTTGAATTGGACATTAAATTAATTTTACGTGGCCAGCTACCTAGTACAAAGTTAGTGGAATGTCCAATTGAACCCATGTGTGAATGGAGCCAGTCATTTTCCAGAAAATTCACAGCAAGCAAGTGCATGATGTTGATGATGTTTCTATCACAAGGCTCATTAAATTGGTGGAAAACAAACATCCGAGGGTGAAGAAAAAGGATGATTTACACCAATGAATAAGTCTAATTGGATGACGAGATTCAGGAACTTCTGTCGGTGAGCGTCAATGCCAAAATTGTCAGACAAATACAATGTCTGCTCCTGATTCATTGGACATTCTCTGGAGTTCAAATGAGAAAACAGCTTAATACACACATACTCACACATGCTCTCACACTCTCTGTCTCCTAACGTTCACACGAAACACACACACACACACACACATTATTTGCAGGTAATCCTGCAGCGTCTCTCTGTAGTGCATGAAACAGGCTGCCAGACGTAATGTCACTGTGTGTGTGTGTGTGTGTGTGTGTGTGTGTGCCTGTGTGCATGATTGAATGAGTGATTGAGTGAATGAGTGCGTGTGTGTGTGTGTGTGTGTGTGTGTGGGGGGTGGGTTTGTGGCGTGTGTATGTGTTGGCCGAAGTCAGTCAGTCCATCATAAGGACTACCCTACTTGCAATTTCAAGTCTCAGGGGGCCTCCCACAGTACACAAACACACCGTTGTGTGTACTACTGTAACTAGCTTTCATACAACCAATACACACCAAACACTCACTTCACACATTCACACATGCTCACACGCTCACTGTACTAACGTGCTCCGTGACATTCATGCAGTGTCCAGTCACCAACAGTAACACCATCAAGGAGAGAGCACAACTGGCTCCCTGATGGAATGGATGCATGATGATGTAAGCTGAAGAAACAAGGAGAAGTTTAACATATAGAAATGTCTCCCAAACTCTTGACTGCTAGTCAACTTACACTAATTATTGTTAATAAAAGAAAACAGTGTACAGAGCATCAGAAATTCTTGCTAAGGATTAGACCCTGTTTATGTGCTGTGTACAATGGCTTAAAAAAACGTCATGTAATGGCCAGGTTCAAAAAAAGATAAATTAAAATAATCATCTAAAGAGCTGTTACAGTAAAGATTATTTAATAAATGATGATGATTGATTTTAAAACTTTGAAGAACTCTGTTGCCTGCCTTTAAAAATCCTCTTGTTTGCATCATCATTACAGTTACAAGGCAAACCACTTTCCTAACCAAAGAATACTGAAATGGATCCTTTATTGTGATGATGAATCACAAAGATGGGTGCATCAGAAAAGAAGTCATGTCAATAGTAAGATATAAAAGAGGGAAAAAAAACAAATGAGAACAGAGTAGGTACAGAGGAAAATCGCTCAGTCATGGTGGCACTTGCCAGGAGCAAAACCTGATTGTGCAAATTAACCTTGAGAGTCTGCATTGCAGGGAGTGAGCGAGAGAATGGAGGAAGACCAGGCAGGAGGGACAGGGGAAAAAGACATAATAGGAGAAGATGAAGAGAAAGGACAGAGATCAACGTAAAAAATGTGAATAGGATGACGGGGGTATTCAATAGAGGGGGCAGGAGTGACTGAAAAAAAAGTAAAAGATGAGGTGAGTGAGTGAGTAAAAGATAGCAGACAGATGAGCTGTGGGTGAGCGTCCCTCCGAGAGAAACAAACCATATGTATGTATGGAGGAGAAGAGTAAAGGGCAATGAACGCGGCTGCATACAGCAGCTTAAGAATCCAACATCCCATTTACATCTGCCATTAACATGCGATCTGTATCTGAAGTCTGTATTATGACATCTGATCATGGGCCTTTGAAATTACACATCTGATATTAAAAAGTCATCTTCTTATCATGTTTCTCTGATCAGATGGTTAGCATTGCTAAGCCTGTCCTGACGGCGTATAGCTACGGTCAATAGCATCCCCTGCTTTATTGTCAATTTTAAAATAAATGGGACCATTATTTACTAAATTAACATCATGCTGTATTGAAGAAGACTGGAAAGTAGCAGATGAGGTCATAAACTCATTATAAAAATGTTTAGTGAGGTAATAAATCAAGTGAGAAGTAGGATTTTCCCTTGGACTTCCATAAAAAAGTTATTTTTGCAGCTAGGGGAGTAGCCCCCTGCTAGAAATTAGATAGCATGCACTGCAGGTTTAAGGCAATTAGGCTTTCGCTTCACATTTCAGGCCTGGGTGGTTTACCCATTACTATTATACAGTCTCTGTTTTACAGACGTAGAGTTAGGTGACCTTTCAACTTGTTGGGTTGATATGAGAAAATAACCCTGATAATGTCACTGTGATGTCATCAGGGTTATCTGAGTTTGGGTTTGAAGACAACGGATTTGATGAACAGAAAGTAGTTACAAATGGTTGATGCAGTGTTTGAAAGATGAAATGGAGTTGCATGATTTGTAGTGTAGGATCCAATGTTTTTGAAGCGTGACCAATACTAGGGACTAAAAGTCAGGATGCCTTGGCCTCTGCTGCTTCAACATTCGTCATTTTTAATCTATGTTTTAGCATGTTTGCCTTGACAAGATTCACACCTTGCTGAGATCTGATCACAGTGTGAAACAAACAACCGCCGGATGTGGTCTAGCTGATCCAATTGTATTTGAATTGCAATGCAGTCTAGGTCCTTGGATTAACATGCATTTTTTCATATCCAGATAATATTCCCAAAGTGCATGTTAACAGCATGTTAATAAGGGGTAGAAAGGACAGTTTTGTTAAAAGTATATTGTGGAAAAAACTAAGTTGTTTAAAGCAAAAGTCTGCAAATTCTCTTTTTACTATTGCATTTACATGTGTTTACCTTTTTGTTACGATGGTTTTTCATTTAACTGGAATCTCTTTTGTGACCTTTTATTGTTATTTCATAAACTCTCTTGCTTAACACTCCTACTCCTACAGTGTGTGCGCGAGTCACAGCTTTAGTTTATTTGTTCTACACTGATCTGTGCACATTAAAAATCTCTCTGTCAGCTTAAACTTTGAGTGTAGCTAACCAGAGTAGTTTTTACTATATTTAGTCAACAGAAGTCTTACCTGCTGCAAAGCGGGCCTCCTGCTCTCCCTCAGTGAGGTCAGAATAAGAGTTGAAGTCAGATTCCAAGGCTGCAGGAGTGTCCATAGGCTTACACCAACCTTTCCACTCTATCAAGTGGGCCACTCTGCCCTGGGCCATGGCTGTAGGCTTTGTCACATGATCCTTCACTACCTGTGAAATACCTGCAAAGAAACAGCTTTGGGTTATGCTACAGCATAACTTTTGTGATGATTACACATTTTAGTATGTGCCTGGATGCTTTTACAGAACATGCATATACCTATGCTTGAATATTAGCTTGCATTAGAACTTTTATGTTAAATGTTGCACTCACCATGTAGGGAAGATCGCGCTAATGCAGCAATCTCCTGAATGGTGAGAGCTCTTCTTGATTTTGGTAACATTTCAATGGTGTCATCAACATTCACCTAAAATGACAAGAAAAAGTATGACTCAGGGGAAAAACTGGTGCAGTAGCTAAGCTCAGCATGAATGTGAGAATGTCAGCGTCTGAATACATTGGGACTCACAAGAAAACCTACTTTTACAGAGAGGGGACTCCTGTGTTCACAGTATGTCAAAAACGTCAGTGTACTTTCAAGTCCTTGGCAATTGAAGAATATTTTAATTAAGCACACCAATAAATGCTTTTAAACTGTATGCCAACAACCACACACGTATTTGCACGCACCCACTCTATGCTGCATGTTATGTAGAATGTTGTAGCATGTAAAATTCATATTTCTAGATTTTGGGAGATAAAATGATTCACTTACTTGCCACAGGTTGGATTAAAGGAATACCACTCTCATATCACTAATTAACATGTTTTATCTCATTTATTTAATCCATAAAAAAGTGTAAAAACAGCAAGTTGTGGCTTTTTCTTGGCTGGGCACAGTAACTTCCTGGAGCCTTGTTGCCCGGCAGGTAATTGTCGCTGTCTAATGAAACATATCTGCTTTGCATATTACTATAATTCACATAGAAGAGTAGGAACAAAAGTTGAAAAAAACAAGCCTAGGATACAGGTGTTTTGTTGCAGCCACATGTTAACTAAAGTGGTTTGTAAAATTGGACTGCTGGCTAATGAGCGCATAATAGCTTGTTAGGGTAACTGAGCAGACTCTTCTCAAACAACAACTAAAGAGTATGTTGCTGCATCTATGGCTGCAGACAAGAAGGCATAGAAAGACATATAATTAGATATCTAGATTATTTGCACCTTATCTGCACATAGTCACAACACAAGTGTACCTCTCCACTGGTTCCAGGTGTGGCTCTTAGTATATTTCTGATCAACTGCAAATATGCAAGTTATTGTATAGGACAACATCTTGAAAGGAAACTGAGAAGGCTCTGTGTGCAGACAGCTAGGGAGGTAATTTCCCCTGCAGTGAGTTAACAGAACCTTACAGTAGACAAAAGATGGAACCCCCCAGTCTGTCCATCAAATCTGTCTCTCTGTGAAGTCAAAATACAAAAGGTGTATCAGGTGTTGGCAAGAGTCTTTGTCTGCTAACTCTTCTTATAGCCCTACCTGTACTCACGTGGAAAATGGGCATGTCAACAGCAACGGCCACATGCTAAGCTGAAGCCACCATGTTGTTACTTAATATGGGTCAACCCCTTGGCTGACTGAGCAATTTGATGACGGTTTTAGGCAGACAGCTATCATGACATATCTCAACAGGTACAGATTGTGTCCAGTCCCCTGACTGACCGCAGGTCTCTGACGTACTAGTTTTACCTGCTTTCATTAAGAGACACAACAATGAGCAACATAAATAGCTAAAACAAGTGACCCTCAGTAGTAAACAAAATACTAATTTTAATTGTTGAGTCGTTTTGAACATAGATCTTCCTTTTTTCCTTACTTTCATTAATGAGTCACCAATCGATACACACCACGTCCAATTTCCGGTGAATTAAAAAGCAGGACAGCACAATGAAGTTAGATCATCCCAGAAGCATCACCTTAACATTTTCCTGTCAATTCCACTTAATAGCAATAAAATACCAGCCGAGTAACAAACAAACAACAACATGATTATCTGTCAGAAGAGCAAGAGGGAAAGGGAATCCCCAGCTTGTGATGGGATCAGAGGCTGCCGCCAGGCGTAATAATCCTCTTGTGCCACAGAGCAGCTCACTGATCAGAGGGAGGATAATCTGGAGGAGATGTGACATACATCCTGGAGGAGGGTTAGAAAGATATATTGTGATGGTTTTTAATTAAAATCAGATGCCAGACAGTAAATGTTGTCCACCCACAGCTGAATGTTTTATTTGTTTTCAAATAGTTGCCCAGAGAAATCATTTCAGTATGGTGTAGGATGATTATATACATCTTCAGGGAACTCAAAAATGTATTTTTCCCCCTCTAATGAGCCTAAACGTCATTTCATTACTATTTTTTCCAGTTGAGTAGCTCGATATGAATGCTAGAGACATTTCTGCCCTCAGTTTAGAAAGACAATTTGTCATTTAGAGGAACAAAATGGCCAAATTGAAGCATTACATTAAAATATTTCAATGTGATTTTTTTTTTTAAACTGGGTCCATCCGTAAGCCCGAGCATCACCTTGACACACAGCTCCACTTAACAGCACCACTAACTCCCGCCTCCCCCCTCCTGCTGCTCCCCTACTGCCCTACTATACAGCAGAGAAAACATGAGCGGAGGAGGACATGAGCTTCAATTAGACCGCTGTGTCGCAACTTTTCCATCATTGCACACTCCGACAACATGCAGCATACTTATTAGAAAAGACTTGTGTCTAAAGATATTTAGACATCATAAGAAAAGCAATACAAACACACACATATACACGCATCATGTCAAGCAGTCATGAATCTTCATGGTCTGGTGAACACAGACAGAGAGGCTGTCATGATGCTGCTCAGGTTCACGTTTAGCTTTTAAATCATTGGTTAGCAAGGGCTGAATAATGCGGCACGGACACAACGCAGAGAGAAACACAATAGATTCTTCGACACAACATGTATGTTAGGAGCTAAGAGCAGGCAGAGTGTGTGACATAAAACTGACCTGACTAGTGTCTTCCCACACACATAAATGCACTCTTCAATGATTTTAAAATAAAATAAAATTGTGACGTCAATTGTACTGTAATAACTCAACATTGCTGTTCAGTAAGCCTGTAAAACAAATGTTAGTGCTCTAGCAAACCCTTTTCGTTATTGTATAGCTGTCACACAACACAACACAGGTTTCCGAATAGGTTAAGACACATTTGTATTTATTGCTATTAAGGTAATTAAAATTACATCACAGCAGAAATCTCTTTTGTACCTTTGTCCTGGCCGATTGAGTCAAAGCCCTTATCTTATTCATTAAATGTCAACTGCAAAAAACAATGGTGCAGACGCATTTTGCCTGTTACTTGGGTTGCTATTTGTTCAGTAGTACATTCCTGTGCCGCACATATTTAGAGGCATACATGGTTGTCATAATACCAAATTATATGAGAAGGCAAGCCATGAATTGTTTCAGTGGACCATAATGCCGTGATATCTGCTTCACTGGTGGAAAATAAGCTGAATATTCATCTCTTCCTTCGACATGCCATGTTTCTGTGCATACCTCTTTCTCCTCTCTCTCTCTCTCTCTCTCTCTATCTCTCTCTACGTCTCACTTTTCCACAATAGGTAACATTTCTATGGCAACTCTATGGCAATTCCTGGCGGTGTGCCTGCCCGCCTTAATTACTGATGATGTCACACACTCAGAACACCAACCAGCTGCCACTACAGCCATATTAATAACTCTTGCATGTGCCTTTCTGCTTTCATTCAGTGTAGACATTGTTGCTTAGTGACGCCACAGCTAACATGGCGTCAGAGATGAGGCGTTTCCATCATCATAAATGAACTGAATCTAATGGGCAGCTTTAAATATGAAGCGGAAACATGCCAGATATTTATTTGAAAATTGGAATTTATTTTCTGATAACTTTACCAAATTTACAATTACTGCTCTAATACTACTTCGACAAAAAACTAAAACGTACAGTATTAGAAATTTAATCAGATCAGCAATCCAGCCAACCTTTCTCTCATAGTGCCCCCGTATTCAATAACAGGCTATAGAGATAGGCTGCATTTCATAATGGATCACTTAGGTACTGCTAATAATCGCCTTGCTGGCTCACAGCAACACGTCACATTCACACCCAGATGGTGTGCACTGATGGATTAAAGAGGCAAGGTGGATTCATCATCCTTATTATCATCTTCATCATCATCTCTGAGGCAATTGTAAGCATCTCAATTAGGTCAACTCTTCAGCTCCAGGATTTCTAGACTAGAACTCTTAACTGTATAGCAACAAATGGCATGTACTGCAGCAGAACTGATTTTGCAGGTTTCTCAGATCATGACGGTCCTTGTAGATCCACCACTCTAACTAAAGTGCCTTCAAAACCTTTTCTTTTCTTACCTAATGTCTTATCTACTTCATTGCTACACATCTTAGGAGCAGAGTATCCTGTCAGTCCATCTGCCTTTGTCATATGAAACCCCACAATTAACTGGCTAAGACTCTTTGGTGCAACCAAAGGAAAGGAAAATGTGTTTTCTTTAAGCTTTTAAAGTCAAATTAACATTTAAGTGAGCCACTACAAATGCAGCATCTCAGAGTTGATCCAGCCATGCATCACAGTGCAAACAGTCTAGCTGTTCAGTGGTAATCTCATAAATAGAGACTGTGTGCTATGGTTTGTTCGAAGGCCAGAAGCATTACACTCGGTGACACTGAGATTCCATTCAAAATCCCAAATTAAAAATTAATTGTTAATTACACTGAATGGTGTCCCAAAAAAAAAAGATAAACCAACTGGTTAACATTAATGAAGACTTAAATGGAGAAAGAACTCAGGGTTGAAACATACATTAATAAGGTAATTATTAAACCAGGAGAGGGTAAGAAAAGAAATTTCTGCTTCATGTGGCGAACTACTGAGAGAATGTGATCTTTGATTAGGTATATCTGGCCGGCGCGTGACTAGGTTATAATACACAAGGTTGATTCTAGCTCGGCTCAAATCATGTAAGGTGATCTCCAGAGAACATCCAATAATCTGTGTAACAATCAATACAAATGTCTACAGAGATTGGAGTTGAGTTGTCTAATACAGTTGGAAAACAGTACTCCAGGCTCATGTAAACATCTAGGTACATAAAAAGGGCCTTTTTATCAGTTATCATGACTGAAATTACAACCCTAATTATATAACGCAATAACAACAACAATTGTGTAATTAATTTAGGTACTGTCCTTTTGTCCCTTAGTGTACAATAAAGGGTCACAACACCTGACAAGTAGTCTATAAAGAAACGTAATTGTTTGTTTAAAAGCAAAGTTGTTCTTAAGGTACAAGTGTTGCTGGAGTGTTGGCTCTTGTGTGTTGGCACTATTTTCCTTCAAGCACCAAGTAGATGACTATCGGCTACCACTTTTCGAAAACAGAAATAGTTTTCAGATTCTAAAAATTCTAAAAAAAAGATTCTTTTAAAATGATGTGAGCTGTTAAGACACTGCACGAGGTGTCAGTGCAGTAACATTAGCTAGGATGTACTGTACGCTAGGCTATGTTACCAAAAAATAAAAGGGCACCTCGCTGAAGTCCAGTGCGCTCAAAGGTGCTGTCAGAATCAGTCTGCGCGCCAAGCAGGTCCGCGTGTTCCCCAAAAGCGCGAGGTCAGACAGGGAGCCAGCCGCGCTCCAGTCCACGCGCAACGAGCCGTCAACGGCCACTGTCAGGAGGAAGAGAGCCACGTAAAGATTATATCAAATCAACACTCGCAAAAACTCATAGTCTCCCCGCACCATATTCTCGCTCCAAAATAAACACATAAAACCAATAATATGACAAGAATGCTTCCACTTTAATGTGGCAATAAAATGTTATTTATCATAATATTTGTTTTACTATTGGAGCAAGAATTACTAACTATGAGTTTTAAGGATTAAGATAATCCTTATGTGTTGTTTTATGACCAGAGTTTCAGTCACCATGCCAACCCACCCATGCCTCCACGGGGACCCCAGGGCAGCCACTATGAGGGACGATGATCTCGTAAGGGAATGTAATGTTGCCGTATCTCACTGCAGTTTCCCCCCAAAGAAAACCACATTTAAACATCTACATCAAATAGGATTATATAATAGGTAATCCCCCCCCCCAAAAAAAAGAAATCTACGCCCACCAGCCAATTTCTAACAGTCTTGTAAAAAGATACCTCAGCTCGGCTACAAAAAAGAGTGTGTGTAAAGGCAGCTGTGAAGCAATAAGACTCAAAGAACCGTCTGTTTTGAAAAATCTAATGTTTTGAATAAAGAAGCCAAAATATTGAAATGGATTAAAGATTACATTTTAAATTTCTTTTTACGCCACCATCAAGATGGAAGTGTATTTTAGTGCGTATTTTGGCTTTTACCATGCACTTTCAGAAAGTATTTATAATCATTGTATTGTAGTTCTGGAACACACTTCTTTTATGATACAAGTCTAAGTTAGGCTTATCATTCACAGAACCCTTTATTGTACGTATTGTACGTACTCTATAGAAATTAGACTACTGCACTTGTAGTGAGATAACATGAAGGTTTGGGCACCAATGCCTATACGTCCATGCACTTTAAAGCCATGCCATGTCATGTCATGTCATGCAGGTAAGGCCCTGGCAGAAGCCCAAACCTGTTTGATATTTTATGAAGTCGGTTATGCTTTGTCGGAGGGAGAGAAGCAGTATAATACATTAGAAACACAGAATATGGAACATGCCTGATGGCATTATGCGATTTTTACCTCCGTGATGTGCACATTATCTGACGTCATCAACACAACCAAACCGGCCACGTCATCAACACAGCCAAACAGAGGCAAGCTGCGAGACCAAAAGCAGCGCTACATGGATGGAGCGCAAATGTCACTAAGCAACCTCCTGGCTGGAAACGTCACATAACTGCCTACAGATACAGGACTGTTTCTTTGCCTACACGAGTTTAACCTTTCTATCAACTGCCCTCGTCATGAACTGACAGACTCATGTACCATCATGGACCAAAGTTGATCATAAACGCGCTCCTGGGCCTCCTGCAGCGTGCAGCAGAACATTTCAGCACCTGGACAGCTCCCATCCGCCACGTACTGAAGCTCCCTCTTTCTCACTCTCACACACACACACACGTGCAATCCTGTGCGTGATCGGCGCTCTTCAAATCAGATTTGCTAAACGAGATTAAGAGGTGGGCCTCGAAATGTCAGTGCCTGGCTCCTCTTTCCAGTCCTCCACTGCAGGGAGGCGTTTCTAGTTACTGTCTGTGAAAAGAAGGACTCGCTCGATTAGTCGCCAGCACCCATCTCAAATATTGAGTCCAATATCAAGACCAATCACTCACCCCTGGGTCAAAGGCCTGCCGTTCAGCGCGCCAAGCTCAAGTTGCCCACCAGCAGAATTCAATATGTGCCGTTTAATGGGTGTGATGAGATCAGATGCCCAGGGTGTATTGTATCGTTGAATCTAGGCCACCTAGCTCAATAAAAGTATTGTTAAGAGGAGTGAACGATGTGCACGTGTTTTGTACAGCACGAGATTGAAGTCCAGAATTTGACAGACATTTGAGCCCGGTGGATGTAGACGGTGCAGCCTACACCCAGAGGGATTTCATGGTGACACGTCAGCAACTGATTGTCAGAAAATGTTCACATTTCGCATGGACCGACACAGCCTCCTCCTCTCCGTCGATGAGTTTGTTGGGCGGGTTTTTTGCCATTTACTGCGACACGCAGAAGCCTAATAAACGACATTGACATTGCTCACACTCCAACAGAAATGTTTTGCTTTCACGTCTGCAATGCACAAGTCCGGAAAGTCATTGTATCCACGGCTTTGCAGCAATGACCCTGAGCTAGACCAAGGATGCAATTCAAGTGACATGACTGTGGGCTATTAGATCTAAAGTGAATGGAAATGAGGACATGTAATGGAATAAATTGATGGGACTGAGTTGCATTTTGGATGAAACACGGAGACACATAGGGTAACCATAATGATCTTGATCAAACTGAGGTTAGTCTTTTTATTGAAACCTGTGGCGGCTCTCTTGAATCTGATCCATCTGTGGCTAATTTGTTCATTTGTTCTGCCTTTTTATCTTAATTAATCTCCTTCCCCTGACTGATCTTTCTAAAACGGAGCTGCAGCTCCAAAAGTGGGTCCTCGTCCCTCAAAGCAAATGAGATTGCAGTCTTCATATAAATTCTATTTATTTATTTATTTCACTTAGGTCTCTCTCTCTCTCTCTCTCTCTCTCTCTCTCACACACACACACACACACACACACATACACACATTTTCTCTCTGTAGTTCCCGTTGTCGTGGAAACTGCAGATAGAGAGACTTCGGCCGTGCATTGCTCTCACTCTCTCATGTCTTCCTGGCTCACTGAGAGACTTATAAGCGAATCAACACAATTAGGTCAAAACCAGCAGCAGTGTGATGTCACACACATACAGACTAAATATGAGAGTCAAACAGGTGGCTGCTATTGTTCTACTGTATGTTACACTCTTGATACGTGCGCATACGGTGGCTTTATGTGGGGTTTATGGGACAGGGCATGTCCTGTCGCTGCGTGACAAGGAGACGGGGACAAGGCGCTATGATCGTGAAGTGACTGAAGCGACAAATTACATAATCAATTAGAGGCAAGGAGAGGAACTGTAAGCATGGATATTACGGATAAATCACAGTTTGAAAGGTTGCATATATCATTACCATAAACAGAATAATAATAAGCAACCTCGTCTGTGTGTGTGTGTGTGTGTGTGTGTGTGTGTGTGTGTGTGTGTGTGTGTGTGTGTGTGTGTGATTGAGTGTGTGAGTGTGTGCGCGTGAGAGAGAGAGAGAGAGAGAGAAATGGATGGATGGATGTGGAGCAGGTTTGATTTATGAAGGCTAGAGGAGACCCAGTCGAATAAATAACGGGGGATATCTGGGGAGACACGCGTCAGGTCTGGGTAGCACATAGAGTACGGGGCCCTTGGCGACATGTAGCCGCCAGCGGATGGGAGACACGTAGGGGCTACAGCAAAGGTGTAAACAACCACGATAACAAGTAGATGCAGTGGCAACAGGGAGCTTGTTTCTTGGCAACATTCAAATAATATCTTGCTGCATGTGTGTGCCTCTAAGCACTGATGGTAATGAAGTCCGTTGCAATTTGGACATGTATGCGACTGCAAACTAATCTAGTTATTTACGTTAACACCAAGAAGCGGTTGTGTCGAAATTCTTAGAAATAACGAGTAATAACATTTTGTTCGGTCGCACGCGTAAAGATACGATTAAAAAGGTGTCCTACCTTGCAACTAAACTGGGTCAACGCGGTCAGAACCATCGTGTCCGGATGAGTCTTCTCGTCACAAACATAAAACGCCGTTTAGCAGCGCATCCCTCAATGGTGTCAAGAGCACACCTCTGTGTTCTCTGCCTCTGACTGGCGTGTTCACCAAAAAGCTTCTTGCAACTCTCGTAGCATCGCGATGTTTAGGGTGCAGATACCAGCTCCTCAAGCTATTCCCCACCACCACCCCGCTAAAATCCACCCCTTCACACACACCATTTAACATCTAAGATGATATTGTTTAGATTCCAGTTATCTTTAACAGTTGATTATAAGGCTCCTAATTCATACCCATATGACTCAGCACTGCTATCATATGTCTCATATCTCGGACACAGCATGCTGTGCACTTCAAGCACCCAAACTCACTCATAGCCCCTGCACCCGCGAAAGGCTGCAGCAAAACAATGCGAAAAATGTCAGGCTTCCTCCAGCGTGCTTTTATGAGAGCAGATTAAAACAACTCTTACCAACTGGCGCTTTAGAGCTGATACAGCCCATTTTTGCAGGTGCATGTAGAGCCTATTAGGAGAGCAATCTATTAAATCTCTTTCTCCAATATCCCTGCGTAAAAGACGCCGAGCGTACCTCACTGATCGAAAGCCTCGGTTCACTCTCCGCATCTACGTAGGCTCCGCTGGGTTCGCGCTGCTGTGCTCAGACCACCGGATTGACGCCGAGGGCAGGGGGAATGTCCAGCAACTTCTGCTCTGAGTTTTCTTCTTTGTTTTTGACCTGCCTCAAATCCATATATATATACAGCCTAATGTTTGTGAGGCTTTGTTAATTTTTAAATTAACAATTCATTTGTAAAAATGTTTTCTTGCGTTTCTTGAATAAGTCTCAGCTCTACGTCACCGGTTGAAGGGTCGAGTCTTGCGGTTCAGCACCACAGCGGACGGACAGCGCTCTGTGAGGCGGCGGCAGCATGAGTCTCTGTCCTTGCCTGGCAGCTGCAGGGGTTTCCCGTCCTGGTCAGTGCGGGTCAACTCCACACCACCCACCAGCACGGATCTTTGGTCACTGTGCGCTTTGTGTTCGCTCTTGCTGTCGCCCGGTCTGGCAGAGAGTCATTGGAGGGTGACACTGATACAAAAACCACATGCTTAACTGCTTATATACAGCCCAAACGAGTTTCCCGCCTCCTTGTACTGTTTCCCCCTGCTAGGTATAGAAGCGGAATGAGATGTGATTGGCTGGTGTCACCTTACATGCCAGCAGACATGGGGAGGAGGGCGGAGTTAGCGGTGCACACAAGTGATGCAAGTTGTCAACCAAGGGTTGCATTTCTTCTCGGCTGACATAATGACAAATGAGGAACATACTGCATATTTCAACAGGTCTAAAAAGAAAAATAGCAGAGTTGGTGGCAGCCTGAAGGTTATGATGCTGAGAAATAATAATAACAGAGCAAAAGAACTTACTTGTGCGGAAGGTGAGATAATAATTTTTTTTTTTTTCAGTCCGAGCGAGAAAAGGGCGTGTTGGACCTTTACGTGCCCACAGGCTTTATACGTGGTGTTGTGCAGTGATGCAATAATATGACCATCCTATAGGAGCACATATGAGGAAAGTGACACGTTTCAGGACATCAGAACCCTATTTCATACTCCCACACTGTGATGTGGGATAGCTACAGGCTTATTACGCCCTCAATGTCCATGCACCCAAATTTAGGCAACGTTTCTAAAAATAAGCGTTTGACATTCTCTGTGCATGCGTTTTCAATCAAAGTAACCCATTATAGCGCGACGCACTCGAAGAGAGTGTGGATAAAAAAAGATTGGTCTATTGTGAGGCCTATTGTGGCCTATTTGTAAGCGACCCACTCTTGTCTCCAGGCAGGTCGGCGCTAAAGCATCTTCCTTCTCCCACCGTGTCTCTTAACGCCCACCAGGACTCTAAACACAGACCTGCAGAGCTTCTGACCCACGCGGCAGCTCCCCCACTAGCCCATTATATGTTACCTACCGGAGGACGGATCCGGGGACATCTAAAAGGCATTTAAAATTCATCCACCAAACAGGATGATGAAACGGTCCCTGAATGGGTGCTCAGTGGATGCTTAACATTTAAATAATATGAACCACATTTACGAGCACACAATACTGACGATATCTTATTGAATTTGTTCCTGAGCCCAGAGAGGTGCAATGCGTAGAATTATTTAAAGACATGGAAAGATGAATCACATATCTGGGTGCTAAATAGATTCGTTACCAAAGATTTGTTTTCAAGACTCTGAATTTGATGTCTTTCAGTCATAATACTTCCACAAATTGTCACTAGAAATGTTATTTATATTGGGTGTTTGGTGGATGTTAGTCGCCTACAGTCCTTGTTCATTGTATTCACCAGATTGATAGAAAGAGACCGACGTGTTTGGTTGTACATGTACAGTAACACAAGACAAATATATTTATTTGCCGAAAGAAGATCATTTAGATTGACACTCCAGCTCACGTTGTGTGTGCGTAAATACGCGCAATAGAGCGAGAAAAGAAAGAACATAAGTATTGAGTTAGAATGAAAAGCCGTTGGTGCCACAGGTGTTTTTTCAATGTATCATTGAATGCATCATTCAAGGCCATCAGTAGAACATTTGGTTAAAAAATGATCAACGTTATTAGCAGTACACGCATTTAAAATGGACGAGACACACAAAATAACGAAACTCAAAAAAATGAAATGGGGGGAAATGTGCAGTATGTGCCACCTTGGTTCATCAGACATTCAACACGTGTGAGGACAGACATCCGTCACACTCTTATTTTTTGCTCATGTAAGGTCTTCACGTGTATTGTGATTTTACAGTTTAAAGCGCAGGGGACTCTAATCTTCTGCACTTCCTCTTTTCCTGCAATGCGCTCTCAGATCCCATTTCATAACACATCAAATTGCGGCAAAGCCACAGCTTATGTAGCCTGATCAGCCCTCTCTATGCCACATGGTACTTTGTCCGGTGCTCTAGCGCCACCGAAAGGATGGCTGTAGTACGGGCAGCTGTTGGAGCCACAGGAGTGCGGAGAGCCTGTTGCGCAGTACAGTATGTAACTGCAAAGCTTCTACCGCATGGCTGGTAGAACATGAGGAGATGCCATTATCAAAGCCTCGGGCCATAATGTGTCCATTCTGCAAAACGGAACCTTCATATCTCTTGCTTTCCTTAGTGCAAGAAAAAGAGTGCATACAATTAAGAGATCAATTTTAAAATGCCAGTTAAAATATTTTCACCTTTATATAGCACTTGTTATGGTAAGCCATCATGGGATGTGCAAAATACTAATAATGTGTGAAAATAAAAGATGATATATGAAGACATATTATGATATAGATCAGTTTGATTATAAATAATGTTAAATAGTAAATCATAGCATAAAACAAGATAAGTCTTCCTTATTTCAAATAAATCCAATTAAAAGCTGTATTTTTCTCCTTTCAAGCTTGTAAAATGGCTGTAAAACTCGGCATGGAAGTTCATTGCTGACTTTGGAAATAGAAGTTTGACCAAAAATGTCCCACTTTTTTGTTTTTGTTTTTGTAGCTTTCAAGCTCACTTTACAGTCTTCATCAACGGATGAAGTTTGTTCTGACCAAACTCCATCCACTGATAAAGACAATGAGATGTGAGTGGAATGCGTGAAACAGCAGCTGTGTTAAACCCTATTTCAGTTGGTTGGATGGATTCCAGTTGTGACACTTTTCACTAATGGAAGTATCAAAAATGTACATAAAAGCTACTACAGCATCTGTCTATCTGCCCATTACAAAACAAATCAAGCTTTTGGTGCAAGTCATTGAACACTATCAGTGAATAAGGTGTATGATGCACTTGTTTTCTGTCAAATCAACCAAGACCCAAGGCTGCAGTGTCTGCAGAAGAAGAAAATCCAAACATGTTCAACACCAGCCTTTCATCAAGAGCAAGTCCTCTGAGCTATGCCATCAACAGCTAAAGCAAACCAGGAGCTGAAGCCTGTCAAACTAAATTATTGAATAATATAAAAAGGCTTTTAAATAAAGCTTAGAAAACTATCTGTTCCCTATTCTAGGGAGCCAAGAACAGTACATAACATTGGGTCAACAAGTACAAGGCCAACAATAAGACTGAAGCATTCAGCCAGCAGAACAAACATGCCTTAATATATATTCAAGAGTTTTAGTCCCGAGACGGCAGACAAGAAGGAGATCAAGATCCGGCAGATTTCTTGGCTTCTCGGAGGAAAATCTCATGAAGAAAATGAGGTTGGATGGCATTGGAGAGGTGCCTGTATGAGCAGAGAAACAGAAGAGAAGAACAGAGTGACAGATGCTTTGACCCAGACTGCTGTCTCCAGTGACAGAAGGAGACATCCTGTCCCCTCAGGGCTTCAACCGAGTCAGCCGGCCTTAGTGGAGAAGCAGCAAGTGTGGGACATGAGCAGAAATCTTTGGATGGACAGGAGTATTCATCTTCAGCAGGAACTGAAACAAGCCCTTTCTGCAAAGAACCTGGGTTCCAACCTAAAAAAGAAACAAAATACAAAGAATAAAGGAGCATTCTGAAGAAGCCCTACAGTTCTTCATATTAAGAATCTCAGTTTAATTTTAGGGCTGTAACTAGGTCATAGTTTTGGTAACAACAAATTATTTTCTTCACCCTCTCACTGTCCCTGTCCCCAACATTACCCAAACTGTCTCTGACCTATTTAGTACTTGATCTCAAATTAAATGTAATTACAGTTTTAAAATTGGTTTCATTGACAGATTTTATTTTCAATTTACACATTAATTCACAAATATAAATTCTATTTTCCAAACAAAAGAAATGCCTGTAAAGCTATTACCTAAGTGTGTGTGCTCACCCAACACTGACAGTAGTAATTATACATACAGGTTTTCCTTGATTTCAAGTGTGTGTTTGATTTTCTTCTCACTTGTTTTTAACCTGGTCATGTGCTTTTGCTATGTCAATTGTACTATCATTAGTGTTTTGTTCTATTTGATGTGTTTGGCCTAGGACACCAGGGCAGTTATGCGTTTTACCTGATCCATGACCTGTAGATCCAACTGTAGACATGCTGTGCCACATGACCTGTGGTGGTAGAAGTAGATCTTTTACTGAAGTAAAAGTAGCTATATGAAGAGTAATCATTATGGAGATCTTATGGAGACGATATGGCTCCTTCCATTATTAATTTTATATAATTAAATGATTACTGATGCATTAATTTTAACATACAGTTGATTGTGTAAAATAGTACACCATATTTATAAACTCATCCTAAATTATGTATATAATATTTGAATCTGTACAGTAACAGGAAACTAAAGCTCTTAAATACATGTAATGGGGAAAAAAAGTGCAATACTTCCCTTGAAAAAGGAATAAAGGTATAAAGTAGCATAAAACAAAGTAAATTATAGTACCTAATTACTTTCAACCACTGCAAATTATGTACTGTATAACATTTGAATGACAATATGCTTATAATATAATAATATAATATAATATAAGCTATATATAATGTAATAAAATGCAGCAATGAGATCAAATGATGAAAGAGACCCTGTGTCAAAAGAGTCAGTGTCCCCGACCGCTGTCTCTTCCTCCCTTTGAATATAACCAATACAACCCAACAATACCAGACAAAAGAAATAAAAACATACCTGAACTGCCTCTTAAGCTGTTGAGGGTCACTCCACCATGTGATCTATGAATGTGTATTGACTAAATGTGTGTTAAAGATGAGTACAGGCCCATCATCTGAAACCAAAATGATGGCCCCCGGCCAGTCTAAATTAGTACAAGGAGAGTCAAAATCAGGTTTAATAAACTCCAAAACCCCAGCAGATGTCCAAAATAATTACTACAATCTGTCACCCAAAGATAAAAATAGGTGATCTTTAAATATTTTGCATTATTAATGGACTGCTGTAGTAATGTCATCAAACGAAGTCGCCGCGAACCTCAATTAGCACTGCGGATATTGGAGAAGATCAAAGCAATAGAGTCCTTTCTACACTCATTATGTATCAAAGGTTGGATATTTTCAGTTTTATAGACTAACATGTCATTGGCAGAGACAGTATCAGCATCCTGTGTTGTTTTACATATACAAATGTATTTAATCATACAAATATGGTCTGTCATGGGCTGTTTCTGAACACATAAGTAATGTATGCTGACAATCTTTCAAATATAAACGCAGTTTGGCATTTTGGGGAAATGCACTTAATTTTAATTTGTAATGGGGAAATTACAATTTACACTCGGTGTCCACACTATCACACACAGTACTGAACTACACACACGCTCAGGATATATACACGCAATAATGGAGAGATGTCAGAAAGTGGGCTGCCAGCTGAACCAGCACCCTGAGCGGTTGGCGGGGTACGGTGCCTTGCTCAAGAGCACCTGACAGTGCCCAGGAGGTGAAGTGACATCACCAATTCACACTCTATACTTTTTGGTCCATACGGGGACTTGAACCAGTGACCCACCGGTTCCCAACCCAAGTCCCTACAGACTGAGCTACTGCCACCACTTATTTACTGCTCGTGAGATTTAGATTAATAACACTCTCATGCGTGTTTGATAAATATGAAGCCAGAGCCAACAGGAGATTAGCCTAATTTAGCATGAAGACTGGAAGTTGGGACATAGGCTAGTCTGGCTCTCTCCAAAAAAGAAAAAAAAAGAACCCACCTGCCAGCACCTCTAAAGCTCACTGACTAAGGTGGTGTATCTTCATTTTTTTAATCTGTACATAAAAAGAAGCTGTAATTTTACAGGGATTTACACGCTGGAACTATTTTTTGCTATCTATCTATCACCTTGAGGTTGCCAAGCAACCAGCAGAAAGAAAACCAAATTTGGCGGTATTACATTTTTCAGATAAATTTAAAGAAGTGTCCCTTTATGGTTAGTAGTTATGCTACTTCTTTACCTAAATAGGCAATTAGAAGAGTCAAGGTTTTTGAAGGAGCCTTAAATGTCAATACATAACATATACAGTACATTGTTTGTATGTAGGCTATAGAAGACTTTATATTAAAAAAGAGACAACCCAATTCTCTGTTTGGAATGCTTTAGGCAAGACAAGTTTACTTATACAGCACAATTCATACACATCTGCAATCCAAAGTGCTTTACAAGTGAGAAATAAAAGAATCATAGAGACAATAAAAGAATCATAGAGACAATAAAAGAATCATAGGGAAAACAAAACAGATTTGAAGCTGGCTACAGTTCTAAGGATCGGAATAATGTTTTCCGTTATTTTCGTAGATCTCTAGCAGATGCATATTGTATATTGTTTGCCTTTGTTAGACCAACAAAACTCTGCATCTAATTATTATCTTAACAACATAACTCTGGTCCTGATGGAACTAGCTTGAGCAAATCCCTGCTCATACCTCCTATGACCCTGACATCTGACCTTCCTGACAAGTAGAGTAAGATCAATAGGATTCACTAAGGAAAAGGGACCTACATCAGCACGACATGTGCCAGCAGTATACACAGGAGGCTACTGAGCAGAGCGGGCCAGCCACAAGTCGCTCCGGCTCCGTTCTTATTGTTGGTGAAGGTGATGTGAACAGCAGGTGCTTCATTTACTGTTTGCCCCTGGCAGTGCCTAATGTCTGCGCCCACGCAGGCGGCGTAAGCCATGGCATGGGCGATGTAGTTCTGCTCCTGGACACCCTGAAAGAGGTGGGCCATAGGTCCACGGGCGAGCACTGCCACATCCTCCCCGCTGTGGGTGGCCGACTGCGTGGGGACGGCAGCCAGCTGGACGTAGTCTTTATTTTCTAAAAAACAGACGAAAATATTGTGTTTAGCCTACAACTTCTTGCGCTGCCCCCAAGTGGCCAAACTAAATCCACTAATGCAGCTTTACTGTAACCAAAGTGTGACTGAATAATTCTTACAGATGCTGAAACATGATGTGAAATTCTAATAATCCATGTAGGGAAAGTAAAAAGAGCAGTACTTTTATACATACTACCTTCAGTATTAATTTCTTACTAGAACAGGTACACTCTTATCTATTGAATTGTGCTGTCATATTACCTGAACTGATCATTTTCTTATTTAGTTTATAAGAAAATAATGCAAATTAAATTAGTAAAATGTCAGCAAGAGACAAAAAGTACACCTGATGTTATTATAAGGAAAGGTCACATTGTATTATTGGGCATGGATCTCAAATGGAAAGGTCATTCCAGTTGTTTTGAAATAGTTTTCTCTTTCCCATTGTTTGTCCTTGATAGACAGATAGATAGATAGATAGACAGATAGATAGACAGATATATATATATAGATAGACAGATGTATAGATAGATAGATAGATAGATAGATAGATAGATAGATAGATAGATAGATAGATAGATAGATGTAACTTGTCAGGAAATTTGATCAACTGGAGTATGTGATTTTCTCGTGGAAAAAAACAAAGAAACATTGAGCGTGTCTTACTAGTGTTGACATCGCGGATGTCTGGACGCTTGCCGTTGGTGATTTTGTGTCCGGGTCCGTTGCCGTACATCAGTGTGGTGTAAGGCAGCACGTCTGTAGCCCACAGCGGAGATTTACCTTAAAAATAGAGAGAGACCATCAAACATTATCTTCATTAGAGCTTTCTTATTTTTCAGTTTTTTTCTGTTTGCCTCAAAGTGCTAAACACACACACACACACCCACACACACACACACACACACACACACACACAGAGGAGGAGTCTATGGGTTCCTAGGGTGCTGCTTTGTCATTAGCCTGGCCACTAATGGAGAGCTCAGTGTTTCACAAGCACATTAATCACTGCTGCACTCGTACACTGCTGGGAATGGGAGGAGGAGGAGGAGGAGGAGGAGGAGGAGGAGGAGGAGGAGGAGGGTAAAAAAATAAGGATATGACTGAAAAGAGTGTAGAAAGCTGTCACCACAACATGACTTAACCCATGTGAATATTTTCAAGTCAGAAAATCCCCCAAATATTATTGTTTTCCCTAGGATTGTTTTCTGGACGGTGTGGAAACGCCTCGGAAGCAGCATTAAAGACCTTTTAGGAGACACTTCTTCTTTCTTCAAAACCAAACAAGAAAAAGTCCTTGTAACACTTTATATTACTTTATAAATTGCAGTGTAAATGTTTCATACCAATTAAAAACCTCCTGAGTATTACTGGTAGGGGAGAAGTTCATGGAGTAAGTGGGTAACAAATTCAGCATTTAAGAGAGACCTAGAAAGAATTTACACCACAAGTAATTACCCAGTACATATTAAAGCCTTTCAGGGTACAGACATCCCAAAAGGATTAGCCTATATTTCCTTTCACAATAGCAATGTAATGAGCAGGAACCAAACTACGTGTGGCACAACATTCTTTTTAATGTCAGCTTTGATTGTAAAATGGATCTTAAATTGGACCCAATAACTACATTACTGTTCCCCTATATTTTCACATAATTTTAAAAAGCATACACATTTTTATACTTAGCTACAGCTGTATAGGTACACTCTTTTCCCAGACTTAGCCTAATTATTTGTATAGCGAAAATAATGTACACCATATTTATAGCAATAAGTACACACAATACCAGGAACCTTGAAAGCCATCGTTAGTTTTATTATATGCACCTGTGCTTTCCTACTGTGACATGTTAAAATGTCTTCTGTGTAAAAGCATGAATACTTATATGAATGCATGTGCTACAATACATGTGCTTTGATCTATTATATAAAACAGTGACATCTACTACAACACAGGCAAACCAGTAAATCAGTGTAACCCTTATAACACCCTGTCACTCCATGAATGTGTTAGGTTCAGCCCGGGTTTTACACCTCCAGGTAAAGGAGAGGGACCAGTGATGGAGAAAGAACAGAGAGTTGAAGGAATGGAGGTAAGGAGTAAGTTAGGTCAGTACAGATACACACCAAAGGGAGATTAACAGGCGAGAAAGACAGAGCGAGGAGAACTTAGGGAGAATTATATAAGAGAGATAGAGAGAGATGGACAATGTTGTTGGTCAGGGACAATCAGAAGGAAGAGAGATGAGGAGAAAGCAAGGGACTGAAATAGAAAGGCTACCAGCTTATGTGTCTACCTGGGCTGTAATTGCAGCGGAGAGAAAGCAGAGGAAATGTCAAGCTGCTGGTGGCAGATGCACACTGAAGCTGAGAGGAAGCATGCATCACATACACACATAAAGACACACACAACAAGCACAAAATGCCACCTTGGGTGTCTATTGTCATGGGATATAAACACACCTAGAGGGAATGGATGGCAAGAAAAGGAGGAATAGGGGAGAATGTCTCCTGCGTCAAAACTCAGAACTCTTTTGCCATACGTAAAAAAAAAAAGCAGTGAGCTGATTTTACACGCTGGCAGTACCACATCAATCTATGCATTTTAGAAGTAATACAGTAATACCAGAAGTCAGCTCATAATTACCCAGAATGCTCTGCCCTCGAAATGGATATCCATTGAAGGTAACAGAGTGGGAGTGGTCAGCCATCACTATAGTTAGAGTTTCATGCTCCTTGGTGAGTTCAAGGCCCTTGGCGATGGCGTAGTCAAAAGCAACCGTCTCATGGAGTGCCATGTATGCCCGGCCAGAATGGTGAGCCTGGTCAATACGTCCACCTGACCACAGAGACAGGGAGGCGTAAATGAGGAGGAAAGGTGAAGAAATTGCTTCTGGTACTGCTTGGTAGGCTACTTTAAGTGACAGAAAGAACAATTGATTCATTCTCTTCCTTCAAAAGTAAGAAAAAGTGTGTGGTTTTGGAAAATTTAATTTCCAAAATTACATTAATTTCATTTATCTGTATGTTTATTAGGCTGACTCAGTAAGACAAATATTTATTTTACTCAGAAAAAAAGAAAATAATGTGATTCAGCCACTGGGTCCAGCAAAAAGTAAACATAGTAGAGCTGTAGACTTGTAGACTTGAGTCAGAAATAAATCTCAAAGATTAGGATTTGAGACTTGATGCGCAACATTGCTCTTTAAATCCCCTTTAAAGCCCCCCAGTAGCAGTATAAAAAGACACTGTGGAAGACACTCCAGAGACACTGAGAAGCAACATACAGACTGCACCAATTTTCACTGTGATTGTCTCAAACATTTAAACAAATATACCAAGGATGTTTTTGGTTTTGTTTTGTAATGAAACTTGGTGGACGGATGTAGCTTAGGCCAAGAAAGAACCAACTGACTTGGGCCATTTTGAGACTAATTTGATTGGTATCTATTCACTTGACTCAAACATAGACAAGACTTTTACTTTTCTCCATTGACTTTGACAACAGAGACTATGATTTACTATGATTCAAAAGTTGATTCTGACTTGTGACTTGTCACCAACATGCCACTGACTTCTTTAGATTCGACATCAACTTGTCTTGGATGACTTGAGACCTGGGACTGGACTTGTCTTAAAAGTGTGATAAATCACTGAAGAGGACATTGAAATGTATTTAAAGAGCTGTCAATACTGTACAGCATCAGAAAATACCATTTGGCAAGTTCAAAACGGACAGCAGATGTGAGGTGGAAGATTCCAAAGTTGAGCCTTTACATTGTTAGAGGTGAGCAGACTACTTATTTCACTTGGAAGTGAGTCTGAAAAATGTCTCTTGGAATAAAACAAAACATTTGGGAAGGGGACCTACTTTCTCTTGCAAATAATTTTAGATCAAGCTAGGGGATAAAGCTGTTGTTGTTTTTTTACATTCTCCCGCTCCTGTCTTCTCCACCAGCTGGCAGCTGTATTAGAAAGTGAGGCAGACTCTTTTTAATATGTTGTGGTCTCAGTGAGCTGTCAATGATTGGGTGCACCATATGCCTGCTTCTATTTATACATCTGCTTGTTATTTTAAAGTCATTGTCAAGACACTCAGTAGCACCATGGAGTCCCCAGGCGGCTGCCTCAGATTAAAGGAGAGATGGATGAGGAGGCCAGTGAGGCAGCCGGGTGGATAAGAAACACGCCAGCCAACCAACCACACTCCACTAGCACACACTGCGGCAAACTCATTGAGCTATATGCGAAATCCAGTCACCAGGTCCACTGCAGGTATGCATTGTTCTCCAATGTGATGTATTCTAGAGGTTGTTGCTATGGCACTACCACTCAAACAAACTCATTTATCATTGCTAAAGTCACTGTAATATAAATGTAAACATGTATTGATGTTTTAAAAAACCACAAGAATTACCAGTGTATTCCTTTAATTGCCACTTGGGGCCCCTTTTTGATTACAACAGGAACAATGATTCAATTGCTCCACCTAGAGCATCAATGCGTTTTTTCTTTATTTTTAGTAGAACTGTCACCTCTCTGCAACCTTTAAACGATTAAGTGATGAGGGTGTATGGAAGGTGGGTAAAGCTGCTGTCCTCACCTTCCACTAGCAGGAAGAAGCCTTTAGGGTTTTTTTGGAGGATGCGGATAGCCTTTTCTGTAGTCTCTACGATGGATGGATCCATATTTGGATCCCTTTCCGTCTCAAAGTGCAGATCACCAGGTTCAAACAGAGCTCGGAAAGAGGAGGACAGACAAAATCATTTTTATGTAAGAAGTGTAATACATCAGCCTACACTGGAGGTACAGCAGAAAGAAAATCCCTATCTTCCTCATACAACTGCTATTTTCAGCACACAGGAAGTGTTAAAACAGTGTGTGGGGCTAAAATACAAAGTCTCTACAGCAGCTAGTGAGCACTCAGTCCAGAAAAAGCATGATGACTGAATATCGACATTTCCTCCACGCCACCACACACCACAAATAACTGGATACCTTTCAAATTTATACCAGTGGAAGCAAAGAGTAGTGGAGGAATAACCAAGATTTGAACATTTGGACACAAGTGGGCCACTTTCAGTTTATGATGGTTGGTTAGAATTCCTAACAAGATAAAGTTAAGGGAATTTCCTCCGCCAAGGAGGTTATGTTTCTGGCTCGGTAAGTCTGTTTGTTTGGATGTCTATCAGCAGGATTATGGAGAAAGTACTGGCCCAATTTTGCATGACACTTGGTGGAAGGGTGAAGCATGGGCCAAGGAGGAACCCATTACATTTTGGAACGGACTGGAATCAAAGGGCAGACACACAACTTATTTCTCACCTTTATTAACATTCCAAGATAGGCCATTTGTGTTGCATTCATGTTGTGTTGGTATAAACATATTTCAAGGCTAACCTGATCCAATTTCTTTGCTCTTCATTGTCACACAATTACTGGAAACCAATCAATGTGTTGTTTAATCACTCTGAGCAATAAAATACAACAAACTGGTTTGTAGCATCCAAGTTGTTTCCACATTACAACTTTAAGCTCAACTCGGAATAGAGAACCATTCTATGAGCACAGGAATGCACCATTGGTCTTGGCGGAGGTCTGTGCTCTCTGAGTGCCATTCTAGTTCTACAGTTTCAAGAGTTCAATGTGAAGATCAACACCACTCCTATGTCTGTACCAATAATATAAAGCTGGAGCCATCAGACAGTTATCTTAGAAAATACATATAAAACAGATTAAACTAAAAACAGTTTTGGTCATTTGGGGGGGTTTAAGAGCTGCTCGTAGTTTGTTATCTTCCAACAACGTCAGTGAATACAATGAATTGAATTAACTCAATCATAATAATAGGAAAATAACTACATCTATAAATAGTAAACAGAACCTTGCACTGTCCACAGATTTTCTCAATGGCTTACGCTGTGAATGTTTTTGCACCTTGAAAACATTACGTAGGTCAGGTACCGTAGTTTTAGATAAAACATTCAAGACTGACTAATCACTAATACAAGAGGAAATGAATAAGCTGCTGAGTAAATCAAGGACACAACAAGGATATTGATCTTGTATTCTTCAAGGGCCTGATGGGAATGCTTTGCCTTCATATACTGCTCTGCTGCAGAAAAAAGCATAAGAGGGCAAAGGGAGGTAAATAAATAAAATAAATACAAACTCACCCATGAGGTAGTCAGTGGTTTCAGGGTCAACAGCATTGAAATCTGTCCTATTCCACACATAGTGGGCTACCTGTGTCAGGACATGAAAATGCAAACACTGAGTGGCAGAAAAGGTATTTGTGCTTGTTGTTAATCACAACTTGCCATGCACACCCCATAAATTGAATATCAGTGGAACGAAAGTCTGGCATCAACAGCAAATTCCAATGCTGTCACTGACGTAAGCACCCAGCTGTCTTTTATAGTTTCCTTGCAGCAAGTCGAAAAATTCTGAAGGAAGCTGTTGCTATAAGTAAGGCTGTTTTCTTGGTTACTGTTGACTTTTAAAAAGTTAAAAACAATGTTGAAAACAACGCATTTCTGTTTATGTATGCTGCAGCCAGGTTAGGAAAATATGCATTCTATTTCTCATTCTTTGTCTCTGTGAAGAGGTCAAGACCGTCTCTGTTGTCTCTCACCTTCCCCCTCTCTTCCTCTGTCTCTAAAGAATTGATTAGGCCATAGCTATCATTTAGCATACACGAGGCAGCTCATTGTTCCCACAGGAAAGGTATTTGCTGTCCCAGCCTTTGGGAGCCGGCCCTACTGGGCCAGACCAGATTGGAACAAAAAATGTGTATTCAGGTAGTTTGAAAATAGGTGACACTGACTTATGGCTTCTGTGGCAATGGTCTCATTTGACTAATAAGGAGAGTTTTCACTTGAGGAACCACCCTGTACTCTACAGAATAAATATGTGTGATTGAATTTTCAGCACTGATCTCATGTGACTCCATCAGAGAGAATTATGGATCAAGTCCGCTGTAGGCTGCAGTGTTATTATGTTTTGTGTCTTGTCTTATTGTCTTTGTCATATAATTTTCATGCTGTTTCATTAAACCTTTTGTTAATTCTCCATTGGAACTCTAGCCTCTCTCCTTCCTCATCAAATCAAAGAACACATGTTTAGGTTTTTCTAACATTACTGTAAAAGTGTTACCTTTCCAATTTTCATGCTCTGCCACTCATCAATGAGGTTACGTCCATCTTTTCTTTTACCCCTAGCGGAGTAATCCTTGGGGTATTCGGGATCTTTTGTACCCTTAGGGGTCATGTACTTCCTACCACCACCAATGATCACCTGGAAACACATACACATACAAGCACAAAAACACACACATTTAAATGTAAGTAACCATTCTAAAACAGACTACAATTGTTAAAAACTAATGAGAATGATCTGTGTTATGGAGAACCTCACATCTATGTCAGTGTTTTTGAGGAGCTGGGAGGCGATGTCGGTGCAGCCGTCCATCTTGGCGGCATCGGGCATGTCAGCATCACTATACCACTTCCTGCTGGCGCTGTGGGCGTAGCTGGCTGCTGGGGTGGCATGTTGCACCCGCGTGGTTGTTACAATGCCGACAGACTTGCCTGGAAGATTGGTTTGTGTCATGCTTAATGTATAGTGGATGTAGAGGCGTATATGTACAGAATATGCACTATGATGTATGCTTGTGTAATATATGAATGAGTTTGCTGAATGTTGGAAAAGTTAGAGCCATTAATGAAAAATTTTCTTAATCCCCTGCAGATACTGCATATAACAATTATTTTAAGGTATGGGGTAGAACATATACTTTTGCCCTTTTAACCACCTTGATGCGCAACATTGCTCTTTAAATCCTCCTTAAAGCCCCCTGGTGGCAGTATAAAAAGACACTGTGGAAGACAGCAATGCACTCCAGAGACACTCAGAAGCAACATACAGACTGCACCAATCTTCACTGAGATTGTCTCAAACATCTATATAAACATATAGAATTACGTTCACTAAGGATGTTATGTTTTAATGAAACTTGGTGGACGGGTGTAGCTTAGGGTAAGGAAGAAGCCATTATATTTAGGAGTGGATCAGAAAAAGGGGGTGGATACACAATTCTTTTTTTCACTTAGAATTCGTTTAGAATTTGCATTGGGGCTGCATTCATGTGTTGTTGGAATAATTTGAAATTTGAGATAGGGCATGCCTTGGTGGGAGTCTGCTCCCTATAAGAGCAACTGGGTAAAAGATGAATAGTAAAAGCTTAGGCAACATGTCATGAGCTAAGGCAACATGACATCATACTGACCAGTTTTTGTAATCGGCCTGATTTCTCTGCTTATTTCTTTTCAGTGACTAGAGCTGACAGAGGAGGTAGCAGTTCATTTTCACAATCACAATATAACACAAACACAAATAGACCTAACATATTTCAAACAATGCAAGTAAAAACGGTTTTGTGTGAAAGGGCACCTTTAAAATAACTTCCTTGTACTATATAACACATGTACAAATTCACACACCTGTGTCTCCAAGTGCTGTGTTGGGGTATCACAGGAAATTATAAGAATCAAGGTGCTTCCCTTTGCAGCACATTGCCTTGCAGTGTAACCGGCTGCAGGCTGCTATCACTTCCAGCTCCCTAGTGATCCCTGATACCGCTCTGACTGGACACTGCGGCTCACAGCAAAGCGTTTAGCAGTAACATCGGGTTTTGCTAAGGCTGTGTAAGACCTGAGGGATTTTCTTTTGTCAGGAGCCAGAACTAAAGTGTGACACGGCAGGGCTGTGTGTCAGGTATCAGCCTGCTCCCTGACAAAGTGTCACAAAATCCCATTTGTTACTTTAATCACAGCCCCGTTTGAAGACATCCTGCTGCATTATCCCTTCAGAATTGTTTATTTACATTAACAGGAAATTACCATTATCACAAGTGCAGTAGTTGTTTTGTATGTATGTGTATTAGCATATTCTATTTTACATTTGACATGTAGCATAATGGGCTGACTGGTAATTAATTAATAAAGAAGTTGTCGCCTTTGAGCCTTACTGTGCATTCATGGGCATCTTATTATTTACTTATTTATTTATTCATTTATTTTTTGCGTTCATGGGCATCAAAAAAAAATTCCCAGTGAAAACGTCACTTGTGGGAGTCAGAGGTAGGAAACTGGAGCTAGACAGAGTTTCCCAGTTGGTGACACGTTGACAATGGATGTACAGAAACACGCCCGACGATCATTCAAATGTGTTGAATGGTTAGAAACGTCCTAAATATAGAAAATTCACGCATGCATTTAATATATTTTGCCAACGTCCACAATGTGCTATCGATTTAAGTCCATTGGTTTTAACAGAGTAACTTAAATTAGTTATAATAGTTGTGTGCTATTGCCAGTAACAAGTAAGCCAATTCAAGTCAAGTAGGCCTATGTTTTAAGCTCTTGTACAAACTGCTGTGAGGAAAGTAATGCATAATTGAAGAGCTTTGGGGTGTCCTTTGTTATTGTGGCCTCCATGTTTCCACACACTTGATGCTCTAGACTACGCCCAACAGTTGGTGGTAATGCAACAAGTTGTTATGCCAAACGCCAATATAAAATAGAATATAACATAAAAGTAGAATATGCATCCCGACCATGTGAACACTGGCAGTCGGAAAAACAAATGGTAATGGTCCCTGATATTACCGGGTGGCATTTGTAAATCATTCACATAAATTTAATATTATTCACATGTAAGCAACCCTTTATTTCAACCCCCTTTAGACATTACAAACGTTAAAATGGTTTAAAACACACAATAATATGGTTATAGATGTAAGTACATTTTAAACTGCTTATTGATGTATTTTTTAACAACTATAACTCCTCTGTACTTCTCCCATTACAACTTAGCAAACACCATCCACTGAAGAAGATGCGACTAAAACCCCCCGAAGAAATCTAATAGGTGGACTTTGAGTTTTTTGTCATAGGCCTACTACCATTTTCAAAGTCATGAATTAATCTTCAAGCTTAAATGGAACTACATCACATTCTGATCACGTGCGTTGCCAGAAGTGAAGCAACGTAACAAATGCACTGATATTAACTCATACTGCAATCTTTTTGTAAACTTAACTGAGTAGTTTATGTGCCTAAGCGTAACCACACCAAATGTTAACGAGATGTTTAAACCTGTGACAATTACGTTCCCTGGTTTAGATAAGGATAAGGACGGAAAACTCTACTGTTGGTCGTAATTTCCTGCCAGCGCTAGTGGCGCTACTTTATAAACACTCCTGTGGGTCGTATAAGAGGATAGGAATAAACGACCTACATTGTCATATGGTTGGGAGAATTTGTTGTTTTAACACACTGTAAGAATTTGTTCATGCTACGCTGTGTTATCAATCATTCATTTTCTGTTCATAGCTTTACAAGGCAGTTATAATTGGTGTCAATTACAAAGTATCTGCTTGCAATTACGTAACAGTGATTTATTAACCATTTATAAAATGTTTCTATAGTGCTTATGAATACTGAATAGGGGGTTAAAGTTACCAAACTGGGGGAATTATAGCCACATTCATTTCCAGTGTGTGGCATCTTCTATAATATAAACACAATGGTGATGTTTTAGCCTGTGTTCTTCTTGTGGTGTCTTGTTTTGAAGGAGTTCATTTTTGCTTCTATGCACAGTCTATAGAGCACTAGTCTTACCCGCATCTTTGGCCCACTTCAGGATGGAAGTGACCTCGTTGCCCTTCTGTGTCTTGCAGACTCCGTTGCGAGCCGCTGCACTGACTCCGATAGTGTTTAAGTTGGTTTTCACTCCACACAGATACGCTGTGGCTGTGGCTGCACTGTCTGGAATCTGGAAATCCACACTGTAGGTCTGCACAGGCACACGCACACACATGCACACACGCACACGCACACACATGCACGCACACATACGCACGCACTTACACACACGCGCGCGCACACACACGCGCACATACACACACGCACACATGACCACAGGGCTGATCACATTGATATTCAGTTTAGGGTTTATGGATAGCTGGTGTCAAATTGTAGGTTGTACAGATAAGATAAATCCCTCTGAGAAAAATGTTTATTTGGGCTGTATACATAAATTTGATTTGCCATTTGATGATATGACAAACTTGCGATAGCACCCATGGGTGACCTATAGTTTGCACAGCAAACAACTCTCTTGGATTACTTTATTTATGTACTGGGCATTTACACATTAGTGTGCAGGTACATATGTACATCTGTCCATTCAACCATTAAAGTGTGTGTGTGTGTTTGTGTGTGTGTGTGTGTGTGTGTGTGTGTGTGTGTGTGTGTGTGTGTGTGTGTGTGTGTGTGTGTGTGTGTGTGTGTGTGTGTGTGTGTGTTTGTGTGTGTGTTTAGCTAGTGTGTGTGTGTGTGGGAAGGTGTCCATGGTCATCGGGAAGGTGTCCATGGTCATCACTGTCTCTTCTCCTGTCTGGTTCTCCAGCTGTCCCTTGAGGATACGAGACGCTGTGTACGTTGTGATTCCCATACCTGACACACACACACACACACACACACACACACACACACACACACACACACACACACACACACACACACACACACAAACACACAATCTCTATTAATTCCGCCGTCAATAAACTCATACAATCTATAATAATTATACAAGACAATAATTGAAATGTCTCTCCGCAGATTGTTCCTGCTATAAAGATTAAAGTATTATTGTACTTAGCCACATTTTCTTCTTGTATGTGAAATATTTTTTGCACTGCACAGTGATGAAACAGACAGAAAACAGCAGAGACCAGGACCAAAATTACCAAGTATTTGAAATGGTAGGTCAGACACTGGTTCCTAAATTCTCCTTATCTTACCTTTTCAGCCAGCCAATACTGTTTAGTGTTATTAGTGTGTTGTGTAACCTACCATCTCCAAGGAAAAACAGGATGTTCTTGGCCACATTGGTGTTGAGCTTTCTGTCCAACACTGACTGCAAAGTCTTCCGGGCTTGTGACCTCCAGAACTCTGGGTTCTCTTCCTCAACTATAGGCGAAGACACAGATCTGACTGGTTTCAGTGCAGAAATAATAGTGCTGTTAATTGTGTAATTGGTATGTTCTTTATGCTTTGTAGATTTTACAGTGTAATAATCAAAAGATGAGCAACTACAGAACAAAAGCTGCAGATTAAAGCACAACATGTTTTTTGGGGAATTGCAATTCTCCCTACAGGTGCAACTCTTCTTTGAACAAACTTAAAACTTAAATGTATTCTGTATTTGTGTGCATCCTGCAAAGATCAATGAAAAAAAAAAGATGACTGCTCTTTGTGTAGGCCCTTTGGGACTTAAATGTGAGTGTATTAGCATGTTTGTTTGTTGCTGTCATACATCCCTGACATGCTCTCATATCTACTACAGTATTTATTGCTGTGCTGTAACAGGTAGTTGGATACAGTAGTCCACTAACAAGCAGATAATGCTGATCAGCAGCCAGTTGCAAAAAAGTACTGAGCATGCTGATTTGAAAAGTTTGGAAGCCCCTAACAAAATGAGTGGGTAGGGAAGTGCACAAAAAGAGTAAAGGATTGTAAAGGATGAAAGGAAAGGTAGAAGCTGAAGAATCCTTAAGGAGGAGAAGAAAAACCAAAATGAGGGTAAAAAGACAACATAAAGTTAGAGGAGAAAATAAGCCCTGAATAGGTGGTGATTAAATTTTAAAACAGCACACGGAAAAATAGAAAAGAAGTCTGACTCCAGGGTAAAAAGGTGGGGATCATACATTAAGCTCAACATTTTCAGGTCTTTGTGATCCAAAGGAAAAACCTGCTGGTTTGTGTGTATGGAGGATACGGTTGAAAAACTAAAACAGTTTGTGCAATTTATGTAGGCTACCTTCACTGCTGAAAATGTGCAGTTGAAACATTTAAAATAGATGAAATGCTGAAGTTGTAGTTGAGGCGGCAGTCAAAATACAAATGCTGAAAGAAGTTGAAATAGCTGTTCAAGTGGACGTGCTGAAGGAAAGTTAATGTGTTGGCAGAAGTGTAATGAAAGCTGTTGGAATAGATTGTGTATGAACAATGGAAGTTGTGGTTCAAAGGTGAAGATCCAAGACCCGAGTTACCATCAAGGTATAAGCGTTGACACTGCTGAAATGGCAGCTGGAGAGAAAATAATGAATGCAGTTCCACTGTTAGTTGATTTGTTGGTGGTGAAAGCAGTTTAATTGTCAGTTAAAGACTAAGAAATTAAAGCAGTTGAACTATTAGTTGAAAGAGTAAGGGATGGAAGTTTCCAGAAAAAGTTAAAGGATGTTAAGCCTCACAAAGTTCAGCAGAAGAAGAAGCTGAAGAATAATAAAAATAAGGATAAAATTGTGTGTATCTCTAAAGTGAGCACTCTGACTAGTGCACAAAAAAAACGGGTCATCTTTTTTTCTTACCTTTGGCACTAGACAATCCAAATGCCACCAGCAGTGAGAGGGCTGAGATGACCACTCTTGTCAACTCCATGTTGAAACTGGCGAAGCACTCCTCTAACCATCCCAAAGATCACTTCCTCAACTGAAATAATGCTTGTATCCAATCACACCAGCTGCCAATTGTCTTTAACAGCATGAATGCATAATTACCCATAGGCCATAGTACACTAGAAAGTGTGTCGTGGTTGGGTTGGAACCAAACATAGGTACACAAATGCACAAACAGCTAAACGACTAAAATAGAAAACAGTGAATGGATAGACAAGATTCTGTATATGTGTCAGTTTGAACCAGTTAACAGTATTTAACAGTTTAAATCTAAATAATTAATTATTGACAGTAGTTAAAGATTTACTGATAATGATTAATGATAAGAACTTATTTAGGGCATTATTTATGACCCTGTGCTAAAGATCAAAGGAATGGTAGGGAATGTACTAAACAGCTTTGGAAAGAGTGTGTATTTGTGTGTCTGTGTGTGTGTGTGTGTGTGTGTGATTTCAAATCATAAATGGGCTGTATCCGACAGATAATGCAGCAGGGGACACGGTTATGTAAGTGAGAAAGTCCGCTGGGACTGAGCTGAGTGGCACAACCATTCAGCCATCTATTTTTCAATGAATACATTAGCGAGAGAAGAATATTTGTATCTGAAATCATGTTTTGTTCGATTGCTTGTCCAAAATTTCTCCATCACTGACGGTGACGGTGAAAAAAAAGAGGCAACATGGCAACTGATGCAAAATCGTGTTTTTTCTACTTATTCAACCATGAGTCACACTGATAATGGGACATTTATCGTGTACCCTAATGTTCCCAATTAGTTCACTGATTTGCATTGTTAATGCGGACGGGCAGTTGATGACGAGGACTGTGGTAATTTTATGCAAAATGGGTAAAAGACTGAATTATCTGAAGAGTGTGTTTTTTTTAAAACTGGTCAATGGAAGCTACTAAAAAGAAAACATTTCATGTGACTACTGATTATATATTATAATATAACACTGGGGGTGGGGGCCTCAGGTGTGAAGACCTAACACCATCGTGGAAACAATTCAAGATATCTGCACTTTCACAAAGTCAAATTTATAATTTAAGACATTTTAAATGCAGTGTTGGAAAGTACATTTACCCAAGTACTGTAGCCTACTTCAGTACAAATTTGAGGTATTTGTACTTTTATGTTACTTGCTAATGAAATATTGTAGGCTATACTACTGTACTATATTGTACCCTACTACATGTATTGAAACATTGCAGTTATATTGCAGATTCAGATTATCAATACAAAAATTATTATCAACAACAAATACATTATGATTAATTATTATAGGTTAAGATAAGACTTTCTTGATCCCTGGAAAGAAATTTACAGGCTACACAGATGTATAATAAGTTATTAAAAGTAACTCTACCTTTACCAGCTGCAACATTTAAGGGACTGTTATGCCTAATGAATACTTTAAAAGTAAATGTTACTGTTGGTAGGCTATTATTTGAATGACCATACTTGCTTGTTAGTTAGTACTTGTTTTTATTGCTGTTTATAGAAGTTATGCTCTTTTTTCTGTAAAGCACTTTAACTTTGTTAAGAAAAGCTCTATATGATAACCAGGGGGGAAAGAAGTATTCAGGTCCTTTAAAGTGCTAATACCACACTGTGGAAATACTCTGTTAAAAGATTAAAAGTCATGCATTGAAAATGTTTCTTAAGTAAAAGTATGTAAGTATCTTTAAAATTTACTTAAAGTAAAGTTTTAGTAAAAGTACTCACATTTTAGAAACTGGAAACGTCCAAAATAGTTCAGTCAATAAACTAAGTGTTGTAGGCTTATATATTGTTGGTTAGTTTAATTTATACTAAAACATCATATTTTATAAACTACATGTGTTTTGCGTGCAATAAATCTTAATTTGTAAAGTAACTCATAAATAAAGCTGTCAGATGAAAGTATAATATTTCTCTAATGTAGTGGAGTAGACGTAGAAAGTGGCATTAAAAGAAAAGACTTAAGTAAAGTACAAGTACCTCATATTAGAAATTAGGTACAGTACTTGAGTAAATGCATTACATTCCACCACTGATGATAACAGACCTGAGTACTTCTTCCACCACTGGGGAAGGTTGACTGCGTGGTGAGTTGAACTGGCTGACATGTTGTTAACCACTGTGTCCTCACTGGTGTGTGTCTCAGCAGCCAGCGAGACTGCAGACTGTTACACACAACCGCTGCCATCTGCTACAGGGTTATGATTCATGATGGTATGATGTCAGCTCATTAGGTTGCTGTAGGCTACACACCGGCTGAGTGTGTTTGTGTGCGATCCACTATGGGGAGAAAACAGGTCATCATGACAGCTATTAGTCGGGTAGAGAAAACAAAAGTCAAACATAACATAATGGACCGTTCTAATGTTACAAGAATATAGTTACTCTGAACTTCAGAGCTGCTGGCAGGCAAATGTTGTTTCCTTTAGACAATATAGGTAGCATTTCCCCAGTTGCCACTCTTTGTTAAGCTAAGCTAGCTAACTGTTTTCCTGGTTGTAGCTTCATAAATAGCGGGGGGTACACGGTGCCTTGCTCAAGAGCACCTGGCAGTGCCCAGAAGGTGAAGTGGCATCTCTCCAGCAACCAATTCACACGGGGACTTGAACCAGTGACCCTCCAGTTCCCAACCCAACTCCCAACAGACTGAGCTACTGCCACCCCAGTCAATATAGTCAATTGAAAGCCCCAAAGAGAACATTTTTCAATATTTTAATAGTAGAAAATGAGAAGATGAGCCTATTCTCCTGTAGGCCAGCAAGTAGCTTTAGCCGATGCTAAGGATTCTCCGAGTGTCATGGCATTGGGAGGTCATAGCAATTCAGCCATTTAAACCCTCCACAGTTGGATGATGAATGGTGTAGCATTCAGTCCAATCTGAGTCCATGTTCTCACATAAGTAAATAGCTTGTAAAAGGTGAATTGTGAACTTTAAGGTAGCTCTGTGTCATTTTGTCAATCTTTTTCCCCTAAAAATTGGTTATAGAAAGATATCTTTGACTCACTTCTTCAATCTCACACGTCTTTTCCATCAATTACAGGTTATCACGTATGTTTCCAATATAAAAAACTATTAATTACTATTTTACCTAAATGTATTAGAATGTGTTTGTTGATGTTTTTTGGGCGGGGAATTATTTCAGAAGTAGCTGTCATGAAAACCTACTGCTATACTGAATGTGGGTATTATATACAGTGTAAGGGCTCCATCTAGTGTATTTAAGATGGTGAATACTTTAACTGAACTCAAGTGAGTGTGAGGAAGAGACAGACGCTGTCTCCCATTCCATACTACACTAACCAGCTGAAAGAACATGGTAAGATGTATGAATAATAAGTATGTATATATGTAATAATATCTTAAAGTATAGTGCTATATATGTGCAATGCTGTATATGTAATTTCTTACAAACTATTAAGTAGTAATACAATGCTAGGAAATATATATAAAAGCAATAGAAAAGAACACATGATACAGCATATAATACAATTCTAACAACATAGTAGTTATAGTGTATTATTATCTAGTGCTATAATATACAAAGTGAATGCAATGTGTCATTCGAAGTGTCCCATGACCTGCGATTCCTTTGTGCATTGCATCGTGGCAAAATTGTGTACATCAAGAAATAATCATTTCTTAGTATACATACTGAACTTTTTGAGTGTGTTTTTATTGTATCACTTGTCCGTTGTAAACACCCTGCAGACACAGGAAAAGAGCACACCTAGAAGTTGGTTTTTGGTATTTTGATAATTTTTGGATTTAACTGCGTCAGTTCACCTACATTACAAACAGATGAAATCCTGCGTTCTTTCTACAACACTCAACAGATGTACACAGACGGGTGTTCTGTAAACCATTTAAAACCCATCAGCAGGCTGCAGATGCAGATAATACTACTGTAGAAATGTATTTAAAAACATTTTGCAGATGGCTTCAAATGGTATTCAAGCAATATCCACAAACCATCAAGCAGATGTGCAATCTTAAGTAAATGTCGAAAAAACAAAAAACCAGAAACTCATCTTTTTATAAACGTATATATATACATCATATGCAGCCAGTCTCTTGATTGTTTGCTGACGTGGGGAGTTGCTGGAGGTCAGGGTCCTACAGGTCACGTAGGTTTGTCTCTCAGGGGAAGATCTGGACATTAAAAACATTCACATTTTGCACACATGCTCACTGACAGTGCCTTCACAAATAAAACCTACAGAAGAAGAAAAAACCTTTTCAAAGTGTGTAGATTGTGTTGCTAACAAGCTGTAGAGAAAGGTCAGGCAATGTGAGACTACTCGCTACTAACAGAGCAACTTTCAATAGGTGCAATTTAGGAGATCAATACATTCCAACAACCATGTCATCATCTCACTGTTTACTCATCTAATGTGTCAAGACTTTGGGAAGTGATGGACCTCACTGCTGCAAAAATGGCGATTAGGGACTGTTCATTTTTATTTAAGGGGCTACCGGAGGAGTTTTGGGACCTTCAGTCAAAAAAAGACCCTCCCTTTGCAACCAATACATTTTTCTATCACCATCCAAAATGATTGGGAAGAAATACATGCTACTCCCCAATAATTTATTGATGATCTTTTTATTGAAAAGCTTGTACTGGTTTGCACTTGGCAAAGACAAAGACAGATATCCATTATGTTCATGGCCATTTCAGTAGTACCGGGCTGTCCCTCAGAAACACCGGCCACGAAGATTTTCCCTTTACTAGACTGCCACTGGATAGACATGAAAGGGGGGAGAGAGATGGGGGAGATGACACGCAGCAACGGGCCGCAGGTCGGATTTGAACCCAGGCCGCTGCTGGACTCGGCCAACAGGGGACGAATGATCTTACTGGGTGAGCCAGAGGACGCCCCCAATTAGCTGTCCTAAAATTCACTAGAAGTTGTCAAATGACATCATAGGTTCATTTGCATAAAGCTTAGTGGGTGTCAACAAGGTCGATAAAAAGAAATAGAAATCTTTAGCCAATTAATCACAAATTCAATACAGGAATTTATTTTATCTTATCATTATTACTAGGTAGCCTATCTAAAAAGAACTTCTACAAGGAAGTAATAAGTAAAGTGTATTTGTATACCACCTTTGCCCAGGGCAAGGCTCAGCGGCGTCCCGCTGTCTCTCCTAACTATGACTATGACTCTGTGTGTACACGTTATTAAAAAGTTTGTTTAAATTTTTTTACAAGAAGAAAAATGGTACAAGTACATTTTTTTCTACCTGAAAATCAATGGCCTTTCCTATTTTCTGTGATAAACATGTATTTCTGACTCAATTCAGAAAATGATTCTGGATATGACCACTTATGTTTTTTCTAAGATAGGAATGATCACATAGTGGATTTTTGACATGAATTATAACCTTATGACAAAGAACGAATCACATTTCCATTTTTAATTGTGTTCTACTAGAGACTGATTGCATTCCCTAAACATGTTATCTCAATTGTTATAATTGTTGAGATAAAGACAATATTTGTTAATAGATTATAAAGTAAAATTTTATTTCAGAATTGTTTTTAAACCCCCATATAAGTTATGGGTCAATTTGACCCGAGAGGGTCCTGAAAGTGAAGTCAATACAAGGGTTAAACCAAGGGAACAGATTTGTATTCTGTGTGCACTGTTTTTTTTTTTTCTTCTCAGCTGACCCCAGGGGGGGCCCGTACGTTGGAGATAAGGCAGAACATGTCAGCAGGGATAGAGCAGATCTCGTAACAAGAGAGATAAGCTGATAAAGGCAGTTTGAAATAATGGCCTCACTCTGGTTAAGGTTACACAGAGGCTGAATTAGCCTACAACGGTTTCTGCTATATTGTGTGTGAAGTGCTGCTTAACAGAGAACAGTTGATCAGAGAAACGGGGTAGATGGGACTCCAAAAGTGTGTAGTCTGTGCAACAAGGCTCTGAACTAATCAAATATAATCAACTGCTTGTAAATGAGGTGCTGAGTTATTTTAATATTTTTTTTATTTGCTGAAGCGGTTTGCTGAGCATACACACTGTTTTGGACCAAGTTGTATTTAGGAGCTGTGCAGGACAACCGCACTTTCTATTTCTGGCTGGTGTTGGGGGCTGAGAGCCAGAGTGAAGCCCACTCCCCTCCCTAGCACTGATATTTCTGTACTGTCTGGGGACTTGAACAACTTTGTGGATGTGGATTACAACTAGTCCTTCTGACAAAAAGGCAGTGTTACATAAGAGCAGCTTTTTGAATAACTACATTGGACAACGGTCTAAAAGCTGATTTCAGTGTAGCTGCTCCAGCTAATCTGGCCTGCATGTGTTTGGACTGAGTGGAAACGGGAACATTCAGAGGGAACCCACATAAATGCAAGGCTAACATGCACACTGATCAGTAGATATTTAGTATGTTTACCTTTTCTTTTATTGCATGGCATTCATCACTGCTAAATAATTTTGTATTAAATCATGTCTTTAGTGAACATTAAAATCAAATTGAACAGGACTCCAAAAATAAAAAAATAAAAAATATACTTGATAGCTTCATGGCTCCTGTTTGCTACAAATTATTTACTTTGTGGTGCCTTAACCAAGAGCCAATGCCAGGAATAAGTTACATGTAATTATGTATGTCCAAAAGCTATCAAGCTTGATCCTGGTTACAAGTGAACATCTATTCTACATGTCTGGGCTTTAGAGGACAAGACAGTCCCAGCTGTAGTCTCAGAAACCGGCTCTGTACCTCAGTTTAAACCTGCCCTCATTGTATGAGTTAAAGAAGAATTGCGGTCGATTTCAACATGTAGCTCTGTGCTGTCAGTAGCGAGACAAATGAAACCAATCGGTGCAGTCTACACCAAGTTATCCTCCTGCTAGAGTAAGCACCCAACAGGCCTAAACCGGGGAAGTTTTAAACTTGTTTTTAGGCTCTAAACATGTGTAAAATCTCATTACCAGTGCCTAGCCATGTGCAGTGATTCCTTCCGAGTGAACACAGCAAATTTGACTGCAGTAGATGTGAGAGAAAAGTATAAAAGTTGTGTTAATTCAGCTAGTGCACATAGCTGTTTATTTCCTGTTTTTCAGTGAAGTCCACACTAGTCGACTCTCAACTTTCCTACAGCAGTCAAGTTGTTTTCATTTCATTAAAATCGACTGGGATTGTCCTTTAGGTTCGTAAATTTTGGATCAAATCAGCGATCATCTCAGCAAAAGAGAAAATTTAGCAAATCATAATTGTGGCAATGGATAAAAATAATTTGTTATAATCAGAATTATCCGCTCAAATTAGGATGTATAAAGAAAATACTGGAGTGCTCAAAACCTTTACGATACAAATAATTTGGTTTAAAATGCTACTTATTAAATGCTAGTTATTTAATTGCACCATATTTGGAGAAAACAATAAAACCCATTGCAATCATTCAAATCCCGTGTATGGAAATATTGACAGGAAGAAAGATTTAAAGCTTTGCAGAACCATTGTTGTGTTTCTGTTTATCCATCTGAAACCTAGCAAACTAATTATGTCATCAAATAGCAAAGCTTTGAGGATGGCCAAGTTTTATTTTCTGGAGTTTCCCAAGATGTCCAACACTGTGTTCAGTCAATGTGAAGCCCTGTCTGTGCAACAACCCCTTTAGAAAAAGGGGGATAACAACACAGCTGCTTCATCCATTTTGTCTACCAGTTACATCATTCCTCCCAGCAACCACAACCCTCTTGGCCTCTTGAGCAGCTTTAGTCAGCAGGCTGTTGGTCACAAGACACTGCCTCAGGGACCTGGAGTACTATCAGTGTTCAATCAAGGACAGCACAGAACAAATGATGCATTAGACACTACTGTCCCCATGACTTTAGATCTGTTAAATGGGAAATTGTTTAAAGGCGTGTTAAAATTAGGTGTATCATAGGCCAGTTGCTTTTTAATGGAGCTGTCAACCGCTGAATCTGCCTTCATCAGCAGATGGAGTTTGCTCGGTTGTCATCCCGTGACCTAGGTTACATACCTGGGTGTTGGGGAATTGATAGGGGATTACAGCGGAGCCATCTATATGACAACTAAACAAAGTTCATCCGCAGATGACGACCATGAGATGTGGGTTAAAAGCACTGAAAAAAAGCTAATAAATAGACCTTGACCCTTTTTTCTGTTAAATCAAAAAGCCTGTATAAAACTGTGGCACAATGCAAGTTAGTATTCGGTGACTGAAGGGGGAATGATTTTGGAAATTTTTACTGGAGACACACCATGCCTATCAAAAAGAATGAATAAAAAGAGTAGTACACAAAACATAAAAACCACATTTGCTTAACTCACAGAGTTTACTTTGAATGGCTTTAAGAACACAAGCACACAAGCTGTGATGTGGGGCCGAACAGAGGGAACGTAGTATTTAGGATCAGATAGGTCCGTCCCACACTAGCAGGACAATCTGCCTTAAAACAGTCGTACAAACGCACACGTACAGGAGTTTTTCTTTTATTGGCAACAATCTTTATTATCTCTTCCAGTTTTGGATGTGAAAAGAGGCATTTATTTTACTTAATTAAATATATTTTTAATAAAGTAAAGCAAAAAAGTATTTACAAATTTTCAATTAAATTGTAATCAATGACTTGGGTTGGATAATTACAAGCACCTTCTGCCAGCTGAGGAGAGAAAAATATAAATACAGGGATATGACTTTGTTTAAGATGAGGAGAAAATAACATGGCATTACCTAAGCATTGTTCTTTGAAGAAAAAAAAAAAAAAACCTTTATATATGTACAGAACTCTCCTGAAATGCTTTTCCACTCATGGAAGCAGAAAAGGCTGTAGGATTCGTACTGTTTAACTTTTTTTTTTTTTTAAAGTTCTTTATCATTAAAGTGGATTCATTTGTATACTTTTTTTAAAGTCTTATTAATGTTGTTTTATCTTTTTTTAAATCCCACAACAGGCTTTGTAGGAGGGGGTTGATGTGAGCCTTCGCTCTTGCTCTCCCTTTTAGTCCAGAGTTTGTTTTTTGAAGCGCAGGAAACAAGTCAAACAGACACATGGGAGGGTATTTTGGGGTTTAGGGTACCCCTCAGCAGCAAAATGGTCAATGTTCATTGCCCTGCTCCTCAGTGACACTGTCCACATAGTCTGTGTGAAATCCTCTGGAGTCAACAACCTGTCCGTTACACAGCTCTCGCCACTCTTCTTTGTAGTTTTCTATTTTATTATAAAACGCACACTCCAACCATCCAATGCCGGAAAAAAGAGAAACAAAAGCTTGCCGTCTACATAAGCGCCTCATGTAGCTCAAACACCGTACATGTGACATGACAATGTTGCTGTGTCAAGTTCACATGCTAAAGGATGAAGTCATCAAAAATATAGATGTGAACAGCCTTTAAAAGTTTTTTTTTTTTTTTTATATCTGTCATTAAGCAGTTTCTTGAATAGTGTTGCTGTGGTGAGGACAAGCCATTTGAAAACAGGAGATAAACCTAAAAAAAAAATACTGAAGTAAACAGCGTTATCTCCCACGGCTTGTAATGCTTCTCAGCATTCTCTTTTATAACTAATCACTCTATTTAATTCTGTAATTTAATTTATTTAAAAAAAGACATTCAGTTGCGCAAGGAAAAACAAGAACCCCCCCTCAAAAAAACAAAAATATAACATGATCGAACGTTCGATCCATAATACAATCTCTCCCAGATGAAGAATTTTTTTCTTGCTTTTTTCTGTTTATGCAGAAGGTTTTTGCTGATTCAGCGTCTTCTGAATCATCCACAAAACAATTGCTCTCCCCACTGCTCCTCTCTGAACTCCCACCAGTTCTCCCAGCGGCTCGAGGGACCCCTAGCTATTGTCGGACTCGTCCTCATCTTCGGCCTCGCGGAGCCAAGTGAAGAAGGCTGTGACGGACTTAAGAGCCACGCCCTTGCCCTGCTGCTCGGCGGGGTCTTTGCTAGACTCCCACTTGTAGAAGGCATCCTCCTTGATCACGTCCTCGTCGTAAAGCGTGTCAAAGAACATCCGCAGCAGATCTGAAGGAGGGAAGAGACGAGTAATGTTCACAAGCCATTTCATGGCAATTTTAACTATATTTTACACCAGTTCTACGGAAAAAAGCTGAACGAGAACACTTGATCAGAATTTACATCTGAAAAGTCATTAGTCCTGCATTATTTTTGCAGAGCACTAACTAATAACAATAATGCACACAAAAACATTTCTAAAAGTGGTTACAAAGGACAACAAGGAGAACACGAGCTTGACAGCAGCTACTCACTGGCAGGTTGCTCCATCTGCACCATGAGGGCCTGCAGGGCGTACAGAGCCTGCAGCTCCTTCTGCTCATCTTTCAGGTATTTCTGTAACACCTCGGCCCTCAGTTTGATCTGCTCGCTGTGCACCTTGTTGGGGTTCTCACCTGCAGGCAGTCATTTTAGAAAAACATAATTTAAGGGACTCGAATGGCATAGTATGAGTTAGGACTGACTTGACGAGTATTGCTGACATATTTCCATAGGGATTAGTGATATCTGTTTCATCCTTATCTGAATCCTGCATGAGTAGGTTCTAATGAGGTAAAGGTAAAGCATATATGCTGACTCACAGATGATTGCTGACTGGCAGACGCAGGTCATCAGAGCTCTGACAAACATGTTGGAGGAGGTCTGCTGCTCATCTAGGTTGGCCTACACAAATACAAATTCATTAACACTTATGCAGAAAACTGGAGTATATCTAAACAGCTTCATTAATAGCAGACAGAAAGGAACATGTAATAACAGCTAGTTGGAAAGCTGGAAGCTGTAAACATTGAAACTTTGACTTAATCACATTAGTTATAAAAGGGAAAGTCTTTTGTTGAGTCCCCAAAAATGACAAATAAATATACTGAATCTCAGAGGATTTCATTACACATTTAGTGTGTCTCAGGTTCAGGTTCTTGAATTTAATGACTTAGCATTTAAAGTCAGAAAAGTCCTTTAACGCCATTACAGCTTTTAACGTTCTGGAAGTCTTAAAAAAAAGTCTTACATGCTGTCATGGAAACCTAGTACAGTAAAATAAGCTTTCCCCCTGCATAAAGGCGCATTTTAGACAGATTTGGTCTCATGTTTATGTCGGAATAGCAGTCATGACTAGTCACTAGTTAACTTTAAGAATCTCATTCATATATATACATATACACACACATACACAAACATATGCTTAACACAAACATGACCAAAGCCTCATTTTAAGCCCTTAAAAAAGGTAAAGATTGTGAAAGGAAACAAATGGAAATGAAGATGGAAGTGAAAGAATGCAATAAATACTATAAACCAGTGTCCCCAAACCACTGGTCCGTGGAACTGTACCGGTCCACAATGACAATGAAGCCTTCCAAACTTTATCAGCACATAAAGACACAGCACCCTGATTTTCTGGCGTGAGAGCAATCAAAACAAAATCACGGAATAAACTGGACTTAAGAAACAAACTTGTCAGTGTCACCCTAACCCACATATGAGTCCATTTGGTTGCACAAGAACAAGCACAGAGCTCCCACTGAAGGTAAATGCGATTTTCCTGCATTTTAGATTTGTGTTCATATTATATACAGTACACTATTAGATATTTGTTATCGTCCTGGTCATATCATTTTGTTTTGTCATGTTTATCCGCCACACCTTAAAAATATGTCTTAAATGAAACCGATCCATGGCTCAAAAAAACGGCTGGGGACTGCTGCTATGAAAACAAACCTCAATCCAGTCAAAGATCCTCTGGTTGTTGGCCTTGTCCTGGATCAGTCTCTCCAGCTGTTTGGTCAGCTCTGCAGAGCTCAGCTCCTTTTTTGCTCTCCTCCGACTCATCGCCCAGTGTGAACTCCACATGCTAGTTAGCACCATGGAGACAGAAACAGGCTTTTTGCTCATCTTTTCAAAATACTCGTGTTACTTCTATTCACTCCACTTCTCATTCAGTACCTGAAAGCAAACTCACATTCAACTTCTACACAATCAGTTTTGATCACAGTAATACGACAAAGGGAATACAGTGTTCACAATCATGAAGTTTGGTTTCTGGTGTAACACAAAAACTGGAGCTTACAATATAGTAATGTTGTACTTCATAAATTGTTTCTATTGAAATTTAATTGTTTGCAAATTTCCTCAGCTAATGATGAAGCTGGTGAGCGACCTCTCACCTCTTCTGTCACAAACTTGTTGACATCTACGTCCTCGGGGAGGAAGTCTTTCCACCGGAGGCCGGCCTCCCTCCACATGGTGCCTGCTTTTTTATGGCTCTAATGAGGGAGATGCAGATTGGTTGTTATACAATGGACACATACACTGATCACACTGGCATCAACACGCTGAATTAACGGATTCAAATTTACATATTTGCTCAGTGTCATTGGCAAAAAAAACAGTACTAAGTAAAACTGCAATCAATTAGTGTTGGTTTTAAAAAATATTCAAAAACCCTTATCAGTCAGAAGAATGCACTATTAGATACAATATAATGTATCGAAAACAGATCCAGGGGGTTCGGCCGAATATTGAATCCACTGGTTAAGATTCGGCCAAATATGAAACCAAAACCTACTCCCATCCTCAGTCCATTAACACAGTAAACACATTAATGAAGTAAACAACGTCCTCAGCCTCTAAAATAGTTAAATGTAATAACTTAATGTTGAATTCACACGCTCTTTTTACATCATAGCACATTGCTATCACCAGATGAGTGACAGTTTGTTTGGCAAATTTTCGCTAACCAGTGTTTGATGAAGGCATGTTGGGTGGATGAAATTAGAAAGGTAACGTTAGCTAACAAGCAGCAGCCGGCCGTTCAGTCGCTCTGCTTCCACTGTAGGGAGACTTATTTACAGAGAGAACAGCTGACAGCCCAGAAGAGGCACTGTCTCGTTAACACCAGTTTTTAGCTGTGACTGTCCTTCCCTTGCCGTACCTGAATTTGCTGCATTTTGGAGCCAATGTTTTGGCAGTGTCAATGGTGTGTGTTGTTTTGGGTCCTTGTTGCCGCGGGACAGGTCGGCTACGGGTTGGGCCTGTGGCGAGGCTTGCGTTGCCTTCTTTTGGTTGGGGGTACTGCCGTCGGTTTATGCTCACGAGTTCCATTTTCACTTTCTCACAGCCTACTGCAATGAACGGTCCACCTACATAAACACCTTCACGTAATCAACGGCGGTGTCATTACGCCGACCAGCGTAGCGTGCCTAGTGCAAGCGGCCAAATCCGAACCCCATCAAAAAGCCCAATATTCAGCCAAATGCAAACCTGAGACCTGGATTAGGTGCATTCCTAATAGAAAAGGATTATAAGTGTCCGGGGTGGATCAGTGGATAGAGCAGGCGCCCATATATTTCGAGGTTTATGCCTTGATGCAGATGTCGAGGGTTCCAATCCAACCTGTGACGATTTCCTGCATGTCTCCCCCCTATCTCCCCTTTCTCACCTAGCTGTCCAATCAAAGGCAGAAAAGCCCAACAAAATTCTTTAAAATTATAATTGATTGGTTGGTTCTTACCATTTCTTTGCAGAGTAAAGTGAGGATATGGACGAGCAGGACTCCAGCTTGGCCCAGAGGGATCAAAGGCTTTGAGATCTCCCTGGAAGCATAAAACAGTCAACACAGTTTAGACAAACAGCAAAAAAGGTATCTTCTCTTGCAGATTTCCCTTGCTGACATGCTGAGGGGCCGACTAAAGCCTGGGGACTAACCTGAAAAGTTCTCCCATGGGGATGCCTCCCTCATGGAGCATGGGAGTGATCAGTTCTGCCAAGTAGAGCCAGATGTGGGGGATGTCTATAGCCATGTCTTCAGCCACCTCTAGGAGCTCCTGAAGCCTGAGGAAACACACAGTGCACACATTTCAAAGTTTATTCAAGGTTTAAGTTCAAAATGACTTAACAGATGGGGAAACTAAGCAATATGGCACCTCACTGGCACAAACGTATGGAATCTTCTTGGCTAAGCATAGTGGTTAGAAACCACTCCATTTCAGCAACAGCTTTCAAACATATGAATTTTCAGAGACTAATTCACTAGCTAAAGCCTGTATATTTTAAATCCTGTTATAAACTTTTATTCAGTCAACACTAAAAACTCTGCTAACACATGTCACAGAAGAGTTTGGTCAAGCTGCACTTGTTCTTAGATTTATACATTTACTTATTACATGAAAACATATTCCTAGTTTTCTGTGAAAGTCAATGACACCTTTTATACACTGAACCACCTCTCTGGGGCTCCATACTGACCCATTATAGTACTGCTGTGTTGGGAGGATGTCGTTCTTAATGAGCTGCTGCAGAAGCTGGCCCATGTGCTCCCTGGCGATGGTGCTACGCTCCAGCGTTGACTCCAGTCCGTTTCGTACAAACACAAAGAGCAGCTGAGTGCTGTTCATTTCCTGCACACACTGTAGAGCCTCCTGTAGGGACAGAAAAGGACACACAGATTGTTTGTTGCTGTTCTGTAAGGATGAAAACTGGGCTGTATTTGCAAACAAAACATTTCCTGCTTCGGCTTCCGAATATTAAAAGTATTCAATGAATTACGGTGTGCCTTTTATTCTAAGGCAGCCACAGGAAATGAACCGAGGTAAAGGCAGAACAAGACAACAGTAATTTTTAAGCGGTTTTTGTCAGCGGGTGATTTTTGAGCAATGGAACAAGAAAAAAATGATTTGTAGTTTTCTATGCATTTCAGTGTGTACCTTTTCATTTTCATATGCATTTCAGTGTGTCAAGGCAGGCTTGGTGGTGGTCAGGGTCTGGAAAGGGGGAGAGGGGGCAGCTGTCTCCCGCGTAACTGTTCAAACAAAACACATTTTTTTTATTTTAATTCATCCCAACTTTTGCTGAAAGAAAAAACATAAGTAAAAAGCTTTCTTGCTGTATAACCTTTTTTTGGTAAGTATAGTATGTAGTTCAGAGTTTTCAGATGGCCGATAAAAATGGCTGAAACGTCCAAAACATATTTTCTGATTATTTGTATTTCTAGAGAATTCTATTCTTGGTAGGTCGATTTAAATATCTGTTTCTCTGTACCTCTTTGCTCCTGGCTCTGTCTCTGTCTCTGCTGCCTCTGTCGTCCGTCATGCTCGCTACTCTGCGGACAGGATCGGCCGGCCCACGCTGCTCTCTCTCCCTGCTTCGCTCCTCATTCTCCCGACTGAAGCTGCGCTTGGTGACCTGCAGTCGGTTACGATCACGGTCGTCCCGCCGCTCATCCCGTCTTTCAAATCGGTCACCGCCACGATCAGAGCGGTCGAAGCGATCACTGCGCTCTCGACTCAAACTGTTTCTATTTAAGGACAGAGGAAGAGCAGAGTCAGGAAAAGATAACACAAAGACTGACTAACTCTGTAGGGTCCCACTGTGCATTTGCCAGTAGAGATTCTGAATAGGCTTCAATAATTGTGTCCTGTTCCTCACCTCTGAGGAACTCGTCTGTCCGAGTCCAGGGAAGAGCCTGAGGAGGATGACGGCTGCTGTAAGGCTGAGAACCTGTTCAGAGTGCTGGTGTTGGGACGGCCGCCTGGCTCTGGGCCTTGGGATCAAAGTACATAAAGCACATGTTGAGTTTCTGCTTTAAAATGTGCTCAACTACTAAATTATTATTTATACATTATGTATAATCATCACATCAGTATGGGACACCTACCAGAATCTGCAGGTTTGGCACTGGTGCCACCGCTGCTGCCCTTACCCCAGCTCCCCCATGTGCCTTTACCTCCTGGGGCAAGCAACTGATTGTTGAAGTCAAGAACAGGAGTCTGAAAGAAGAAACTGTTGGTTAAATACATACTGCCTGCTAAAACTATAAAACAGGCTAAGTATGAATTTGCTGTCGTTGAAAGTTTAACTAATTTAATGTGTGCAGCGTCATCCAACTGGTTAATAAATCATACATATTAACACTGGCCTCTCTCGCCTACCTTTGTGATTTTGCTAAGGCGAGAGGCATCAATAGGCCGGTTCTTGGAGATGGGCACTGTATTCCAGCCCTCGTCCTGGGGAGGAGCACCACGGCCTTGGGTGTGAGGGCCCCCACGACCCCCGGAACCTCCTCCACCCATCCTACCTCCAGGGCCGCCTCCCGTCTCTTTCTTGGAGATGAGGGCTTGCTGCACCTTCATATGTTCCCTGTGCTCCTCCAGCTCAGCTTCTTTGTGGATCTGGTCTATGGTCTTGGGGCCCTGATCGCCTCGCCGGGGCACCCAGGTGTTCTGGGATGGGATGGAGGGACAGATTGGGAGTATAGGGCAGAGGTGAGTGATTACATTGACAGTTCTATATTTGACATGATTTGTCTTCTCTGGAAGTTTTGGATAGGACAATATGTCAATCAAGGTTAAAAAATTATATGTAAAATATTATTATTATTATTATTATTAATAGATAATATTATTAGTATTAGGGTAATTATTCTGTCCATATCACCAATGCCTACTATACTTAAGGTAAATAATCTTAAAGCTTTTAATTTAAATACATGTCTGTTTTGTCACCATCTATTGTCAAATCATTGATGCATTTGCAGTATTAGGAACTGGGTGTAAGTGGCGACATTTCCAGGAAAACACGCAAGCGGTTTGGGAAGTGAGATTCAAAAACATACTTGCAAGCTTATCGCCATAAGTGCCGCCAAAGACATTGTAACTAAATTTTTCAAGAATATGCAACAGGCGTGGTAGACTCATCACACTGACCTACTGTCCTAATTGTACTGAAGTATTTCTAATTTTGACAGGTGATACAAAGGCATCTAGGAGTATAAATACTGACAAGTGGTAATAATGGATACCTATTTTACTATGGTGTTAGCGGGAGTAGGGATGTCACAATACCAGAAATTTAGTAGTCGATACCAATACCAGTGAAATTCCACAACTCTTGTTACCCAATTATTTACCACGACAAAAACAAAACAATAAATCCCATGTACCTCAAAATAAACTCCTTTATAACGTGTATTTCAAACAATATGTTAAGTGTTTCACACAGAACTCAATTTTATTTGTAGTGGTAGCTGATGGACCCACAGCTCCAAAGCCTGGCATTACCACACAGCTAGCAGCATAAGGTATTATCTTTAATGAGTTCACCTTCAAACAGCAGGTATGTTAAGTTTGTTTCTCTCTGCCGTTATTTTTTCACACAGAACCAGGCTGGTTAAAGTTAACTAGCGGCATAGAGATGAAGAGCTATTCACTGTTCTTCTGTGCTGGTAGGCATTCTTCTTTGGCATTTAACGGCAGACTAACACTTGAGGCTTTTATGCTGTTCCCATCAGGTCCGGAATAATTGCATCCCGGTACCTAGGTTATCTGTGGTAATCGGTACTCATGACATCCCTACATGGGAGAGACTAGACCTGGAATAGATCAGGAAATCAACACCCTGACTCTTAACTTTTCTCTTCAGCTTTTACCTAGAAAGGAATGAACAAAGTGTGTGTGCATGTGTGTGTGTGTGTGTGTGTGTGTGTGTTTGACAGTTAAATTGGGCAAATGTGCTGACTTGGAGCAGCTGATTTTGGCTTGTAAAAGCACTAAAGACAGCAAGTTTTGTAACACTGTGTGGGCGGGACTGGGAGCCTAACTACACAACTGCAGCATTCCTTAAAAGAAACACTCTACACTGAAATCCCCACAAAGTGAAACTCAAACATTTACTGGAGGAGCTCAAACACAAAACGCATGAACGCACACTACAATATAAAACAAAGAATATGCTAAACATGATCATGCAAAATAAAGAAATGATTCAACCTTAAAGAACACTGATACTTTGGTGATTGGCAAAGTGTGTAATTCATTGTATTTTGCAAGTATTTCAAGTAATATGCTGCAATTCCTTTTTAGCATGTGTGTAATGTACTGTATATGTGTGCATGTTGTTTATGTTTTACCCGTCGAAGGTCCAGCACATCCTGCAACATGAAGCGGATCCTGGAGCTGGTCTTCCTCTCCTTTATTATTTTATCCATCTGATTGAAGTACTGGTCCATACGAGGCTGGGGATGACCACAACCGTTTGGTGAGTCCATTTCATTCACTACATTTACAATATAAAATTAAAACACAATCCAACTGCACATTCATTAGCATGCATTCATATATGTGATGTGTGCACTTATGAATACAATTTCCCCTTCATCACACTAACACTGTGTGTGTGTGTGTGTGTGTGTGTGTGTGTGGTACCTTGGCCTTCTCAAAGTCTAGGTCCTTGCCGATAGTGGACAACAGTCTACACAGGCACTCCAGGGACTCCTCGTCATGGTTTTTGAGCAGCTTTACAATGCAGTCATGCATGATGACCTCTGTGAGCATTTTAAGCTTGAACAGCTCACCAATGAACTTGATGTTGCCCAGTGAGCGCCTCCTGGCCTGGTCTTTAGCTTGTTGTAGCTCATCGCTGAGCCGCTGTTTCTCTTCCGCCTACCAGAGAAACAACGTCATATAGAAAAGTACGACAATAAAAGGAAATTGTGACGAGGGATAGTTAGCTGTATGAAAAATCTTAGCATAGTGGCTTCCTCTTGATATATGTTCATCTTTGAAAACTTCCCACCATATACCCAAGATTATCTACCAACTTTGCACATTTTTGTGTTTAAATGAAGACCCTCAAACTATATATTATGAGGTAGTACTATACCACTGAGGCAGCATCCAGCTCTTTCTGCTTCCTCTCAAAGATCTCGTCGTCATCTTTATCCTTTTCAAACTCCTTCTGGCATCGATTTAGAAGCAGCTTGCGGAAATTCACAGTGTTTCCTGGCTTATCTGTGGTTTCGGCTTTAAGCTGAACAGAGCAGAGAAAACTTACATTAAAAAAAGAACAGGAAAAGAGTGTGTAACGTTGTTATGTGTAATTCAGTCCTTAGTTCTGCAATACTATCACTTAGATCAGTAGCCCAGATATGTGGCACTAACTTCATCACAGGACTCCAGCAATGGATATTATAATTTTCCAGCCTTTTTATTTTTATTTTTTTACATATTTGGGAAGTAATTTAAATTATGAATACATCATGGAAATTCTTCCACTATCTTTTTTTTTTTAGCAGTAAGCTGAATTTTCAAAAGTTGTCTACTTTTTACCTCGGTCCTTGATGCTGACAACATATTTGTAAGGGGTCCAGATGCATTAAGATAATGGAGCAGGTGCTGGTTTGTGTGTTACAGAGTGAGCCTATGACATTAAAAGAGTGTTGCATTATGGGTTGTTTGTAGCTTAAATGTGGCTTGGCTGCAAGTTTCTTTAACTCTATTTTAAAAGTGTGTTATAGAGTTAGGCAGCCATGTTGGTGTCTAGTAGTAAGTAGTCTTTATATGTCAACCAGCCAAGAATCACCAGTGTCACAGAATGTTATGAGCTCAGCAGTCAAACGATTCCGACAAAAAATAAGTCCTTCTGACCGCTTTTAAAAGCTTGTTAGGAGAGTGTGAGTGTGTGAACAAGTTACATATATTAAAGTGGTATTTATGATTATGTTTTAATGGAAGCATTTTATGCTTTACATTGATTAAAGAAATGGCTTCAAGAATGAGGATTGTTTTCTCCGTTGAATAATAGTATCTTAGGGAACTTTATCCAGCAGAACAAGTAAAACGTTTCTCATCTTCAAAAAGTATTTTTCAACAAACAGGTCTAATTCTTAGAAAAAAATAATTATGAAAAAAGAAATGCTTGTGTTGTGTGAATTTAGTTTTAGGTAAAAAAAAAAAAAGTATAATTACCACAAAATAGTCTGAGGTTTTTAAATTTAAACATCATTTTGCAGGTTTATGCCTTATTAGAAGTGAAATTGACTTAGTTTATAATTTAACACATATCATAGCTCTGTGCACAACTGCAGGAGTGAACCACCTTCAGTCAAAGAGTAAGAATTCAAGCTCACTCAACACATATTTCCATGTGGCAAAGTGTGTGGTATCACTTACCCCCATAAGGCAGCGGCACATGTTGGCATAGGCCACTGAAAAGTCCGGTTCAGAAATGGCCTTTTCGAAGGTAAGATCTATGACTCCTTTCAATCTTTCCTCAGTGTCAATAGTCAGTTCCGTCACCTGTTTCATTAGCTGTTGAAACTTTTGGGGAGTCAGTTTGTTGAGAATGCCGCGAACCCGTTTAAACAGATCCTGAGTCTTAGCATGCTCTGAATCGTTCTCAGGCTCCTCTACTGCCCGATTGTGAACTACTTTTTTCACTGTAGGTTTCCAAGCCTTCTCTGCCTTGTTCAGCTGCACATCGTCACCGAGTGACATGGTGGTGATGATTTTCCTTGGCTCTTTCCTCTGCATCTGCTGGGAGCGACGTGGACCACCAACTCCCATGCCCATACCTGGCGGCTGAGAAGAGACAGGGGATGACCATTTTATTTATCGACTATAAACTTCAAGTGCAGAGCTTTTGAAACGCACTAAGATAACTAATAACTAAGAAAATAAGTATAACTTACTGGTCCTCTGCTTCCTCCTCCCATGCCAGGCCTGCCAAGATTTGCAAACGAGGGTGTGAAGTCAGGACCACAGTTCATTCCTGTTAGACGGCTGGGGTCCAGTTGACGCAGAGGGGTCTTATTAGCCTAAAAATAAAAAATTGCAATTATTCAGATAATTGCTAAGATGTAATTCTGTCAACCTTTGATATTGTTATGTTTCTAGTCACGGACATTAGTTACATTCCATCAGTGCTTCTGTGGTGGTCAAACACCTAGCAAAAATAACTTTCACTGACTCAAAGGATCTAGGTCTTTTTCTCAACATGGGGACAAGTGTATCTATACAGCACCAGTTAAATCACACTGAGGCAATTCAAGAGTAACAGAAAATCAAACATTCAAAAAAAAAAGACACATTTACATAATATAAACAAATTATTCAAGACTGTATGTCTTTAGTATGAGAGGTTGCACCTTGTCTAAGACAACATCACTGATGGCTGGTAGGCCCTCAGGCTTGTTCATGCTGGCTGAGATGAACTGGAAGCCCAGAAGAAACTCTCGGTCATATTGCTTCTTCTTCTCTGGGTCGATTGGCTTCCATTGTTCTGAAATAGAAACCAAAACAAAAAATGACCATGATGTTCTTTTAATGAAAACATTTGTTGTTTGAGTTATACTCCTCTCAGTATCAACTCAAAATGAAACTGGGACATAGTGTCAGAGACGTAATACTCCCTACACAACCAAGCTTTACTCTAATAAAGGAGAGAAAATAAGGTCTAGGTCTGTGTAACTGTTGATGCTGTCATGCCTGATAATGTCCACAAGGTGGCAGATAGGTCAGAAAATGTATATTACAGTATATGTAATCTGTTTTGTGTAAAACCAGGTTTATCTGTGGGTACCAGAGTTCCTATTTAATGAGTGGCAATCTTAAAAAAGCTGCTGAAATGATTTATTATCTTATGCTTTGATTTTGAAGGCAGATGTTAAATTAACTGTGTTTATGTGTTCATATACTAGAACAAAGCTGCCAGAAGGCAAAGAGCCATGACCTACAATTAAATAAAGCCACTTGCAATTTAAAAATGTTCTTATTCAATCTTCTTCTTGTGCTTATTGTGAAAAAAAATGATGTTTTGCCATAACATAACTATCATCAAGTTTAGTCAACTGACACATTGCTAAGTCATGGATGTAAGTGACATAAAATCATTGTTCACACTGAAAGGTATCAGAGACCAACCCTCTTTGTACTGGTACTTCTTGTCAGTGTCGGTCTGCTTAGAATCTGGCTTAATGTTCTCAGCGTCTTGCTTGTCTTCTTTGTCCTCTTTGTCCTCCCAGGTCAGGTCTGCCTCCTCTGGGGCAGGAGGGGAAGCAGCAGGGGGCTTGGTCTCTGGTGCTGGGACTGGTGTTGGCTCGGGCTCCGGCACAGCCACTACTTGCTCCTGGTTTAAAGATGGGAGAGTGGTTAGGACAGTCAGACTGTCCTATGTAAAATATAACCATCCTGGGGGGCTACATTAAAATTCAGAAAAAGCTGCTTAATTAAATCAAGGTTCACGTCTGTGTCTTTGCCTCTGTTAACATGGAGTAACATTAGGCTAATTAAAGCAATTGTAAGGGCACAAAAAGTAATTAAATGGATTATTGCACACATACCTCTTTAAAGGCATCCAGGAGGTCTCCCACTGCCTCCTTTTTGTTAAGATCTTTCATCTTCCTTTTTTTCTTTGGCACAGACACAGCGGCTTAAGAAAGGAAGACGAACACAATCAGCCTCAGATTAATTCAAACATCTGACAGAAGAGTCCTGCCAAGGAAGGTTTTCTATGATGGAAGAGACTACAATTCTAAACTATTAAATATGTTAGCATGTTTTAACCAACTGACCTGTAGTTTCTACAAGGGCAGGGGTGACTGTCTGGGGAGGAGGGGTGTCCTCCCTCTCCTCTGCTGTGGGAGAGGGAGGAGTGGGCACAGTTTCTGGGCTGCTGTCAACTATAGAAACAGGCTCTGCAGGAGATGGCTTCTCTTCCTTGGCGGTGGACTGGGGCACTGGGGTATCTTCTTTGATGTCCAGGGTGACTGGAGGAACCGTGTATTGTACCTCAGGCTGGGCAGGTGCAGCCTGGACGGCTGGCTCAGCAACAATCTCCTGGACAGCGGGTGCAGGCTGATCAACAGGGGCAGGTGGGGCTTGGAACAAAGGTGTATTTGCTGCCTGAGTGATAGCTGCGGAGGTCTGTATGACAGACTGCTCGCAAATGTCAGGCTCAGCAATGGGGCTGTCGTCACACTCAGTCGGGCTGGTGGCAGGCACCTCGGGGTCTTGAGGGTCTGGCAGTGGCAGGCCATTGGGGAGGCGTAGCTCCTCTGGCTGTGCAATGGGAGACTCCAGAGTCTCCAGATGACTGGGTGGCAACATGATCGTCAGGCTTTTGGGCTCCACCTCTGCGACACCGTTAGTGGAAGGAGGTGCAGCTGCCTCCTCTGCTTTAGGTTCTTTCTCTTTCACCACCTCCTTCTCCTTTGCCTCTGTGATTGTCTGTTTTGACTTGTGCAGCAGAGGTGGGAACAGGGTCAGGGAGGGGTGCAGGGTAGGCGGGCACCTCAGGCGCTGACTGGGGGGGGTGGTGTGGGCTCCCTGGGAGGTGTGGGAGCATCCATCACATCTGCAACAGGAGCACTGGGTACAGGAGTAGGAATAGTTTTGAGAGGGATATCCTCTGCTTCTGAAAGTAGAGGGGGTGCAGGTGGCTCAGCGTTCGTGTCAGAGGAGGTTGCCTCTGCCGGGATGAGGTCACCCTTAGCAAGTTCAGGGGTCGTTGACAAAGGAGGGGGCGTAGGTTTCCCTCTGTCATCTGGAGGGTCCGAAAAATATGTTGTTAGACTTCTGAAAAGCACTATTAATGCTGTATCACTATATTATATACACACACACACATATATACACACATACATACATCACTATATTATACACACACACACAAACGTATATAGTTATAGTATATACTTGCTTCTACAGATGAAAACCCAATTCAAACACTTTGTCAACAAAAACATGTATCGCTGTCTAAGACATAGGTGGGTAAAATATACATTTTGGTGTCCAGATCAATTTATTTTTCAATCAATCAATTTAAGTTAATTAGTGTCAAATCATTACAGTAGTTATCTCAAGACACTTTACAGATAGAGGCCCTAATTATTCAGCTATTTAAGATCACTTGGTCACAGTTTTTGTCCCTGCAGGGTGTAATTTATAATGCCCTTATATTCACACAGTTAAACTATTGTTACAGTTAACATGTAAGCTTACATAATGTTGGCTTGTTTTATTAATTACCTTGTTAACTGAAAGCTAATTCATGAAACATGAGCTCAACAACACAAACCTTTTTTGTGCTTAAAGCCTTTAGCTGGGAATAGTGTCATTTGTTTTCACAGTAAAAATGTAAAATGTTTTGAGAACACTGCTGCTCAAGTTGAAATTAAGACCTATATTAAATGAAAGCTATGCAAATAAAAACATTTTTATTCAGTACTTATCTTAAAGTACAAAAATAACCTGCTACTGTAAATAATAACTGCATTAACTATATCAGAAGTACCAATACACATGCCTTGAATTATGAACAATATTAAAATGATAATTTGAAAATTGTACATATATCTTTGTGTACATATATCTTTACCTGGTCTAACCAGTGCTGGTGTAGCAACAGCTGTGACACTCTCACCGTTGGCCTGGACAAAAGCTGTACTTTCTGATCCCGATATCTGTTGGGAGACATACACACACCAGAAAGTAAGGTAGGACCTTAGCGGTGAGGACAACACATTTTCCACTTGACAAGGTGGGGTAAAAAATAGTTTCACATCATTCCCTTGGTGGATACATTAGCCACATGTCACAACTCAGAGCAAATTATAGATCAGTTGGCAATCTGCAGCAGTCCCCATAAAGAAGTAGCATATGGACAAAGTATATTGCATTCCAATTCCATTTAAATCTTTTAATACGCTGTGCTGACATTTACACAGTAGAAAGTATAAGACCCCAGAAAAAGAGGAGTTGTTGCAAGGTAACAGCCAGAGAGTAAACAGTATATAAAGACACACACACACACACACACACACGCACACACGCACACACACACGGGTGATCCACATAAATTTGATGCCAACATGACCTAAAAGCAGTTTGGTGAACTACGACAACCCTGATTAATTTCATCAATGAGCATTTAAACTGATTTATCAGTGTAACTAAACTTCTGATGCTCACTACATTTGTACTGATCTGATAACCGATTTGCAAGTGTTCCGTCTTTTGTCTGTCAATTCACTATACTTTTATTAACTTGCCTTATTTTCATGAAAAAATGGAATTGGTGTCCAAAACCCAAATTTTAACTTTAAAAGTGTGCTAGTATGTCTGATGTGTTAACTGTCTTTGGTCCAAATCATGGTATTGTAGCTCACCTGTGGTGGGGTTGGGGTAGAGCCACTGCGGCCCCCTGACATAATCTCCTCTGTAATGTCTCGACCACCTTGGTTAGGGTCTCTTATTCTGATCTATGGATGGAGAGGGAAGAGATCCACGGTCAGTGTGGGAGCACAAATGATTACAGAAAGGAACGAATAAAAAAGAATAATCTGTATGTGTGGATAAGCACAATAACTAGCTGCTTTCCTACCATAAATGCAGAAGATAAGGAGAAAGGCAAAGCGTTAAAATGTTTAAGTTGAAGACAACATTATAAAAAAGAAGAGCTGCCATCCCATGATGCAATGCCTAGTTGTCAGCCGTTTCTCTGTCTATGAATCGCTAGCTGCCTCTGATTCAATGAAAGCTACATATCTCACATTGTGAACACTGAGGCACACAAAATCTAACCACCCGAGCTGAATGTGCTTCTACCAGTTAGACACCAGGAATAATGTTCAACTGATCGAGAATCAAGTTGACCAACTTGATAAAATTATCAAACAAATTCCACTGGTAGTTTAAGTTATTGTGAAAATGCATGCATCTCAAGAAGGCAAAGCACGCACAGGGCAGACAGATAACCGAAGGGTTTCCTCTGTACACACACACAACACTCAGGCAGAGGAAGAAAAAAGAGAAAATAGTAGAAAATCTAATCACTCACTCATAAGGAGTGCCCACACATTACAAACACATGCTTTCTATTCAGCACTCGTTTTTTCTCACTCTCACTGACACTCTACATACTTACTCTAGGAAGTCAGAGCTGTCATGAAACTGGTATGAGCTACAGCGCTGCTAAACAAAGTGACGAACAAAGTCCCTGAACAAGGATTAAACTGTAAAAGTTAACAGTGAGCTGCTACCGTACTGCTGCTCTCCGGCCTACTTTGGACTTTTAAGAACAACAATATTTGCTCGCTGCCACTGACCTTTCTCTGGTTTAACTTCTCGGAGCATTACAAACCGTAGCGGGCCTCTCTCATCCTGGGGCTGGAGTAGCTGTTCCAACAGACACAGGGCTGGACTTTAAACCCCACAAAGCAGGATGGCGGGTGGATGTAGCCAATCGAGTTTTATCTCAACTTAACTCACACACAGTCAGGCTGTGATAGAGTTCTACAGGTCAGCAGAACAGGATAGAGCAGGGCTGGGCCTGACTGTCAGTAAGCTAGCTAACAACTTGAATCACCCTTTCTCATATGCTGAACAGAACAGGGAGGGAAAAAAGGATAAAGCGAGTGGGCTTGTAAAGCTATGGTATTGGAATGCACAACCCCTCCCACACAGACTAACAAACAGTTAAAGGGGCCGGAGTGAAGGAGGGGCAGAGTAGGGTGGAATGGAAGGGTTTGCAGGGGAAAAAAAACTTGTCATTATCAAATGAGCTGCGGCTAGCAGAAGAAACTCCCCTCTTTTTTTCTTCATTCTCTCTGTCATCCTGCACACTCACTCACTTTTTTCAGGCTCATCCCATCTGAGAGGAAAGGAAACCAGCCCATGAGGAGGAGTGTGGTGCCACAGCAGCAAAGGAAGGCTGGTTGGTTAGCCCTTCCGGCACAGAAGGGGGAGGGGACCAATGGCCACGTGGAGCTGAGCTATGTGCTTACACGTCCTTCACCCCCTTCCCCTTTGGATTTTCTCTTTTACACAGGGGGAGGGAGTGCAAAAAAGTAGAAAAGCAGAAAAAAGGGCAATTTGCAAAGCTCCAACTTTTGCATGTAACCAGGTACTAAAGGAACATTATTTGGTCATCGGTGGCAGTTAAAAAGATGATTTCAATAGGCTGGAAAATACTTATTTTAAAATTCAGACAAACACACACTCACCCTCTCTTTCTTTATCCGACCTACATGCAACCATATACTGTAAAGGTTGAGTACCTTAGGGCAACTGCACACTAAAAGGTCACAGATTGTCCACACTAGAGCCCTGTGTCCGGTTGATGTGTCCTTTAAAAGACACAAAATCTTTACCTCCTTTCTCAAAGTGCATCATTCCCAAAAAACAATAATGCAAAACTGATGATTGTCTGTCATCTTGAGTTTAATATGAGAGTTTTTCATTTTGTGTGGATGAGTGTGTGACAGAGACAGTGATTGTGCACAGGGTCTTAAAGCCAGTGTTATAGCATAAGCCAGGGCCTATGGGAATGGGCCAAAGTCCACCCAAGGCAACCACAGTCACTGATAAGCAGTCCCCTAGCGAGAGGGACTAGACATCATGTAAGTCTTGTGGAAGGAGAAGAGAGTCCCAGCATTGAATACTAACAGTATTTTCCTGGTAATACTGGTAAACGATTAAGGGATTGACACCATACTAAGCTTAAATATATAAAGGACTTATTTCTTTCAACAGAGGATACAGGTTTAATCATATGAAGACAAACAGAGAGGTTACATTGTAGCCTCAAAGTAAAAAAAGAACAGGCCAAAACTTGACTACAAACTGTGGCAAAAGCTCAGAGCTAGCCAAAACTAGTTTAAAGACACACCCACACCGTTGATGAACAGGGCAAGGAAACTATGCAAATTAGGTAGACAGACTAAAAATAGATAAATATTTTCAAATAGCTCAATTTTGTGCCATTCCTGTTATGAATTTTTACATTTGAGAATTTTGCATGAGCCGATTAAGGTATAATAAAAACACAAAAATACAAAACTTAAAAATTGCCTGAAATCTTCAGTAGAGTTGCATTGTGTAAAACAGGTTTGTCCAGATAAAATATTAGATATAATAATAATCAAATAATATAAGAGTCTGAGAAATCTGGAAATGTCTAAAAATAATTATTTGTAAATGTAAACAGCATCAGTGTCAAATGTGATAACGATGATTACATGAGAGGCACAAACTGGGGCTACAGTTCACAGAGAGCTACCACATACCAGACGAGGGCCATCTTAGAGAGCAAAGGAAACACTAGACATACTGTGGAACTGATGAATATGTCGTACAGCAGCTTACTCTTACAGCACACCAAGTCAAGGTCAAGTTCCACACTATCTGCTTCAATCAGTAAACTGAATTTCACGTCCAGACTTAAGAATGATTTTAGAATTATATTAGAGAGATTGCAACACCCCTGACTAACTGCATTATCTCAAAACCATCAGGTCATTGAATTACTATGGAAACAGAAATACTGGTTATTACTGCAAGGGAGTTGTTAAATAAACAACTTTTACATTGAAAGTGTCAATTCACAAGAGACACTGCCAAAGTAATTTAGTAACAAAATGTGGAGCCCTCGATTTCCCTGGAAACAGGTAGCTCTCTGCTTGGGACAGATTTCCAGCAGCCTGAGACGTGCTGGGACAATCAACTGGGTGCGTTTGAGACGGAGAGGAGCGCTTTTGAGGAATTTTGGAAAATGATCGGGATGTGGAGCCGCGGAGCTCACAGATCACGGGTAGACAATAACCTTTTAGTTTTGGTTTCATAAGATTTACCCGAATTTACGAATATGTATGATATTACTGCTGCTGTCCCTACCGGTTAAAAAAAAAAAAATGTATTGGGTGTTTGCAAACGCAGATGATGCACGTGTTTATTTGCATACAGAGTACATTTGTCTCGAGTGCCCGAGTGGTCAGGCATATTTGAATTCTTAACGTTTACAGAGGGTCGCCGCTTCGGTGGAGTTACGTTACAACACACTACAACATAACTGTTGTGTGCATGTAATAAATTGCTTTGGATTTTATGTTTGTTAGGCTACAGGGCCCTACAGTGTAATATAATACAAGGATAAACAGAGCTTTTCACATATTGACTTTTGTAGGCCACAGTAGCTGGAGATATTAGCTGAAGCGTAAAAGTGGGGATATTGCCAGCCAAGAAAAGAGAGTAGTGCACAGGAGGAAGAGAAGGAAGGAAATGGAGAAGGCAGTAAACTGGAGAGACCAGGCGGGTCAGCGCAGGAGAAGACAGCAGAAAGAGATGCAGAAATAAGTGAAAGAGAAAAGGGAAAAGAATTGACTGTGAGGGACAAAGAGGAGGCTGCAGATTCAGAGAGAGGAGGCAGATGAAGATCAAAGGGAGGAAGAGGTCTGCAGTTACCCGTTTTACGGCTTCTCTATCATAGAACTTTATTGACCTTTTGTTTGATCATAATTACTGATAAAATCTGTTCCATTTGTCTCTATTAGTAAATATGATCAAGCCATTTAATTCACTTTCAGCTAAATTCAATTTTATTAATAGTATTAAATCATAACAAGAGTTCACTCTTCTCAAGACACTGTCCAATCCAATCCACTTTATTTATTTAGCACGATTTTAACAAACACAAGCTTTCCAAAGTGTTGCACTTTACATATAAAAGTAGGTCTGACCACAGTCTATAATATACAAAGACCCAACCATTTCCCCAAGAGCAAGCTTTGGTGCAACAGTGGCAAGGAAAAACTTCCTTTCGGGCAGAAACCTCAGACGGACCCAGGCTCTTGGTGGTCAGCCATCTGCCGCTACCGGTTTCAAAATGATCCAAAAATATTCTCCTCTCTGATTGGACATCTGATAAACTGTCTGTATTTGGAGATGGCTGAGGTTACGCAAAACAGCTTGTAGAGCATAATACATACAGGATCTGAAGCCAAACTATCATATTGTGCATCTGGAAGTTCGATTATTTACCTTGAGATTTCCCCCTCACACAAAACTGTGGTTTTCCCTCACTGATCTTGTAGAAGAGACTTGCGACATTTATGTCTTTCCGAATCTAGATCTTTGTCCACAGATGGATATGTCCCACTTTTGAGTATATATTACGTAGAACTTAAAGTAGACGATGTGTTCAGACAGAATTAACATTAAATAATACTGCCAGTTAAAGTACCTGACCTACACTGATAAACATATCTTGTCCAAACAGGGCTGATAACAAAAGTTTCCATTTTAGGTAAACAGTTCTTTAAAGTCTGTGTTACTTTTCTAATGCGTTTCCACAATTTTATCCACATAAAAAGACCTATTCTACGTCTTTTGGTGGTTTATTCTGCTAATAAAATGTTAGTATTGGAATTGTGTTGAAACAATAAGTACAAAAGGAAGAATGCCACTTGGCACGTTGTTTTGTTTAGGATATTAACTAATTAGCGTGTTTGATAACTCTGTACATGCATTGTTTTAAGTCTGACTCTCAGATTTGTAATTTAGGGATATAATGACAGAGTCAATCTATGTGTGTATGTATAACAATAATAATAATAAATGTAATTTATACATCGCTTTTCACAAACTCAAAGCCGCTTTACAGGGCAGGAAGATAATAAAAACAATGCACAACTAAACAAAACAAAACAAGATGCATAATGGCTGTGTGATGTCAGTGTTTGTATCAAGTATTTATGTGGACCCAAGGAAGATTACCAACCACTGCTGCGGAAGCTATTGTGGATCCGAAGAAGAATAAAGAACATGTCATAAGAAGGTAATATGTAAATCCTGAACCAAATATCCATTTTCAATAAGTCAATTTAAAGTGTAAGGTGTTTTGTGTAGTAGAATACTAACTGTACCTGTTTACGTTCCCGTTTGGTGGGGATGTGTTGGGGCGGCTGAGGTGGTGGTTGCTGCTGTTGAGGGGCTGGGTTCATAATGACGGGTGCCGCCTGCACCGATGGGGTGAACTGAGGCTGGGCGGGGTAGTAGGCCCCTGCTGTGGATCAGACAGAGATAAGAATGTAAACCAAAACATACTGACTTAATCCTATAGCCATAACTTGACACAGACACACACACACGGACACACAATCGCTTGACAACAAAAGCTTGTGTTTAAACAATGGCATTTAAGTCTAAAACACTAATGTTCTGAAAGTCCTGTTAGGCTAATTTGAGGCAGTTACAAAAGCGGCACCTTAATTGTGAAGGTTTCAATGATTTGCGGTGCAACAGCTGCAGTTTTATGTCAACAGCAACATTATGTCATAAAAGTTAGGTAATTGCACTTTTAAAATACTGAAGTTTTGTCACTGCCAACTGAGGATGCATTATATTCCACAGGGCAACTTACAATCTATGAACACATTACAATTAAACCTGAATTTCTATATTACAAAAATAAACAATGTTTGCATTTGTGCTTTATTGTCCAGACAATATTCCTGTGAACACTGTAGAGACACATTGCAGGAGAGCTAGTTAAATTAGCCTTTTTAAAATCTTTTTCATAGCAGCGTTTCATGGTTATTGTCAACTCTTGTATGTTTGACAGTTAAGTTCAAAAATCAACTGTTTAAATGTCAAAGGCCTGATTAATACTATCAGTTAAAAAAGGTTTTCGGCATGATGAAGAAACAGTAGCCAACACAATCAATTGCTAGGGAAGGCAAAGCTTGTCTCTCTCACAACTGAACTGCGCTCACAACAGCTAACTATGTGACACATGCCTCGACTGGGTAAACCCCAACCACTCTGCTGGCGAAACCTGCACGTTTAATTCTCCTGCTTCAGTTCACAATTTTGGGGAAACCAATCACAAACTGGCTTATCTACCTGGCAAGCTATTGGCAGGTTTAATACAATAACGATAGAGAAGCGACCAAGCAGTTTCTTGTTTACATTCAACATAGCGGCCACTGAACGCCACCAAAGCGCAGCAACCCGTTGACACCGCGGTCGCTTCTATGTCACCCGGATCGTTGGACTGATTAGTTGAAGGACTCTCTTATTGTGTATGGAGTCATTTGAACAATGCCCGTTGGTCAAGCCTCTTGTGCAAAGAAAATACAGAGCAGACTTCCCAGACCAATCCTCCAATCTCAAATCTGCTAAGCTTGGCTTGGTCTGGTGATAGCCAGACAAACACATGCCACTATATCGATGAGGACTGGCAGGTTAAATGATCCGTTACATACAGAGTATGCCAGACAGACACATAGCTGACAACCTCCTAGCTAAACCCTTTTGATATGGTGAAGCTGCAGTCTTCGAGCTAGCAGTTGCACGGGCGTGAGGCAGTTCCTTACTGGCAAAGGTGGCTGCATACTGTATGTCCACAAATGCACCAAACAACGTGGTTGAGTAGCTGGCACAATTTTGCAGTTGTCTGCGGACGCTGAAATGTCTGCGCCTTTCAAACGGGTGAACTAGGACTCACTGTAATTTAACATTTTCAAAAAAATACCACAAACTCCATTGGCTTCATTTCCACCAACCTCTTTTCTTATTACCACCTTCAAACATTGCTGCAGTGGAGCAATGCATCTTAAGATACCGGTAAGCTGCAACTATCAACTTGTCTTCACTCATGATAATTCTGCCACCACTTCAAAGGACATCAATGTTTCAGTTCTGTGTCTTTTCACTGACTTTAAATGCTTTTGTGCCATCTTAAAATCTTCCTTGATGTTTTATCTGAAGGCAACAGTTAACAGAAGCAGACATGGCACTTAGAAGGCAGCATAGGTAGGCCCTCAGACCATGACATAGCAGCCTCTCCCTCGCCTTGCATTGGTGCCCCTTATTTCTTAAGGCAATAGATATTTCTTATGTTCACAACTTGCCAAGTAAGCTGCAGCCAACATGACCATGAACAAAAAAAATTAAAGTTGACACAAGTTCAAAGAACCTATATAAGCCTAACCGGTCAGTATGGTAAACAAGACATCAAACCACTCAGTAATATTACCTGGCCTTGTAACTGGCCCCAGCTACAGTTCAGAACCAGTTGTAACCCACTTTCAAAGGACTGGGGTTAAAAAAATCCTCAGATGGAAGATGGCCTCTCTTTCAGCCCAACGGTAACAAGCTCATGCTCTGCCTCTCTCCCCCTCAGCATGCATTTCAGTCTAACTCACATTACTGAGTCTGCATTGTTGACCAGGAGCAGAGCAGCCTAAATATAGGCAAAACACTTCACCGGTTGGGGGAAGAGAGGGCGCAAGTGAAAAAGGGAGGGAAGACAGACAGAGAGGACAGAGAGAGGGAGAATATGAGCATGCTCAAAAACAAAAGCCAGAAGGCAGAATGAGACTTTTCTTGGACAGTGTCCCAATACTCTAAATAAAAGGCTTGAGATATGACTCACATAGTGCAGGAGATTGAGACAGCAATGGGAAGGGGGGCTGCAAAGAGACACACTTTATAGACAACACCTACCCTCAGAGTCCTGCTGCTCTCGAGACCCACGATTCCCCATGCTGAATGCAAAACTGCGTACGGACAGTAAAAGGAGAGGGGGCTTTCTCTTCTGCCCCCCTCTCTCTTACTTGTTCCTGTCCTCTTTACAGGTGTCCTCTCAGAATGACTTCTTTTAATGCTCAGCCCTACCTCTTCCAGCGTGTCTCCATTTTGCTCCTCCCTCTGACCTTCCTGATTCTTCCCTGCCTTTCACTTTTTTTACGTTCCTTTTTCCCTCCCTCCCCCTCCCTCTACAGTGTACTGGCAGGCGGGCTAAACTAGTCAGTTGTGTCATTTGGAGCAGCTCTGACTATCTCTCCACCCTGAATAACTGATCTGATCCATGCTGGCATCACAACCTACTACAAAAGGGGTGGACAGTGAGTGTGTACATACAGTCAATGTGGCATGAGTTAAGCAAATCACACAATTTGGGGGTTGGGAGTCTTAAAAATAGTCATCATACTTCGTCAGCACAGTGAATGTGTGTGTTTTTTTTACCTGACTGATAGAAAAGGACTCAATGGTCAGACAGACTGCACCACTTAGAGGACCAGAGGGGGTGGGGGGCTGGAAAAAGGATATTCTGGGATTGTTACTATGCAGTTACCAAAATGTTATGGTGGTCATTGTAAATCCTAAAGGCAAAATGTCTAATTATTTCCAGATAAATAAATAAATAAATTCTTTATAACTTTCATGTCTCTGTGACATGGTGGAAACCTGAAACAGCCCTTGGCACCTTTGCACTTTCAAAGCAAATATAGTGGTCAAGCCCATAAGAGAGCAGAGTATGAGAGCCATGCCCCGCTGTCACATGACCAGTTATTTAGGGTCATGTACCAACCTCATGTGAGCAATGTGATTTACAGAATGACCAATGTGACACACACACACACACTCCAACACAATCACAGACAAATAGCTGGCATAAATACCAACACAGCTCTCTCATACAACCAGTAGCTTGCTATTGTGAAGAGAGTGACTTATTTGGACAACAACTAGAAGTCTAATAAATTAGCACCAAGTCTGTCAGAGTCACACCAATAAACACAGCAGCCACTATAAAAAAAAAAAAGTTCATAATAAACAATTATTATTATTATTTAAAAAAATAACTTTGATTTTGGAGATTGGGGTAACACTTTATAATAACCATCATTGATAGATTGGAAATTGATAGTTAATTCATCTTTAGTTAATTGTCATTTAACTGTTAGCAAACTGTAATTTTACTGTTTTTAATTATTAATTAACTATAAAATTATAATTAATAAAATATTAGTATTGCTGTAAAGTAACAGTTTATTGATACACACGTTATATCTCTCATATACTATATTAGGTAAAGAAAAAATATTAGGTTTGTAAACCTTTAAGGGTAACACCTTATAATAACCATCATTAATAGACAAAATATAAATTATACTACTACTACTACTACTACTACTACTAATTATTAATAGGGCTGAAACTTAAGTTTATTGTTACACACATTATATCCCTCATATGCTATATTAGGCATTGGGTAATAATTAAAAAATGTTTGTAAACCTTTAAGAAACCATTTTTAAAACATCTATAAACATTACATCGATAGATGGACCAGATATTCCTAACACGCTAAGGATTACTAGTTAGTTTGTAAACCGTCGATAAACAGTGTATGGATTGTTATTATAAAGTTGCAACAGATGACTATAATACCTTGTTAAATAGTTAATTAATACTTTGTAAACCATCTGTAAACATTATTTAGATGGATACTTAAGACTTTGTCAGTGGTTATTAGTTGGTTTGTAAACTGTCTATAAACAGTGTCTGGATGGATATTATAAAGTTGCAACGTATAAAAAAAAATTGTGTGTGGATGCGTGTAAGGCCTAGACCAACAGGATAAAATCTGGGTGGGGAAAGTGAAAGAGCAGCGCTTGTCCCTCCCTCTTTACCACCACTGAGATGCCCTTGAGCAAGGCCCTTAACTCCAACCGCTCCAGTGGAGCTGCTCAGTGGCCAGCAGATCAGACGGTGGGTGTACTGGGCAGCTTCCAGGTCTGAATGTGTAACTGTGTGAATGTGATCAGGGCATTTTTTTTATATTATTTAATTAAGGGCAAAAATGTATCATTGCTAACCAATAACTAACTATTAAAAACATCAGTTGCAACTTTACAATAGCCATCCAGGAAATGTTTACAGATGATTTACAAACTAACTAGTAACACTTAACAATGTGTTAGGAATATCTGGTCCATCCATCAATGTAAATGTTTATAGATGTTTTAAAAATGGTTTCTTAAAGGGGTAGTATTCAAGTACAATGACCATCATACAGCCCACATACACTGTGCAAAGGGCTGGACATGGAAAGCCTGATTGTGTGTTTGCAGTCCTGTATTCAGGCCAGTGCATTCTACTGCTGATGAGCTACAGTTTAAACAAAGACAACACGTAGTTCAGATGCCTGCTGGTGGTGGGTCAGCAAGTTTGTTTTCAGGGCATCATCATTTCTTGTAATGTAATGACACACATCTACCTCTAGAGGGTGTGACAACACATGGGATCAACAGCAAACATATGTAGTGCTACTGTATTTAGTAGTAGATGTGAAGTAATATATAGTAACAGGGTATGTTTGGAATAAATAACACAAAGTAAGCTACTAGGATAGCTACATTCTTTGAGTTATGGTTACATTCGGGACATTAATCTGGGATGCTCAATGCAGATGTTATTTATGCTGACATGCTTTGTCTCTTTCGTTCAACCTGTTTTGACTACAATAGTCAGCTTCTTATAACATTTTTCAAAATGCAGCCACACCCTTCAGTGACAACACAAGTCTCATAGCTGCATTTCCTTATGGTCATATGCTCTATGTTGGATGGTAAGAAAGTCATCTCTGCTGATTTCTTACTGTGTGACTGTGACTTTGGCATTTCTCTAGTCTAGAGAAATGTCATTGCTATTTGGTTCTAAGGAATTTACACAAACAAAACACATTCTGTTACTTCATCTTTTTTAAAGCAGAGCAACTATGGGTGTGTGCATGATTGGATGCAGATTCTGACAAAGTACAATATTTCATTCCAGCCTCTAAACCTGCTGGTCCATTACTTCTCATTTCATATTAACTAGTCCTGAGCAACAAGAAGCATCGGAAGAACTGACTAGACTTGAGGGATTGGCTTGAGATAAAAAAGGCCAAAATTAAGAATAATACATAATAAGCCTGATTTATCAAAGAAAGACAAATCTTCTTCTGAAAACATTGATGTAAAGTGAAATAAAAAAACAAACAAGAAGCTTAGAAGTAGGCCAAAACATGGCAGCAGATGGAGAAAACTTGGGCTTCCAGAGCAACGCAGTCACAAACAACCTTGCTAAGTGTCTCGGTGTGTGAGTGGCTCAGGTGAGGCCCCAGGTAGAGCCTCTTACCATAAGTACCATATTCAGCGGGGCTCGTGCCTGGGTAGAAGCCTGGGGTGCCTGTTGGGACTGGGTATTGCTGGGGTGTAGCCACGTAGGTTGCTGACCGGTACTAAAGGAAACAAAGAAGAGGGAGCAGGAAAGACAGGACAATATCATCAGATACAGTCATAAGAGCAATATAAATTTTGAGTACAAACGTAGGCTTGCACAACAAGATGCTTTTCCTTCTCTTCACATTACACAAATTTAGGCAATTTAAAAAAGGTACTAATCAATGTTTTTGAATATGTTTACAGATTGTTTTTCAAAACAAGTCAAACACAACACAAGTTCCATATTACAGAGATTATATGAGCCAAGCTTTGGTGGAGTGTGTCATTTTAGCTGTCATCTCCATACCATCGACCTCCGCTAAACAAGAAAATTTGGCAGCTACTTAAACACGCCCCAGTCTGTGCCCACCTACCTGTCCCGGTATAAAGTAGGCGGGTCCCTGTGGTGAGCTGGGGAAGGGCAATTGCTGCCCAGGGATCATCATCATTTGGGAGCCAGGGCCCGGCTGGTAGACATGGGTGGGCGTCACGGGCCGAGGGGCCGCTGCTCGGAGGGACACCCCGAGGCCCACTGTTGGGAGGCAGGCTGGCCCTGTTGGTGTAATAGGGCTAGAGAGGAGGCAGTGATTGAGAGGACAGAGAAAGTATGTAGATGACAGTGGGAAAGACAAAAGAGAGGCCACAGGACAATGTGGGAAGAGGAATGGGATAGAAATAAGGTTAGGAGAGAAAGACAAATGAAGTAATTATTAGTTACCTTTCTGAGACTGCCGACATAAAAACCATCCCACATGCCCTTGTATGATTTTATCTCTTGGACCAAGTGGAACTAGCTTGTCCAACCTAATAGCTAGGCTCATAGTTTGTCTGTGAATCTATGGCTAGCTTCCAACTGGAAACATATTGGCCCTGCCTGCCTGAAGAGATAAAGCAGCTAATGCTGGTTCATTCAGAGCCTCCTCATTGACATTCTGCTGCTGGCCTCGGACCATAGCCAGCAAAATGACACCAAGCCAACAAAGCACAACACTGCCAAATATTAGACACATACATATGCACTCCTTAAGATGGTGAAAAAAGGGCAGGTGAAACTGGAAGAAAGGGGACATTGAGTTACCTGCAGCGACCTGAAGCTTCCCTTCAGCAGCGCAAACACAGATCACACAAAGACAAATCAAATGGAAGCAGAAAGAGGGTGGGAATAGAAGGATTGAGAAAAAGAGAACACCACAACCAGTTAGTGCAAAGCACCCAGAAAACTGTCAGTTCTGAGCCAAGCAGTGAATTAACAAGCAGCATGCAGATAATAGGCAGAGCAGTAAATCCAAATATACTAGGACTAGTTACTCTTGACTGAGATGCAATCTAAAACTTAAGAAATATAATAGGAAGATGGGCATTGATCACCGTTTTCAACAAAGAGAGAGAAACAGACTGTTTCTCATTAGTTTGTTTTGATATCAAACTTCAAATCCCTTTCTCAGAACATTTTTTTATAGGATAGTGAAACATCTGTTTTTAGGTATAGCTTTAGAGATGATATTATTACGCACTTATATTTAGCTACATCTATAATTGACAGGCACTTGCATTCCCAGCTACAGTAGGTGAAATAAAAAAGCCTATTCTAAAAATAGCATGACATAGTGTTACATATGTATTACCAGTAAATAAAATGATATGCCATCAAGCTAGTTTATTTTATATTATTTGGGTTTATCAGAATTGTTTGTGTATCATTTCATGAAATAAAGAATTTCCCTAATTAGGTGTCACTAAGACATGTATGTGTATCACATTTGGAAAACTATTCTGATAACTTTCCCTTAATTTTATTTATGAATATTTCCTAAAAGCGATAATAGTGGCCCAAATAATTCCCCTATCAGTAGTGTAGCTCTCAGTGAGGATATCCAGACTTTTCTGTTTTTAATAGTCAATGCACACATTCTCTACTGATTCTAACATATGTTAAAGGATATAACCCCCCCTCACGTTAGACTGTTGTAATGTTAGTACCTGTTGGTGTATAGGTCGGGGCCCTGGGGCAAACTAGAGGAGGAGAGGCAGATAGGACAGAGGTTAAAGACCAAAGCACAAGATCCATGCTTCACTGCACCTAGAGGCTAACATAACACTGTTGTTCATTCAGTCAAAAAACAATGGAACTGTGAGAGTTTGGTGGGAATACACAAATTACAGCCCAAGTAGATATGGTTAGTGTGAGCATGTTGCATACTAAGCAGTGGAATTGTGTGAGGTAGAGTACAAAGGACATGTTGACACTGACCGGAAAAAAGAAGGTGCAGAACTGGTAAGAAATAGGCAGACATGCAGGCATTCTACAACATTAACAGATGGATTCAAGAAGCTGTACACTATGTTTTCCATTGAGAAGATTTGCAGTGAGCAGCAATTATGGCAAACTTGCAAACAGGCACATTTGCAGGAGAACTAAAAGACCTTAACAGACTCTTACACACTCCCAACTTTTTAATCTTGTGGAATTTTGTCTGTCACTCATCTAACATAAGTGGGGGTTAGGTGTTATACAATACAAATGTTTAATTTGTCATGCACCAAAGAATGGAGCCAAGTCCACCATAGTAGTGGGTAAGGTGAGCAGTGGTCAGCCTACCTGTCGGGGCTGTGGTGTTGGGTTCATTTGTGGAGGCGGTGGGGAGGCAAACACAACAGAAGGGGGTTGCCCAGGGGGGAATGAGGGCTGCAAGAGACAGGAAGTGATATCAACAGCAGAAAAGTGGGACACAAGAGAAATAGATAGGGAGGCAGAATAGTAGTAAGCGGTCAACAAGTGCTCAGATACACAGGCCGATATTTGTGGTCACATTATTCTGCTCTTTCACAATATCGGCATCCGTTCTGCTTCTCCAAACTGGGGGCATCTAATGTAGGTAAATAGACTGTCTATGGATAATACATCCCCACTTCAAAATATTTAAAACAGGAAAAGAAAAAAACTTTCCAAATTTGATTATACACCTGTTTTAAAGAAGACCATGGGGAGTTGTTATAGGCCTGATACACAATGAAGATGTTGCAAGCTACAATGGCAACTGACAATGTGATGGCAATGCTGTAAACGGATAATTTAGCACTCATAAACATAGCAGTAGATATTTCTGATACTATCACTAATCACTATGTTGAGCAACTTTCTGCTGCATAGTTGAGTAAGGTCCTATGAAATCAGTTGTAATTTTTTTCAGATTTGGTTTTATTTTCCATTTATTTGTTTTCCATTTCATTCAGAATGTAATATATTTGATGTAACAAAAGATTCCACTTTTCGTAAAATAAGGTGCTTTTACATTGGAACTTCACATTACAACTGAAAAACATTCCATTCTTTTTCACATGACGTGTGCGTGCATGTGTGTGTGTGCCAGTGCATGAAGGAGCGAAGCCCTTCCCTCGGTGAAACACCAACACAGAGTGGAGGACAGAAGCAACATGCCTGTAAATGACGACAAAACATAGCAGCATAGTTTTTTCTGTTAAAAAAAAAAAAATACTTCGAATGGTAGGGAAAACTCTGATCTTTCTAAACTGTATCCACAGTTTGGCATTTCCACAATATTCCAAGTTTTACAGTTGAGTAAATTTTTACTATCTGTAAAACCTAATTACTGTCTGTGTTTTCCACATCATGGAATCACAAAATACCAAAGAATGGCTTGTGGCTGCTGTGACCACTCTACCAGAAAGTACATTATAGTGCAATGTGCTATTCCTTACATTACAGGACTGCCCCCTGAAAGTCGATGAGTCAAATCACCCGTTGGCGACCCAGCAGTCGACTTAAAGTAGCCGTTTGTTTTGGTGTTGTCAGTCAGTATGCATTACATTATATTGTAATATTCTAGCAGGAAGAGCGTACTGATTACAGTGTTTCCTAAGGGTTGTCTCTAGATGTGAATGGTGATGCCACAGCAAAAAGTCACACTAACAAAGCACGGTAAACTACACGCGTCTGTGTCTCAAAAACAGGTTGGGTAGGCTGCCGTCACCACCGCTGACCCTTGACACACAGAGGCCTGTCCGCCCTGGTTGACAGCTGTACCCCCCCCGCAGAGAGAGAAGGCGCAGACATGGGGATCCTCCCACACTGACTGGCCTTCCCTGACCCGCAAAGTTAAATCCCAGGGGCAGACAAAGGGGACTGCCACCCCAAGAAGTGTAAATATATTTTCGGTTCATTATGAACTGTGGCGGGCCTCATTTGACTATATTAATGTTTTCAATATCATCACTGAAACTTATGCGAATGGATTTTCTCTGGCCCTAATGCAAACACTGTCACAATAGCCCTTTTTCTTTGAGAAACAAAGTTAAGTAGCAGAGTTCCTTACCTGTGAAAGGCCGGGGGAGGGGGCAGGGTGGGGGATGGAGGGGGGTCCTGTTATGGGCTGTGGTGCTTTATTCATTTCATGGAGTTCTGCATGGGGAGGCGGATGTGGACCTGTGCACAAAACTGACGGAGGAGAGAACAGGGGTTAGATGGATCTAAGGTGAATTGTCACATTCAGTACCACACAAGTGAGAACCAATGGCTAACAATGTAGTACAACATGTAGCAGAAAGGATAGAGTGGAATGTGGTACATTTTGTTTTTAGAGAATGGTTAAAGGTTTACTTGAATAGGTATTTATAAAATGAAATTATTGTGTTTAGTGTTGAAGTTAAATTCAGATTTAACTGGAAAATTCAACCCAAGGTTTGCATTACTTGTTAATAGTCACAGCTCATATGTATACTTACATTTATGAATTGTTTAAAGTCCTAAGTGTAGTTACACTAAGGAACGTGTTTTCCTAAAAGACAGACAGTAAGAGAAACCTTGTTAACAATGTGCATATTGGCGAATAGCACATTCCAAATACTTTACAGCATCCACAATAACCTAATCATTTTCAACCAAAGAAGTTACTATGTACCAAACAGACAACAGGGTGACAACATTGAGAAGAGCATATTACAGACAGTTGATGGGTTTTGTGATACAAGTATAGCTGTTACCTATATATTATGTTATATAGTTTTATATAAAGTTTTATATAAAGTGTTTTGTCAAAATGAAATTAAAAGTATGCAGACTTTTTTTTTTTTTCACTGACTGAAGGGTAATTTCATGATTCTATTTTGATCATTTTTACGTTATATGGTCCTTGCAATGGTTACACATTTGGTATTTATAGCCGAAGCCTACATTATCCGTCACTGAGACACACATTCACCTATTTTCCCTACACTCGTCCCCACACACACACAGCAAGCAGCAGTGTAAAAAGCCTGAGTCATGATGAGTCTGGGTGTTTTTTTCTTTTTTTCCTTTTCAAAGAACAGGAAATCACCATGGAAATCACGCTGCAGAAGTGGTTGTAATCATCATGGTTACAATGACTACTATGCCGACAACCAAACAAAAGAAGACAAAAAGATAACAGATTTTAACTTGGTCTCACAAAGTAAAAATCTTTTTCTGTAAAAAAAAAAAGAGATGTTTTGGGAAATGCTTTACCTTTAGGTAGCGAGACGTGGCCGGCTTCTTAAACAATTAAAGGCCCAGTGACGCACACTGTCAACACCACAATGGTTAGTCTGCAGTGACCAATACAAATTGTGAAAACAGCGTGCAGCACTAAAGAACTAGCAAAGTGCAGTACCGCAGTGGCCACCATTTCTGCAGGAATCTGTGTTTTATGGGAAAGTAAGCTAATGCAAGGCACCCACACCTTATTCCACCCACAGTCTAGTCAATTGAGCTGGTCTGATCTGCAGCACTGTGGAGGTCCAACCACCAGCAACATTGCTGGTGAAACATGCTCCTTCAACTGTTGCATAAGCCTTTACATGAACTCCCCTGACCTGCTAAGGAGGAAACGGAGAACATTTGCTTGGGCTAAATTTGCTGAAGAAGTTGCTTGTCATGTCACCTATAGAGAGTGTAGCCACTTTGAGTTTTTCATGGTCTGCACACAGACTAGACTCACTGGCTAATTAACTGCTTACTGAAATGGCCTTTTCCCAATACAACTGAGCAAACTTTACTGCCTGGTGAATTCAGTGAAAATAATACACGAGTCAGTGGCTGTATGAGTTGGTGGTCTGCAACAGACTTGAAGATACTTTGCAAACGCCATACATGGGACATGGTTCCTTATAATGCAGACACAAAGTGATTCCTCAGCTTCTGCTAAAAGTCTACTCCGCCTAATTTATCCTTTCAGTAACTCCTATAACTTTATTTTTATTTTAATTATTTTTCACAGTATATGACCGTCCTGTACCGTAACATTCTGTCAATCCCCACACATGTCCAGATTCTAGGCTTACAAGATTCCCAACAGGAAGCTCAGTAGTGTCATTATGTCAGGCAAACTGTGACAGTCTGGTTCTGACAAACATACATTTGTCATGTGATTGCACTTCTGCTTTTAGTTTTATTCATTCACTCTAAATAAAGCATGTCTGAGGTCATTGCATACTATTTGGGCCGATTCTGGGCTGGTGAATGATAAATGTTTGTAGATAGACAAAGACTTGGGATACACGTCTGCCTCTATTAGCTTTGAGGTGCCCGTTACATGCATAGAAACTGCATCCATTTTGGACCCACATTCTCGGCTAAGGTCACATGTCGCCAGCCCTCAACATCAGCCTCATGCCTGCCGCAGCAAGCAGGGTGAAGTGATCGCCAAACTGCTTAAACATGTCGTCCTTTAAACAAACAATTTGACACAGTGTCAACAGACAACTGCGACGCTAATACAAAGCTAACTATGCATTGGTAAAACGCCGGTGTTTCGTCTGCTAAACCTGTGGGACACTTCTCCTATGCCACAGGGGCGTGTCTGCCTGTCTAGTACTCACACAAACACACAGCGGACGACAAGACAGTTATTTGCATGGGGTTTCGAATAACTTCATAAACGCTCGGTCATGCCAAAACACATACAACTATGGTTGTGAAGACGTGCTGCTGTATGTTGTGCTGTTAGCCATGTTGCTAACTTTCCTAGGCCCAATCTGAATTTACCACGTGGTTTCTCCTGCTATTGGCGCGATGCACACCCCAGTTGCCAGCTTCATGCCAGCCACGCCTCAGCCGATATCGGCTATGACAACTGCCACCTACCACAATAATGTAAATCATAAACATTACCATACTAAACAAACGCCGTTTTAAGGAGTCAACAATGAAGACAGACCGGACGGAGGACGTGTCAATGAATGGGAATACTAACCTAGAGAACTGTCATGCTAAGGAGGTGGCTACCGCTTAGTAGCTTGTACATTCCTGCAATAGCGGTGTCGTGACAATCAGTAACGTTACTGTAACAAGCCACTATCCAGGCTGAGTCAGACGACTGTTTCATCTCACCCAGTTTAACATCACCGCCGAGACAGCCTTCGTTTACATCGATGCACTACAGGGGGTGCTTATCGGAAATCCCACATTTACCAAGTTCCCATGTAGCATAACTTCTATTCCAGCGGCTAACCTGAAGGCACCGCGAACCTGTCAACCAACTCATGAAGGCCTTAATGAATGTGTAACACAGGCTTCAAGGTTCAAAACAACTATCCTGTTAAATTAGTCTACAACCCTACAAGTCTACAATTTATACATGTAAGCTATATATACTGTGCACTTTTGCACAACCAGATTAATATTGTACACACCCTGCACAAAACCTGTCAGCCTTAAACATTGTACATATTTTATTGTAATATTTTCTAAACTTATGTTCTTAACTGTTCGATGTTTATCGTATGATCCAAACACACAAAGGGAAATGCAAGCGAAAACATACGTTGGCAATAAATCTCATTCTGATTATAATTTACGTTATGCATGTCTTACTAGAGAAGTAACGTTTGTTTGATTCATAAACAGAGAAACCAAGCTGCGTGAACAGGCAAATCCAGATATTTTAACCACCTGTAATAATTTAGCTACTGCCTGATACAAATGGTTTCAAATTGATGGCATCAACATTGCATTGCCATCACATGGTTTCAGGTATCAAGTTATCAGTGTGCATGTTATTTACAATCACAACTGTCAGACAAATCTGAGTAACGTTACACAATCCCCATCACTTTCTGTTAGGAGGCTGGTACCAGGGCAAAACACGGCTTCAACACACACAGAGTGATTTAACCTACTGCTACCTATAAAGCCACTGTGGCTAGCTAGCTTGCTAGCAAAATGTTGGCTAGCTAGCAACAGATATTACGTTAACCGGCAAACACAACAACATTGTGATGCGACAGTCTATGCGTCGCTTATTAAATATATAATATTTCGTAACTTCCCACGAGTAAGGACTCCTCTTGGCTGTCTATCATAGTGTGCTTGCTAGCTGGACTAACGTTAGCTAAAGTGAAGAAAGAACACCCACGTAGCATTAGCATTGAATGCTAGAAACCAGCTAGCTAGCCAATCCCTGAAAACACAGCAGGAACACCATCAGCAGAAACCATTGAAGAAAGTCACCACAGCTCAGTAAATCTCCACACTAAAAGGCAAAACATAGATTTGACTGTCCTTTCAAAGTCTCTATAAAATAGCGAATTGACACCTATATGAAAATTTGAGCATTTTAATAATCAATTTAACTCAGGACTGTGGCGTTACCTTTCTCTCCTTGAGTCCGCAGAGCCGGACGGACGGAAAACCTTTCCGGAAGCCGGTAGCTAGGTAATTCCGGCAAAATCCCATCACGTGACACTTTCCCAGTAGGAAATTACATATATGGAAGTTAAATCATTACTATTAGTTAGTATCTTAAAATAATGACGAGTTAGTATCTCGAAATAATGAGTTAGCTGCTAGTATCTCAAAATAATGAGTTAGTATCTCAAAAATAATGAGCTAGTATCTCAAAAATAATTATGTATTATCTCACAATAATGATAGTATCTCAAAATAATGAAATTGATATCTAAGAAAATGACCAAATATCTCAAAATAATGTCTTTGTATCTAATAATTAGTTAGTATTTCAAAATAATTAATTAGAATCTCAATATGAGACACGTACGTCTCATTTCGAAATTCACAAGACGAAATGTGAAGTAAAATAAACTTTCCCAGTAATCATATCTTTTGTCATCCTTGTTATCTTTAATGTGTTTGCATACAAATAACCTGCTTTGAGGCATTTTTATATGTTAATGGCACCCAAGACATTAACGTTTTTTCTTAAAATAAAGTCAAATTCCATTTTTTCCACAGATAAAGATAAAAAGTGTTTAATTTCACTTAAATTATCTCTTCATTTTTTCCAACATGCATTAGAAGGACTATTGTTAAATTATAATTAGGTTATACATAGGTTCCATTATTATAAGCTACATAATTGCTGTGCAAAATTGATTTTAAAATATTTTCATGGGATGAATCTGGACTAAAGCAAAAATACTTCTCAGGCATTGTTCATGGGACAAGTCTGTAAATGAAAGGTTAGCACAGCCAGTGCAAGATATCAGGATATAGGAATTAAAACAGCCTCATAAAACAACCATGCACTGGTGTCAACAATACATCTTCAAAAACAAAACCTATATTCAATTTTCCAAATGTCTTTCAGGGTAAACTGAACTCGGTGACATGAAAGACCAAGGATACTGTGTATTTTCATACACTTGAAAGCAGGCCCTGAATAGGTTTAGAAATAGAAATACATATTTAAAAACGTATAAAGCCTAATTACAGTTGTTTGAGTATTCATATCCACAGGAATACCTTATTTCAGCTATCAGGTATGTAGCAGACTCCTCAGAAACACAAAGATATCACTTTTGTTTCTTATAGGTGACATTAGTTACATTTAGCTGAGGCTGTTATCCAAAGTGACTTACAATTGCTATATATCAGAGGTTGCACACCTCTGGAGCAACTAGGGGTTAAGTGTCTTGCTCAGGGACACATTGGTTGATGTTCAGTGGGAATCAAACCCAGGTCTCCCACACCAAAGGCATGTGTCATATCACCACCCCATAGTTTATAGTTTCAGTTGTAAAGCAACCAGAAACAAACCAGTCAAGAATTCTTCTCAATCAGAATTCTATTCAAGAATAGATTCTAGTGTCCTCTGGAGAACGAGGGTATCGAGCACACTAACTCTTGCATGCTAAGCAAGCGCTCTACCATTTGAGCTAATTCCCACATTGATATAAATCTTAAATTCTAAACCAATCTGTAAATACTTTCCTATATAAATAGGGATTTATATTTGTACGTAGAATATGCATACACGTGTGTAAGGCTGAATAAGACATTTCATAGCCCTATGTGGTGCTGATGATGACTAAACGGCTTCTCCCTGTGTAGAACCTGCAGGCTGCTTAATTTGAATGACAGCACTCTGCAAGTTTAATTAAGTTATAAAAAGCCAGGTATGACATACTTTTCACCTAATTCAATACACAACCATCACATTTCCAACATGTGTATCTCAGTTTTATTTTTGATTCAACCTTTTACAGTACTGTAACAAAACCAAAAAAAGAATAAAAATAAACATACATACTTTTAAATGCTCTAATTACAAAAAGATGACTGAGGATGTAAGTAGTGGGGAAAAGGAAAATATCTGAAGCTCTGGTGTGTAATGAGCAGCTGTTATTCATTAACTGATGACATATACAGGAGAGTGGTGAACAGTTCCCGCTTTGAACTGACCCCGGGTCAGTCAAACAGTTGTTTCAGTACACATGGGAGAGGTGGAACAAAATTAGGGCAATGAGGAAACCATCAATGTAGAGTGGATGAGGTCCCTGTTTTCCTCCTCCCCCCGGTGTCATCCCAGTCCAATTAACCAGACCCCAACCTTCCATTTTTTTAATGACTGCTGGAGCTGGGCCACAGACAACAGTGAGAAGACACAGCAAGGAAGAAGGATAGACCTGCCTTGCTCTTTTCAGCCATGCAGTAAATAACTAAATATAACAACTGACAAGAGCCATGGAGGGCTACCCTTACAAACAGAGGGAGAGGCCAGTGAGAATGAGGGTCTAGGTTTCATAGTTGGGGTTCTTGCGGAGGATAACAAAGCCCTCCAGAATGGGGGTGACAGGTAGGTACTCCTCTGTTGCCAGCTCAGCCCTCTCTCCATGAGCCAGCAACACAGGTGTGGTGTGGGTCTGGAAACCTGTGATTGCCTTTGGCTTGCCTGCCTGGCCCACGACATCCACAGCCTGTAAACAAATCATACAAACAGACTCATGTTACACGTCAAACTAAGTGAACAAATTTTGTAGCAAAATTTCTACAAAAGTCAGTATAATACTAATTTTCCTAGGCTTCACCTGTCCAACTCTGACAGACACGGGTAGTGGTCTTAGCTCCTCATCGAAGGTGACCAGCATACGTGGCTGCATGGCTGCGACAAGGCCGTAGAGAATGTAGTGAGATTTCCCCAGGATTACTGTAATGCAAACAGTGAACACCAAGGGGAAGGTTAACACAGGGCAATCACTGATTCTAAAACAGAAATGGACAATGTTACACATGTGTGGAAGCAGAAAGTTGAGGCAAAAGCAGCAGGAAGAAAATAATCTAACTGTTCTTGACGTCAAGGAAGGAAACCAGCACGGTGAGCAGTCCAGCCACGGCAACCTGACTCATCAGCTGCCTGTCGCTATGGTAGGGACAGAGTGTCAGTGTGCCTTTGCCCAGGTGAGTCAGACCCTGTGGAGGCACAAACAGCAGTCAATAATCACTTGTACAAACAATTGTTCCGCAAAGATCACTTGTGTCTCGTACTGAGTGCCTTTTGTGTTATCACCCACCTGAGCCAGTCGGACCATGAAGAGATTGTTAGGGTCTTTGGCGTGATACTGTGCCAGCTGCCGTAGCATGGCAGCCAGACGGGCATTATTTGTGCCTGAGGAAATGGAAAAAAAATAAAGAGTTAAATATGTTGAGGAAGTCAACACTAGAGGCACTCTAATGGCATTTTTCCATTACATGGTACCTGCTCGACTCAAGGCGGAATTACACCTTATCCAAAATGACAATAGATAAAGTATTAAACTTTAGCATTTATTCAATATTTTTGTGAAAAACATCATTGGGATCTATAATAGCATCTTGTTTGTACTTAAAATACTTTTTACACACATTGTTTTTAAGTTTTTCGGTGAGCGGGTGTTTATTTGTTATTAAATAGTATAAGCTAGATTTATTGCGTTTAATTTGATTTTTAAAATGTATCCATCACATTTCTTAGTTTTGTCGATTTTATTTAATACAGCAAAACACATATGCAAGTCTTGATACCAATATCGGTACCGTTACTATTACATTAGCTATCTATTCCTGGTTAAAAGTCTACTGTGCATCAAAGCCCTAAAGACAAAGGACAGGTGTTTATAGTATTAACACACAGTTAACATTATTCTATGTAATCCCTATAACCCGACTTACCGCTGCCCACCATGCCCATGGCGAAGATGGAGTTGTGGGACACCTCGGGGTCGGCATCGTGAGAAAACTTGCTGAGGGTGTCCAAGATGTTCAAACGAGGGTTTGACACGGAAATGAGAGCCAGGGCTAGGGGAACCGCTCGCCTCAGGGTGGGCTCACCATAACGCAGCTGGTGATATGAATGCAGAGACAATTACAGAGTAAGGAACAAATATTTGGCGTTATTTATTTCAATTGCCTAAGTAAGCAGTCACTTTTCAGTATACATAGTTGACATATGACAAAAAGGAAGTCTTCATGCAATGATCTTAGTCTGATTCAGTTTGGACATAAGGATAATTTAGAACAGAGTAAAAAATGACTGACCATAACAGAGTATAAAGAGAAGAAAAAAATATATGGACCAGGATCAAAAGTACTGATGATGTAATGGGGATCAAAGGAATGGGGGAAAAGTGGCAGATAATGAAATCTGAAACTATGAAAGTACAGTTAAGTCAAGACAACCATACGAAAAAGGTCTCTTTTTAAAACAGACTCAGTGGACAGAAAGATCAAAAGAATAAGAAATGAGAGGTGGTGAGATGGGGGAACAATAACATATTCACTAAAGGTAAAGAAAAATAAAATAGAAAATCTACAGTGAGCAGTGCTACTGACCAGGTGTCCAAATGTTCGCAGTGCCATTTCAGACCCGATCTCTTCCCCCATGGCGATCAGGGCAATACCAAGAACAGCTACACCCTGAGAGGAAAACAAACAATTCAAACAAGACCTCACAATCATGCATAACATAGCTGATAAGAACTACTTAATAGAGATTTGGCAAAACATTGATGATTGAGGATAATCACAGTAATAAGTTAGTCCTTACCTGGTGGGAGCCCATGTCCGCAGCGGTCTCCTTCTTATCTTTGTCCTTCTTATCCTTTTTGTCTTTGTCCTCCTCTTTTTCCTTCTCCTTGGCTTCGTAGTGCTCACTGCAGATATGGAGAAGCTGCTGCACCTTCAGCACATTACCAGAACCTGAAATGGATGCAAATTATACAACGAGTTGTGGAGATTTGATGATGATTAAAATCCGCAGACATTGCACTCTATGTAGATCAGCATATAGCTGGCTTATACAGAAGTGAATAAATACAAAGACTGGCTGATGGATATCTACATGACTGCAAACAACAAAACTGCTTCGGATTGGCTGGAACCCAGAACTTTGTGACTGACCTGCATATGCACAGATATCCACTAGTGTGTTGGCAAAGCTGCGGAAAGGTTCAGGTACAACCTGTAGAGCTGCCAGGGTCGTCTCAATCGCCTCTCCTTTACCTATGGTTAGTGAGTAACAAACAGAATAGTTACAGCAGCTATATTAAAAAGGGTGATAACGGATGGTGATAATATACAGTGATAATGGAATTGACCTCTTTAATAGAGCATGACCTACACAAAGGTTTAGAAGAAGCGGTCACACATCACATATTGCTTAGTTTTGTTCTGCTTAGAATACTTTGCCGCTGCAACTCTCCGTCACGCTGTTTTGGGCAATGTCTAGTTCTTATTGTAGTTAGTCATTCTGAGGCCTGTCCATGCTTACCCAGGTGGTTGAGTCCCAGGCCTAAAGGCAACCAGCGGGCATATGTGTCCTTCAGCTCCAGTTCGCTCTTCTCCATGATGGTCTGGACAATGGTGGAGGTCACATCACCGTTACAAGATCCAACTGCGATCATACCACATGCCAGCGCCGTCACTCCAACCACCTAGAGATTCAACACACACACAGACAGACAAATGTTGGTAAATCGCGAAACATATGTGGAATGAGAAGATCCCAAACACAAATCACACAACCATACCTCCATGCTGGATTTGGAGTCTCCCATGACTGGGAGAAGCAGAGAAAGGACGTCTTCTCTGTTGGAGCCAGCATAGGCAAGGCCCAGTCTGAAAACAAGAAGACAAGGATCAAGACACAGCCATAATGTGGCATCATAAGAGGACACTTTACAATCTCCAGAGAAGAGATTCAAGTATTAACAGCAGTACAAAAAACACACCAAAGCGATAGGTAGAGATAAGTAGAAAAAACTAGGCCACAAACAGCCTGTACCCCAAGACCCTGATTACATTTTCCTTGTAAAATTTGGAACATGTCTGTGTACATATGCTTTAAAGAGTAACTCTCGCCAAAATGCAAACTAGGGTCTTTTTGGGAATGTACCAGAGTCAAACCTTTGTTTAACAGCATATTGACAAAATTTAAGATTTACCGTTTTATTGTTTTTCGGTCAAATGGCCTTTTGAATGGGAGTGCTAAGGGCACTTCTATGCACTTCAAAGTCACTATTAAAACATTACGAAGGCTCGACACAACATGAAACTTAGCTCGAAGTATCACCAGGGTCTCTACACATGAACTCAAGCATTGAGAACATTGTTTGTGTACACAGAGTTTACTAAAAAGAAAGGCTTTAACAACTCACAGTAGCTGTTGGTTTTTCCGGTGGCCGTCCATCTAGCAAGTCAAAAATAGTCAAGGGCGCAGAAGTTTCATGTTGTGTCGAGCCTTCTTAGTGTTTTAAAAATAGGGATTTTGATGCTATCATAGTAATAAAAAAATATAATACGGTAAATCTTAAAAGTGGCGTTTCCGTCCTAATTTTGCTTTTAAAACTTTGACTTGGGTACATTCACAAAAAAAGCCTAGGTTGCATTTTGGCGAGAGTTACGCTTTAATGTTTAACTTGCTACATGTGAACACTCTCCTCACCCAAAGATGGCTCCTATCCTCATGACGTTGCTGTTGTGGAGGACATAGTCAGAGAGCAGGGCGAGTGCCGGGTCACATTCATTCCTCACACCTGAGTTGACAATGCCACAGGCCAGGAGGGCACCAGACTGGAGAGAGACACGACGCAGGTGAAAAAAGAACAAGGAAGACACTTTAAATGCTTGCTTTTCATCGTTTTTCCTTCAGGGGAATAAGCTTAAGAAACATAATAGTTAGTAGATAATATCATGTTCAGAAGGTCAAATTCTTAAGGAAGCAATCCTGACAGAGTTGCATTCTAGTCAACCCCATGGATTAACTTTAAAATGTATTTATGGTAATGCCTTTCACTTCAAACTGATGGCATGTAGAGTATCTTACTAAGAAAGTACCAAGATAAGAAAAAAAGATGTGCAAATATAGTTGAAGATGGGGAAATGACATTGGTAATAGCTCATCCTGAAAAGGTTTTGTTATGATCACCACATCAATATTAGAAATTAATATAAATAAACTAGTACAGAAAAGTTTCCGATGTTTACCTTGATGTAGTCCTCAGAGGAATAGAGATATTTGTCTATCTGGGTCAGACCGCCATCCACGTCCCACAGCAGGATCATACCAAGGGAGGCTGCAGCACTCAACATACCTGAGGACATTTATATCATCTTTAGTCACCAAACATTGGAATACAGAAATCACAAATATTTGTGTGGGTGTGTTCTCATTTACCGTGGTCCTTGTTCTTGTACAACCATTTGTTGCCGTCGTCTGTAAGCAGCTTGTCCTGTCCAAAGGCTGCGTTGACAAAGCCGTTCACGAAGGAGGAGGCCAAGTTCATACGAGCGGAGTCAACCTGTGAGCCACTTCCTCCAAACCCTGTCACATACGGCACAAAGGTCATGCAAAATGCCAAATAATGAACAACCAATACCCAAAAGTCATTGAGCTTATTTGGCACAGTGGTTAGTAATGGGGTTTTTCCATTACATGGTACCTGCTCGACTCGCCTTTTTTGGTTTTCTATTATGAAAAAAAGTCCCTGGTACCTGCTAACAGGTACTTTTTTTTTAGTATCACCTACGTCGAGGTTCAAAGCAAGCTGAGGTGATACCAAAAGGTGACGTGAAAACCTGCAGACTAATGATTGGAGAGAATCGTCACTAATCACTGCGTCATTGCTAGCGACAAATGGGGGTGTCCTGAACAAACCCGCCATTCTTAAATAGTTTAGCCAGCAGTGTTTTTTGCTGCCTCCAGCTTCTTTTGAAACTAAATTTGTCTTCTGGCTGAGGCAACAGCCACATGGCAAGAATCAAAAACACACCTTAGACGGTGTGTGTGTGTGCGCGTTATGTCATGGTAGTTTTCTGCAGCGCCGCAATGACTATCGGCCACGCTCGCCTCTTGCATAAGGCGGTACTAAAAATCTACAATGGAAAAAGGAGGACGCGGCACAGCAGTCGAGCAGAGCCGAGTTGGTACCATGTAATGGAAAAACTCCATTAACCACAAATACTGTAGCAACTTTATTTTACTTTTCCTCATGCTCTAATCTAGACCGATTTGAAATGAGTTACAGTATGTCTCCATCACCAATACCATACCTGACTGAGCACACACACAAAACCTGCAGATATGGACTTACTGTTGTTTTCCAGGTGTGTTTTGTAGATGTCATCTGGGACTTTGGGTTCCATGATGTCCAGCTGGGGAGGACAAGATGAGTGTGTTATTAATAAAAGGTGAAATGTGTTGAGTCATCATGACATTAAGTTTAGGTTATAATCCTACATTTCTGAACCATTATTGAGTATTATTACGATGTGTGGCGCAAGATTAAAGTTAAACAGTAAGCTAAAAATATGTCTCTAAAAACATTGTAGGCGAGAAATAGGCAATGCAGTAACAAAACCACGGTTCATATTTGATTGGCGCTGCCTATTTTGCTGCCTTTTACAGTTTCATCTGTTTATGGGGCAGTGGTGACCTATTGGTTAGAGAAGCGAGCTTAGGACCAGGAGGTCAGCAGACCGACAGGAAAAAATCTGGGTGGGGAAAGTGAAAGAGTAGCCCTTGAGCAAGGCCCCAACCGCTTCACTTGAGCTGCTCAGTGGCCAGCAGATCAGACTGTGGTTGTACTGGACAGCTTCCAGGTATGAATGGGTAACTGTGTGTATGTGACAGGTCGTCGCAAATAAGTTCTTCTCAATCGACTTACCTGGACAAATAAAAAGTTAAAAAAGGAAAAACAGGCTTTGTTTTTTGTTATACAGGAACCATATAGTTGTTCACAAACTCTTGAATTATTGCGCACTAAAACATCTGAAAACATTTTAGGCAAGAAATCGCAATACAGTAACAGTCGTGGTTTATATTTGATCTCGTCTAGTTTTGCGGTTTAATACAGTCTGGATGCGGAAGTACAACCTGTAGCCCTCAAGCCAGCGGATGATGCAAAATGCATCTGAGCAGGGAGATGTGCATGAAGATCTAGGCTCTGGCAAGATGGAAGAAAGTTTACCATACTTTACACAAACTACCAACATTGTTATGATACAAAGCTGGTTAAAAACTGTCAAAGTATCCTTTTAGAAATTTAGCCTCCCTTGTCCTGTTTTTCCTCTATCTCAAATTACATTCTTTTTTTTCTTCCCTCCTCCTTTGTCTTACCTCTCTGGCCAGGGCCAGGAAGTTGCTGTTGAGCTGCACGTTGGACATGATTTCTGTCAAGTCCTCGTAGTCTTCAACGTCCTCATTAAGCTCCAGGAACATGCCATGGCGACCCAGCATGAAGGCCATCTGCTTCTGGATAACTCTGCATGGTAAATAGAAGGTTGTTTTTCATACACCACCCACTATGACACAGCGGGCTTTACATTTCAAGGAGAGTACATATGAGAAGGGTCAACCTAACTATAACAATATAATAACAAAAAAACACATTTGAAGAAGTTGGAACTGATCCTTTACACATTGCTGTGCTCAACCAACTTGATAGGTTAATACCTTTTATCATAACCATGGCCTTCTTTAGTGCTCTAGGAATAGTGCTTTTATGGTGCTTACATGTCTTTGCAGGATGTGAAGATGTTTTCTACTAGCTCCACATCGTTGAGCATCAGGGCCAGGCGCAGGGCCTCTGGATAACGGTTGAACTTCCTGAAGATGTTCAGGGAACATCTCAGTAGCGCTGAGTTTTCTGGCTCGGGAACGTAACTCACACAGCTGGAGAAGGGATGCAGACAGGAGATGAAATGGGCATATTTCAAAAGTCAACCATGCCGATTTTTGAAATGTATACTACATGCTAATACATAGGGTTTTTATTTTCTAAGCAAAATGTGAAATCTGAACATACCTAGTGAGGTACAGGCAGACTTTTCCGTAGGCATTTTCATCGATGTAGTCCTCCAGCATATCCAACCTCTCAATCTCCATCAGGAGGTCGCACGCCTCATGTTCAGCATTGTGGGCCATGTTGTAGGGCACAATCTCCTTCACCAGTTTCAGCAGTGTCTCCTGCTGCGTCTTGTCATTCTCCTCTACCTCCTGCCACTCTTTAGCTACCTCACCAGCCAGATGCCTGGAAGACGGCAGACAGAGAGGAAATGTAATGTTTTTGAATGATGCCATTAACAGACACAGAAGAAGGTGTCCAAAGACATTAAGATTTTCAGTTTTTTTTCCAACGTCAGCCATTCACTTAATAATTTCCTTATTCATAGAGTGACTGTTATCCCATACTCCACACACAATGTGTCTCATGGCAACACTGATAGTCGGTGGAGAAAAGGACATCAGTTTCTTTTTCCAAACACAATTTGTCATGACATGATTAAAAAGAGGTGTAATAGAGCCTAAGCTCTTCTGTCCCCCTAGTTTTCTCATAAGCTTCTTTCATTTTTCTATATGAAAAGCTGAAACACTGTTTTTTTGTCCATATTCCAAGTTGGGTGGGTATTAACTATCATTATGATTGGCAAATTGAACACAGACATTTTGTTAAAAAAATGGGACTGAATAATTTGATAGCAAAAATCAATTTTTCTACTGAATTGACATTGAACCAAACCTCATAAGAAACAATTATCAAAGAATATCTGCATATCCTCAGTTTACAAAGCAGCTTCTCTAATAACCACGAGCATTACATGCATTGGCCGAGTCCTGTCTTACCTGACATATTCATGTCCCCAGGAGGCCAGCTCTTCCTGGGAGCCTAGCAGACGGTACTTCAGACACTCCCTCTCACCGCTCATGGTCATGGCCAGCACTGACACCACATCCGCACAGAAACGCTGCCAATACAAACACCATCTACAGTTTGAACTAGTGCTGCAGGATATGAGGAAATATCTAATTGTGATTATTTTGACTGATATTGTGATTGCATGATTCACGATATGGGAGGGAATGATCATTTTTGTTTCATTCTTATTTTCAGAAGAAATTCAAATGATTATTGTGTGATTTTTGCAAGGATCTGTACCAAACAAAGATTTTTTTCTTTAGTCTGTAGGATACAATTTGTAGGCCGGGACATCTGTGCAGCACCACAATGCCTCATTCAGAATGGTTTAACAGATATATTCCCATTAACAAATATTGTGCCCCCCTGCGATTTTGATATTGCAGTAATCTAAGATTTCGATACGATTGTGATTAATTGTGCAGCCCTAGTTTGTACTTAAGGTCGTTAGGCAAGACTGCAACAATTAGTCAATGAACCCATGTGTGATCGTCAGATAATTTATCTGCAGCTATTTTGATCCATCGTTTAGGTCAAATTTCAAACAAGAATGCCAAACATTTGATGGCTCCAGCTTCTCAAATGTGAGGATTTTTTAGCTTTTCTTTGTCTCATATTGTAATATACTGAATATGTTTCGGACTGTTGGACAAAAGAAATGCATTAGAAGCCATCACACTCAGGGGAAACGATAATGTCTATTTATGTATGTTTTAGTTTTACAGACCAAACACGTAATCGATAAATTGAGAAAAGACATTGATCAAATATGGAATACCAGAAAATTTCACCCATTTATTGCATCACTTCATATATCTGCATTAGCCTTTAAACTATATTTGTTTTGAACTACTTTGACATCAGGATTACCATTCATATTCCTGTGCATTTTTGTGCTCAAAAGAATTGTGCACTATTTCTCAATGATTCCACTGAAAAGTTTTTTTTTTTTTTAATTTTCCGGCATCACGGTAGAGCCTTACCTTGTTCTCTCCAGGAGCCATGCCCTCATAGATCTCTTTGAGCTTGCCGTAGTGTGGGCGCAGGAATTTGAGGGGCTTGGGTACTGAAGTCATGGAGGTGGTTGAGGAGCGGATTAGTCTGCGCAGCTCTTCCAATGCAGGACGGTACAGCTCTGTGTTCTTCTCCTGCCAACGTAAAGAAATTGTGAGGACTTTGCCTTGTAAGGGCTTTACACCCTGACACATAAGAGTCGTATAAAAAAAAATATATATATAACAATACTTACACTTAATCTCTCCACCATCATCTCCAGGTCCTCTTGTAACTGTTTGTCTTCCTCTGACTGAGAAGTAGGGAAGAGAACAACATTATGTTATTAATCAAAATTATAAAAATGTAAACAAAAATACACAGCCTTATTTGCCACTGTTTGAGAGGGATGGCCTTAGATTTTAGATGATAATGTAATAGTATATATCCTTGATGTAACACTTTCAGGATTGCTCCGGTGCTGCAAGAAATTCTGCCGGATGCATGCATTTTCCATTTCCTACCGCTTTCTCTGTATTGGAATTAGGTGGATTAATGAGGACTATTGTTGAATTTCCTCAGATCTCTGCAGGGTAAATTGCGAAAGCTAGCTAGACTATCTGTCCTGTCTGAGTTCTCTCTCTTAGCGCCCGCCCATGACGATTCCGATTGGTTTAAAGAAATGCCATTAAACCAGAGCATTTTTCATCCCATCCCAGAATGCTGTGTGGAGTAGCCAGACTCTCCTTCAGCACGGTATGGAGGAGGATCTGGCAAAGCAAGACTAATAATGTAATAAGTTATGTTAATTTACTGTATGTTGCCTTCTTGAAATTGTGCATCAACACCTTGCATTGCCATCTACCTGAATAATGTTGTTGCTGCCTAGCAGCATAGCACAAAGTAATGTTTCGAATATTTGCTGTTAAACCCATAGGGACAAAAAATTATGAGAATTTAACTTGGTAAAGTTTGACCTTGTAGTTGCAAAGTGTCAGAATGCTACACAATGCATTAACAAGACAGCAACTAATTCCCATGTTTTCTCTAAATATCACATGGCTTTCCACAAACCTGAAGAAAAATAATCTGATCAGTGACACTTACCACTGGCTAACTGATAAAAACGACTACAAGCTAACGGTACACTGACAAATCAGTCTGTTGTAAACTTATTCATAAACAAATTTGTGTTCCAAGGAATCCAAGGCCTAATAATAAAAATCTAAAAAAAGATTAAACCTATTTTCAAAATAAATTCAGAATAATCTAAACATTGATTGCAATATGCCCGTTTGCGATTCGTCAATTACAGAGGCTAACGTTGTCTAGTGCATGAAGTAGTACAGCCAGCACTAGTGGTCAATATTGAGCAAACTGGTATGACGCCAGTTGTTTATCAAAAGTAAATCTTTTTAGGGTTTCGGATATGAGTTTTTCTGAAATAAAAGCAACAATACATACATTATTCATCAATCTACAAACCGCAACGCCGACTCTTTGTGTAGCGTAAATGATTTAACGGTAATTGCCTGTACGGATGAATCCTTTATTTTTTTCTTGATATAGCTAGGCTAGTTCAACGTGAATGCTACCACTTGACTCCCATTAGCTAGGTCTATTGTTATTTGTCATTGCACTTATTTTACAATAAAGAAAAACAATTATTCTAACAATAGACAGTCTATAGTTGTTAGATATAACGTTAGGTTGATGCAGATTACGTGTAAGATTTTATTCGACTTCACGTTAGCTACTGTGCCCATTATCCAATGTTAAACATGCTAGCTAACATTGATGACAGTACAGACGGCAGCGGGCAAGCTAATGTTAGCTTACCCTGCTGAGTTGGGCTAGCTAGGCTAAAGTTAGCTAACTGGTCGAGTTCAGCTAGCTATACGCCTTTAACGGACCGCAAAATTTTAACAAATCAAAGTAAGGGTGCTTTATATTAGATATTACTGTACAGTTAGTGATAACCTTTCAGTTATCTAATAAATGACAATGACTTCGGCCTGCTCAACCATGTTGTCAAAGCAGCAGTGACTAAGGCAAAATAATACCTCTAGCCTCTGTGACGGTATTTAGCACACATTTGAATGAGTAAAACACCCCCCAATATACCAATTCTTGCTCCTCTTTCTTCTCCTTGTCCTTCCCTGAGGACTGCTGCCCCTTTTCCTTTCCCTTCTCCTTCTCATCGGTCTTTTCGGTCTGCTTATTCTCTTTATTTTTTGCCTCCTCCATAGTTGCGGCTCTATGAACTGTCGGCTACCAAACGGAACTGAGGAAGCCTGATGTGAGCGGACCGCTTCTTCTTCTTCAGTACAGAAAGAGTGTTGTGATTTCACTTTACCGCCCCTGCTGGTGGGGATTTAAAATCGTTGGATGTGTCTATTTCAGGTCCTGCAAAACACGGGAACTTCGAGTAACCCCTTCCCGTTAGATCTGTTATGATTAAAAGAAAATACATGTTCTGTTTAATTCCGTTTTACTTTCAAAAACGTTCAAATACCCCAAGAAGAATACACTTTAGTGTTGCTTTTTACGCATTCCAGTTTTGGATGATATATTTAGGCCACATTTTACAACACGTTATAGCGCTCATAGACACAACAAAACTTGAATTGATCGATTTTTAAGCTTTTTAATTGAATAAATACTAATAATAAAAATCAACCATGTTAACTTAAAAAACATTAATATATATGATAAGAATGTCCTGCAAGTGGTATCTGCATGAATGCTTATCTCCCATGCTTTGCGAGTCTTTAAAGTAGCAGAAGAACTGGTCATATGACTACATGGAACTAGATCACATGCCCCTGACTGCTTCCTTGTTCATACTAAATTAACATGGCTCTTGAAAGGTGTGAGTTGCTGTGTAACGTAGCCTTATTTTTATTGTTTTCTTTCTTTGTTGTTGGAGAGGGCCAGTCTAAGGGGTTCAGGAAGTTTAATCAAGTGCACGATACCAGCCATAAGGTTGTGTCTGAGGAGCAGTGGTTCACTCAAAAACTGGATCACTTCGCAGGGGCAGAGAGCAGAGAGTGGAAGCAAGTAAGTCTGTTTTTATGTATTATACGTGTATCCTTACAAGGGTTGGAATATATTTTGGGAAACAAATCTAGGTGATCAGATCAAGCTTTTAATTGCTTTCCCATGAGCTAAAGCATGGTATAAAGCATTGTAAATGTAGTCAGTGTATGATCCCTTCCAATATAGTTAGACAAGTGTATCAATGTGCACCTGTCTATCTGTCAAAATTCTAATTAAAGGTTTCAGACAAACTGATGAATACCTTTTTCCACTCTGAAAAACTTTCTTTTTCTTTCCCTCAGAGGTACTTTGTAAATGAAACATACTACAAGCCAGGTGGTCCAGTGTTTCTGATGATAGGTGGAGAAGGACCGGCCAATCCAGTCTGGATGCAATATGGCACCTGGCTCACCTATGCCAAGAAAGTAGGAGCTCTTTGCTTGATGCTGGAACATCGCTTCTATGGCAAGAGTCACCCGACCGTGTAAGTTCAACCTTGCTGATTCAATTCTTGACTTTGGCTCTCTTTACATCTTTGGTTTGTCTGGGAAGTCAGGTGACAACAATGCCAAACGGCACTAAATACCGCGTCAAGATCTCAAAAATGCTAGTCTTCCTGTTCTTCCAAGAAAACTGCATCTCAATACCCTACACCAGTAACATAGCCAAAACGCAAAGGTGTATGGGTAGAAGGAGACAGACATTTGCATTGGATTGCCATGCTTTAAAAAAATAATAATGAAAAAGTCTGGACTGGTTTTTCATGTGTAGACACCAGAGAAGGTCAATGTTGGCAGTACAACCAAATTCTTAATGTTTTGTTAAAGACAGGAATCAAATCCATTTGACGTCTCCTCTCTGACCTGAAATTGACCAATAAACACAAATCCATTTATTTTATAGGGCAGTTCTTTAGCATCACTGATACAATAATCAATAATCAATTTTCAGTCAAGTATTGGGAGCTAAAATAAGCCAAATACAAAACATGCAACAAAGTGAACTTCCTTTGTTCTGCGTCAAAGAAAAAAAAAAGCTAGGTTTGAACTTCCTATATAATATAATCTATTAAATATAATAGCAGGTTTACTGGTTTAGTGTTACATATTTAGTCAACATAAACTGTTGCTGCCCTTCAACCAACTGGCCTGGGCTCAAGCCCTCAAACCACAAGCAGTTACTTTGATGTTAGACATTTGAGACATTGAACCAATTATGCTGGTGCTGTTTATTATTTAGAAAAGTACAATATTTGAAAGGCCCTTTGCAAAAAGCAGATAATTTGAATCTGGTACAATGAAAGAAAGTACGTTAAAAGTGTTTCAATAAATGTGGTTATGAATTGTGCTCATCCAATACTTTCAGAACAACAGATTGGTGTTGGCTTCCTCACCCTGGCAGTTTGATCTGTCACGCTGTAGTGTTGTCACCTACAATGAACACATAGTTTCCCAGTGGGGATTGGGGAAGTATCACTTTACAGTATGACCCTACGAAAGGCTTTTAACATCACCCTCAACATGTGTTCACAGCAGTTTTAGAGCTTTCAGCAACTCTGGTCCAACAATACTGTGGGATGAACAAAAGGGCAAAATTCCATTGTGCAACCAGCTTAATGTGTTTGGTGTTCACAGCAGCTAATACTGGTGTAGCTGTTGCACCACTAGATGGCAGCCCTGCATTCAAAAGTCAGTCCTGTCTATGCTGAATGATGGATATACTGTAGATACTTAATCAAATTACAATTCTCTCCATTTAGTGACCTCAGCACAGACAGCCTGCGTTTCCTCAGTAGTCGTCAGGCGTTGGCTGATCTGGCACACTTCCGTACTGTGATGGCAGAGACCCGAGGGCTGACCAACAGCAAGTGGGTGGCCTTTGGTGGGTCGTACCCAGGTTCTCTCGCTGCTTGGTTTAGGCTGAAGTATCCTCACCTGGTCCATGCCTCTGTGGCCACAAGTGCACCTGTGTTTGCTACTGTTAACTTCCCAGGTATAGACATTGCATGATATGATCTCACACACACACACACACACACACACACACACAGCATATTTGTTCATTATCTCTCTTATCTAATAAAGATACCATTCCTTTTTGGATTTTCACAGTTTCATGCTAAACTCTATCTGAACTTAGACTTGCTGTCAGGAAGTAAACTACACACATAAAATGAGACTTGATATTCATATGCTTCTCTTCTTTCAGCTTTACATAATGCACTAAACAACTGTAGGAAATATCCTCTTTTTAAATAGATTTTGCCTGCAATCCCTACAGTGTGCTCCTGTCCATCTCTGTTGAGATGCGTTAAATCTCAAGCGTTCATTTAAAATGTATTACAATTTCCCAGTTTTGTTCATTGTCTTGGAAGTAAGAGTCCCAGGCAGATCAAAGAAGAGAAGGGTTTCACTTTTTATCTGTGGTTGTGTTGTGTTTGGCTGAGCACGTCATTTTTCTTTGGAAGGCTTCAGGCTGAAATCAAGGTCAGACTAGCTTTGAACATGGACCTGTACCATCCCACCCGCACACCACTGCTATCTTGAAGACATTATCACACACATTCAGGCATCATTCTCTTTCACTATGAACAATATCCAAGACAAAACACAGAGAATAGTGAATGTGGTGTACCATTGATCAGGTATCTTTTCCCCACCTAAAGTTATTATTTCCCAAAACAGCACTGCAGCATTATTATTATGGCTTTCGCTCCAGGTGGAATTAGTCCAAGATTTTGTAATGGGGAGTTTCTGTTTTGAGAGCCTGCTTTTAGAGTTTCATAAACTGTGAAATTTACATTGGTTAAGAGACTCATCATTTCACTTCACCAAAAACCTTTTAAATAAATGCTTTTGCAAGTACTTGACTAGAACTGCGATCACACATTCTTTTGAAGATGAATTGGTGCTTTTGCTCAAAATAGTCCTGTATGTTTAACCAGGGTTATTGTGTATTATTGTGGTCTTTTTTATAGCAGCAGAGGTTTAAGTGTCCACCCCTCCCTCTGTCTTTATGTTTTGCCAGAGTACTTGGAGGTTGTGTGGCGTTCGCTGGCCTCAGAGAACGCAGAATGCCCCCTGTTGGTAAAAAAGGCTTCAAGTACACTTTTGGAGCGCCTGAAGGACCCCAAGACTTACGACAACATCACCAAAGACTTCAAGTACAGTATCTAACTTTCTGTAACCCATACCTTCTCTGTCCTGAATTGCAAAGTTTGAGCAAACCAAGGCCTTGGATGATGTACGTCATCCTAAAAGATCGGGAAGACAAATATCAAATAATGAACTGCATAAATGTACCCTCCATCAGCTAACCAGACAACCACAATCATGTCTCTTTGATTGTCTGGTAAAGGATGAAGGTGGGAATTCCAAAATAACAAAATTATTCTAATAATACAGTATATGATATATGCTAAGACTGTCATCATGATATCTGTGTAACTGAGGAGGACCCCCCCCCAAATTGGCAAAACTCATTGCATTTTAATAAAATTTCAGCGTGTTATACATTGTCACTCTATTTTAGCCAAGAGCCAGGTTAGTTGTTTCCCCCTGATGGAACTGGCTGTGGCTTCATATTTACCATACAGACTTGAAAGTAGTATCAATGGTCTTATCTTACTTTCGGCAAGAATGAATTTTCCAAAATCCTTAGGTATTCATTTAAATATGCTAATGTTTGGACAAGTGAGCTGTGCTGTGTGTGACACAACAGAATTAGATGTGAGCAGTTATAGAGTCAGTTGAAGAACTATCGTGATACCGGGAGCTATGTGAGAGGTTCAAAGAGCAGCGAGGGTTGTCTTGGTTCCTGATTTGATTCAGGTCTTGTTACAGCTTCATGAGTGTCCTTCAAGCCTTTTTGGACAGAGCCAGGGACTCTGGAATGTTGAACCAGCTCCAGAGAGGAAAACAAGGATATGATCGCCTTGATTCATCTCTTTATTTTAGAATTGGTCACTGCACTGGTTGTCTATGGCAAGCTTGTAAACCAAAATACATGTTTTAATCATACACACTGATATTAAGTAATTGTGTTTATTATTCATATTATTATTACTGTGGTCAAAGATTTCAGATGATGCCTTTAGTGTCACATGTTTTTATCGTTGTTTCAAAGGCTTTTCCACCCTGACAAGGATACAATTCAAATGAAAATAGACATTACTAACACTACCTTAATAATATTACTAAGAGGTCTCGTATTATGCTCATTTTGAGGTTCATGTTTTTTTTTGGGTTTCTACTAGAACATGTTTACATGCTTTACTGTTCAAAAAACATTCATTTTCTCAGCCTCTGTCTGAAATGCTCCGTTTTAGCGCAGCCTACTCTGATTGGTCAGCATTTCCGGGTCTTCCACATCTGCGCTCTTTGCATCTCAATACCATCATTGCATCCAGGGAATGACTTTAACGGCGCTGTAGCAGCAATTTCTACCTACAGTATATAAACTATAGTGTAACATCAAAACCTGGCGGCTCGTTTAAAGGCACAGTTTCTGAATATGTGCTGTGTTTTTCTCTGTGGATTGAGCATTTTGATGCTTTTACAGGATTTTTATAGCACCTCAACCTACTTTTATAATAAAAAAAGACATGGATACCTCACTTTTACAATATACCGGTAGGTACTTTAGAAAGACAGAAGGCCTTAGCATAGACAAAAGTGTCTCCTTTCAGCATTTGTTTGTATTGGCACATTATATCTCAGCCTCTTTTTTTTTTTTTTTTAAACATTATTTTCTTCTTCATTTTCTCTTTTCAGTTTCAAACATGATGTAATTCTTAGCATGCTTGTTCTATGTCTGCAGTCATTATGGCTGTCTCTGGTCTTGTTTTATGCTTGTTTTACGTTGTTATAGTGACTGTATGGTCAGTAAGCTTAATGAAAAAACAGGCTTAAATGGCTATTATAATGGTGTGGTTAGTCTCCCTGGAATGATACGGTCATAGAGACACACCAAAGCCTTTACTTGACTTCAATGCCCTGACCACATTGGACATCCTTTATATCTTAGCTTCTTGCAGATCATGCAGACATGTCCTCATGCAGACTGAAATGTCACAAAGGTGGTTTGGAGGCTTGTCCAGTTTCCAAACCACAATGCCTCAGAGGATACAATACTTGTGTCACAATTTCATCATAATGGGACTATCTTCTCTCACACACACACATACACACACACACACACAAACAATTCTAAAATCAGCATGTCACATGTCAACATGTTACCTAAAACAAGTTCACCAGAGTAAAAGTCTAACAGACAGTCAAGGAAGCTGTAATTTTACCACCTCAGTCTTTTTCCTCAGACACGTGTGTACGTATGCATGCACACACAGGAAAGTATAACAAACACTGTTCCTTCAGGACACTGCACCTCATTACTGTAAATTTGACAGATGACCCTCATCGGCACATGTGTGTTAACATAATCAATGTTCCTTTTAAGAAGTAAAATCAACTATTCAAACTGACTTCTTCTGATAAAACTAAGACTTTAAGGCTTAGTGATGCTACTAAGTTATGCATTCATCCTCCCAGTGTCTGGAAATCATGTATGTCTGTACCAAAGTCCAATGCAATCCATCCAATAGTTGTCAAGTTTAAAATACTAAAATGTTAACCTCATCGTGGCGCTACTGGGAAAGTCAGGGGATCACCAAAGTCTGTAGGAATAATCCATAAGGGGCCATGAATGTCTGTGTGAATATGTGTCCATCCAATATTTGTTGAGATATAGTCTAGACCAAAGCGGTGGACTGAATGACAGATATTGCTGTCCCTAAAGCCACACCACTAACATGGCTAATAAAGTTTGTTATTCTTTATTCTGAGGGATAAGTTGTAACTTTTTGAATAGAGGTCAACACAATCTATCCACATTCAATGTTCAACACATCCAAAAATGTGCTACTGCTTTGTGTAGCTGGTTATCATACATAAAAAGCTATAAGCACTTGCTGGTGGCTAGTTTTCTACTTTTATTAAAATTGCCAGAGGTTGTATTTCAGTAAGACAACAAAAGAATCCCCCAATCCCCCCTCCAATTTCACTTCTCTTCTTCATCTCCCTCCCTATTCCTCTGCTTCCTCTCTTCTGTCTTCCTCCTCTTCCCCTCCTAGCTTGTGTTCCAAACTGCAGATCCAGACAGAGATGGACTCTGCCTACTTCCTGGAAATGCTGGCTGGCAACTTCATGGATGTGGTCCAGTACAATGAAGACAACAGGGGTTTTGAGGTGAGGGAGAATAGACGCATCCCAAACAATCAGTAAAACATCCCAAAACACGGATTAAAGATGCACTTACAGTACTTTGGGATTGAATCGACTAATAACTGACACTGTGTGCCAACAGTTGCTGTCTTTAAATGTGCTTGTTTTCATGTTAAAATAAGTATTTATTGCTGCACCATATTGAGACATTACAACTCCTTATCACATATCATAATTATTCTTTACATAGGTTGGTAGCTGCTCAGGGGAATAGTTCATAAATCAAATATGACGCTAGAGCCAGTAGGTGGATAGCTTAGCTTAGCATAAAGATTAGAGGAAAATAGCTGTCCAAATGTAACAAAAGCTGCCTCTAAAGCTCTATAGACAAGCTAGCTGTTTCTACCTGCTTACAGTCCTCCTGCTATTCTTTTAAATGATCATTTCATCTAGTTTCAATTTCATGTATTTCATAAATTTTTACAGTCCAATTCAGTCCTAATGTTTCAAAGAGCACTGACAAATCTACCTTTAACGTCCCACAAGCATACCTTCACAATTTAGTATTCATATACTGACTTGAAAAGAAAAATATGATTGGAAATAAATCCAGGTTTGCAGTAAAACATGTTATTATTTTTATAGACTAAAGACCGTAGACATTATTCCAGTATGGTTTACTAAATCCCCTTAAGGATGACATACATCTATTCTCTTGTATGTTTTTGTTGCATGTTGAACTGAGACAGCAGCAGTGGCGCAGAGGCTTTGGTGGGTAAGGGGTTGACGTAGTATTGAGTCTTGGTTGAGTGGAAGGCAGCTATGAGGAGTACACAGGGTCACAGACAGCCAGAGCAGTATATTGAGACATAATAAACCCTGCATTGTTTAGCAGCGAGGGGCCCAGAGGTACTGCCCTGCAAGAGGGTCTCCAGGGTTGCTTCTAGGGCCGCTTGCTTACTTGCTTACTTGCTTGCTTTGTCTGTATCTCTATATGAGGAGTGGAGCCCTTTTTGTAACCTACATGTTATAGATGGCTTGAGATTCAGCATTGGAAGGAGGGCAATAGGATTTTACTTTTTGACGTTTTCGAAGAATGACCACAATCTCGTTTGTTTTACACTCATGTTTTTTTTCAAATTGAATCTTGCAAACTGTATTACAATTCACATTGTAAAGAAATTACTACAATTATAATGAATTATATTGCCCAGCCCAAGTCCAGATCTTTTGGTAATTCTAGCAGCCCTTTCATTTTGGTTTACACACACACACAAACGCGTCTCACAACATGTTTTCTTAGTATCTGTTACTGTACATCTGGCCCAATTCCTATTCCATTTTTTTAGTGCTTTTTTGTTTTACCAATCACCCCTTTTTTCCCCATTCCCTTTTATACATCCCATCCCCTCTCTGTCCCCCTGGCGCCTTGAGGAGACGTGAGTCCGGTTACCAATAAGCTGATGTGAAAAAGTAACAAAAGACTCTGTGGTCTCTCTGGCTTCCTGTCGCCCCAAGCTAAAGAGACGCTTATAAAAGAACCAAGTGGAACGGTGGGCCACGGAGTCCACAGCACTAGCTGACAAATACAGCCAACAGCTGCCTCTCTGATACAAAGGGCTGGGTATAGAGCAAACTACCAAGTTTTAGGTACCACTGAGGAATTTAGGTAAGAACTAGGACCGAGGTGTAACTCAATCAGAAGCGACATAGCAGTGGCTTCACAGTTAATTAAAGGGTTATCAATGGGGTGCTTTATAAAATACGGTGGGGACTTATGTAACGCTGCAACTTGTAGAACAGTTCCTCTTTTACTCAAAAGATGCAGGGAGATGCAACCACAGTGTTGGACCGATGCCACTGAGTAGCCATATTGCATTTCTGAGGAGCGTTGTGGGTTGGTATACAAGCAGGGGATCACCACAATTATCCAAAAATTACCATGATCTCTCCTTCAGTTATTGGGCCTTTTGATCCATGTTTTCTTGTATATAGAACAGACCTTGAGCTAACTAGGAGATAATAATGAAAATGTTTATAAATTTGCTTCAAACTCTTAGCTTAATTAATTTGTTTTTTTTCTTCTTCTTCTTTTTCACCTGGTGGTGTTCTGTCAATACAGGGCGTGCAGGGCACCAACATCACCATCAAGGTGCTGTGTGGCGTGATGGGTGACACCTCACTGGGGGAGCCTTATGCGCGCTATGTTGCTGTGGCCCGTCTCATGATGGACACCTTCTCCATTAAATGCCTGGATGCCAGCTATAATAACTACGTCAGAGAAATGACTAATACATCTTGGGATGGGCCGGCTGCAGGGGGAGGTGGGTATGGACATGTACTGGGAAGTGTTTTTGTTTGTTTGTGTAAACATGGTTATTTTAGTGTGTTCTACATTAAAATGTCACCTTAATAACTAACCTATTTTTACGTACCATGTACGTATGTTTTGGGTCCATTTTGTTGTCAGGTTGTGCGTGCGTGCATGCATGCATGCGTGCGTGCGTGTGTATGTGTGTGTGTTTTTCTTATGACAGAATAACATAAAATGTTCTAGTGTCCAACAATAATACAGGAGCAATCAACTGCAGTAGAGACAGAAACACCAAAACTATCATCAGCAGCGTCAAGAGCCCAGAATAAAACACAGCCACAAGTCAGGCTATGTGTTGAGGTGTGGTTACAGTCATAACGTAGCAAACCCATTTATGGGTGTTGGTAAAGGACTTTTTTAGGAAATGTTGTGTAAAACAAACTAGGACGGTTCTGGCAAAGTCGGTACATCAAAAATGTAATTACATCATTACTAAATAAGTTCCAAAACGAGTGTTTACATCATCTTGGGGTTAGGTTAAATTCAGAGCATTACACCAAAGTTGTTTCTTTTGGAACTTTTCTGAAGAAAGTAGTATGCTACTCAAAGACTAGGTATGCTATTTTTTAAAACAATGTTCTGGCTTGTTGGGGCGCTCAGTATGAGTAACATTGTTGTATATTTAAGCAAAAATGGCTTCTCTCTTCAGTTTCATGAGTGGGAGGGCTGGCTGGGGATCTCCCTTTGTCTTACGTACGTTTCATTTGCACTCTTTCCTCTCTTAATTGGGGCTGAATAACGGAAAGTTAATACTTTTGGGTGTAAAGGCATTTTAAACGTATTGTTGGCTCTACCTGCTATGTGTTGTTAGTGCCTTGGTTTATATAAAGAAACTAAATATGCTGGCTTGGTACATTTTGTGTTTTGTGTGTGTTACCAGGGAGACAGTGGGTCTACCAGACCTGCACTGAATTTGGATTCTACCAGAGCACTGATTCGCCCAACCAACCATTCACTGGCTTCCCTCTTGTGTAAGTACACCAAATTTTGCCTCTCTGCCTAATGAACTCATGATTATGTTTTCAGTCTGGCACCTACTATTATTTCCACATCATACACTAACCATTTTCTTTCCAGTTTCATTAGACGTTGCATTGTTAACCTGTGTTTTCTCATCTAGGTATCATGTGAAACAGTGTGCAGACTTCTACAATGTCAGTGCTGAGCAGCTAGCGGAGGCCGTGGCCCAGACCAACGAGTATTACGGAGGCTATGACATCCGCTCCACCAGAATAGTACTTCCTAACGGGTCCATTGACCCCTGGCACGCCTTGGGAATAACCCAGGACATCACACCTGACCTCCCTGCGGTTTTCATCAAAGGTGAGAAAGAATATGCATAATGGCAAATCTATATAAAGTAAAAGCACTGCAACTTTGTGTTTATAGCGCAAAAGAAAGTTATACTGTCTTTTAGAAATACAATTTTAAAAGGATTATTATGATTCAGTCTGATTAAAAGAAACAAAGGATACAACAACGCCCACTCCATTATAAAGTAACTTTATCCCACATCTATGCTATCCAGCTTGCTACATTAGATAGCAAACTCGCTAGCAACAACCAGTTTGCTAGGTTGATGGATGGCTTGTTAGCTAGGGTTTACCAACTTGAAGGATAAATTAGCCAATTTATTCTCAATAACCAAAGTATTTGGTGATTGCAGATCAAAATCGATCAAGACATCAGATAAAAAGTTGAAAAATAATTACTTTTAGGTTACATATAGCAATTATTTCAAACATAGCTATGTGTCAATAATACTAATAATTACTCTATTTTTTATAGCACCTTTAAAAACAATAGTTTATTCAGTGCTGTGACAGTGGAAACAAAAGCACATACATGACATCAATTCAATACACATATCTATTAATGCACAATGTAGTAAAACCAATAAAAAGAGGGGTGGGGCAGCATTAAAAGACAGAAAAAAAATCACAATTCAATATCAAAATGGAGTTAGCAGGCACAATGAGAGACAATAAAAAGACGGCATCACATAAAGCAAGTCTATAAAAGTGTGTTTAAAAGAAGTTACTGATCGAGTCTAATAATAATACATGTTATTTGTAGATCAATTTTCATTGAAAAGCCAATCCCAAAGTGCTAGAGGAGTTTAAGAAGAGGGTAAAAACCGAAGCTTATCCCCTCGGGCAGGTCGTTCTAAAGCCGAGGCACCTTGATTGAGAAGGCATGATCACCTCTGGTTTTGGGCAACCTTGGAAGAATTAAGACCGTCCAAAAATATAAGTAAACATGAACAACTCCACATTAATTATTATGGGTAAATTGTCTGTATTTAAACAGTAGAATGAAGCATTTGTGTATGAAATAGAAAACAAACAGTCTCCCATTCATTGTCTATGTAGCACCTCCAGACTTTATATGATATTTTGATGACATCACAAGTTTGAGACTTACTTATCTGGTCTCTGCCTTTGAGAGAGTAGCTCATGTTCACAAATATTGATTGATCTTTCATGAAAATAACATATGAGGAATAACATTTTGAGGAACTATTTTGTTAAATTAACTTTTTTTTAAAGTGTATCTCAAGGTCTAAAAATGTTGAGTCATACAAGTTAACTGAAGAATGACTTGTTTGTGACTGTATAAGCCAAGCAACAGTTACAGAGAACAATGGCTCATTTGTTCAACTCTGACTTTATTGGGTGGATAATTGCACTTGTAACTGAGAAAATCTCAGTTTTACTGTTTTTCACTGCCATATCCTTTATATTTATATTTTTTCCGATCCAGGAACAGCCCACTGTGCCAACATGTACCCTGCCAGGAGTGAGGATCTCCCCCAGCTGGCTCTGGCCCGTGACCACATCTTCTTACTTCTCCAGAAGTGGTTGAAGCAATGATGGACAGCCAAACAGGCCATTTGTTTGCTTTGCAAAGCAAATTATTACTCCTTTGTCCACATCATCAATTCAATCAATTTTATTTGTCACATGAAAATTGTACAAGGTACAATTCCAGTGAAATTGAAGTGAGATTTACTGCCACATTTGTGACTGCTTAAAAATGCACTGTTACTACAGTATCAGTAGGTGTTTTGAATGAGTGAGACAAGTTTAATCTGATGAATAAATAATACTATTTTTTGAAAACTGTAGAAGCTTTTTCTGCATTTTCCGTTTCACTTTGAGTTAACATTGCAAAGGTTGATATAATGTATTTCTGGGCAGAATATACATTAAACTAGCAGTAGTAGTAGTAGAGTTTCTCATACATAGTTTAGAATATTCCTAGAGAGCTTCATTAAATTAAACTTTAGATTAATGATGTCTGTCAGTGCACCCACATTGATTTTTTTTTTTAACTATTCAACTGTAGACCGACGGGTAACGTCATCCAGAAATACTTGACTATACTCAGTCATTTCTAATTTTGAAAGAACATTTTCTTGCCACTGTCTTTTTGTTGCATGTTATTGACCAATCATTTCTGCATACAGGACATTCTGTGTGGCCAACTCTTGACCAATACGGTTCTTATTGAGAAACACTATTTCATTGTAACTTTTCAAAATTTCAGGAACTTAAACACATTATTCTTTCACTGTAGCATTTGATTGTTCCACAACACACTAAAAATCATGTTTAAACAGGCAGCAATGAAACAGAAAAAATGTTTCAACAGACAATTTGTTGGAAATGGCTCCGGTTCATGGGTTTATATGGGATACGTGTTGCACAAACATGCACACGTCTCTGGTCTTGGTCAGCACAAGTTTAGTCTTGTTTGATAAAAGCGTATTGTTGTGTTGGCTGCTCAACAGGAGCATGATGATATCTCCGGTGGGACCCAGAGATGGCGTTTTGGGTACACCCAACAACTTCTGGAAATCGTGTAATTCGGACGACATATTGCAATGTTCTCATCTTTTGTCTTAATGTATTTGGTTTAAAGCAGAATCTGAAATAGAAAAAAGAAGTGGCCTTGCATGACATGATTATATTTGACAGCTGTGTGTTCATTTACTACCTCCAAAACACAGACACAATGACCCCACACAAGCAGTATTTATTTACACAACAGTCCCAATCTCTGTTTCTCAGCTGGACATGCAAGACCCCCACTCCAAGCACAAACCACATACCCACAAAGACTGAATCCTACTCTGAATCCAGCCCCACTATGGGTGTCCCATGCTGTGGCAATGAATTCTTAAAGCCTCCACCTGGTTATTAAATTAGAGGCTATGTTAAATAATCTGTTAAAGCGGAAGTTCAGCCCACAAAATATACATTTGAATTATATATTATTATCATAGCCCACAATCATAAAAGGATGGATTTAGTCATAATTGCCCATACACTCCCATTTACCCCACTGAAATTCAAATCCCCAGGCTCCTACTCTTAATCCTCTTTGGCTGCAGCAGGATTGCAATTGAGCCTCAGCCTCTTTTCAGGTGTGTGCATTTTTGTGTCACCATCCAACTGTCACCAGACAAAAAAGCATCAGGTGTTTTTTGTGTGAATAAACGTCAGTTGTGGGCAAGTAATGCCAAAATGTAACCTTGTACTGTTCACTTAGGGGTTATATACAAAATCCCCCTAATATGGCATATGAGACCTGTTAATTTTGCAAACTGACCAGTAAATCGTTTGTTAATCAATGTTCTGTTCAGCAAATATGTGATATTAAGGCACTAGGCCTACTTTATAATCTGAGAATGTTGTTGTTGTTGGTGTTAATGCTCTGTATTTGTGTTGTTACTAATGCATCAAGGTAAATGGAGGCCCGCAACGATTTACCATTGAATATTGCTAACGTTAACTAAACAAAACTAAAATGACTGCTACATGTTGTTTCTAAACATTCCCCATCATTGTTATTTCTTGTTGTAAACAATTTACAACTTAAAATCTGCGTCAAGTTAGCTAGAGTTGACCAAAAGGTACAGGAAGTAAATACATGGATCTAAACATAAAAACTCGTTTTTTGCTTCTTCGGCTAAATAAGAGAGAAAACTCGGCAGCAGTACAATTGTATCATAATGTTAAATTATGAGCAGTATATATTATAAAGGATGTGAAACGTCTGTGTCAATGGACAATAATAAGGTTGGTTGATTAATTGCGGTTTATTTTGAAAGTGTACCGGAAGCTCATATTCTGTTATTTTCCGATTGACAATAACGGAGACCAGCGGAGACACACTCACTTCTTGCTCGGTTTGAAGGCGGAGTTCAGCCCAATAAAGTCGTCTCTGAATTAACGGGGAAGTCAGTAGTAGTTTCCCTTTCACTGGAATAAAAAGTGTTTTTCATTTACATTGCGGACGAACCTTTGTTTCTTGTTTTGACGGGAGGGAAAAGCAGACTAATAAGGTTCCAGTTTCACCTGCGGCATAATTCGAAGTAACGTTAACGTCACCTCGTGATAGGTAAGTTAAGGACTGTGTTTTTGTGTTTGTTTGTTTTTTAACAACAACGCTACTTTTACAGTAGACTCAACTAATGCAGCTAACGTTATTTAAAACAGTTAACAAAGAGTTCCAAACGTTGACGCTAACGTTAACGTACCTTGGTTGAGCACCACCTTGTAGTCCGAATTCTAACACAAAGCAAGTTGCTCCTACCCGTTTAAATAAAATTGTTTCTGTTAGCTAATTTTAACGTAAATGATGTGGCTTTTGTTTGACACCACGTAATGTAATTATTTGTGTAACGTTAAGTAGCTATCATCTAGTTATGTTAACGTGACTTGCATTACAATAGCTCAATAACAAAAGTGTGCTTCACATCCAGTGAGCTGTATGATAAGCATGGTTGTCAAGGATGCCTTTTGTCATGTGTGCGAGTGCTCCTGGACATTTGACAGACAAATATGATTATGATAACAAATTATCTCGAATACAGATGATCCAGGAGTCCTAAATTATCGACAAATTGTACATCCACTTATCTTTCATATATATATATATATATATATATATATATATATATATATATATATATATATATATATATATGCTTAGAGGGACGGATATCCTCTAATTTTGCCACCAAATTAAAGATGCATTAATGTGGCTTAAAATAGCTGTTTTATTTAAATCAGTGCTGATTGGTCGGGCATATTATGCCGAACACTACATTTATTCTTAGTGGGATTTCAACTCACTATGTCAAAATGCCGTCAAATTTCCACATTTTTGTAAATGGAGTTTGGTTTTCCATAACACATACGGCGTGTCAAGGCTATTGCCCTACCTTTTCCAGAGCGTCTGAGAACAATCTCAGAGATTTAACTGCAAATCTAATGGGTGAATAAACCATGAGGACTATAACGAATAACCAAAACATTTGCACAGCTCACACTAAAACTGTTGAAAAAGAAAACATGACTACCACCAGTAGGTACATGAAAAAATGTAACAGATGTAATATGTCCCTCTAAGCAAGCAAGCCAGCAGGCATTCTGGCTGCATTCATTCTGCTTCAGTGAGTGGGGTGCAGGTTGAATCATTTCCCTAAAATGGTCTGAAAGATTTAATTTAGTCTCAAAATAAAATGAAACTATTTAAAAATAGGAAACAAGAAAAGTGGGAGTACGAGTTAGTCAGATCCTGCAGCACTGAATAAACTGTGATTTAACCAAGGAAGTGCAATGTGAGAATTGCTTTTACCCATGAGTCATGTGAAAGTGATATCTGACTCTCTTGTGAATTATTATTTAACAGGGGTGGGCGGAAAAATTGATACAGCATTGTATCGCTCTATTTTCTGTGGCAATACTGTATCGATACACAGAAGCCAAGTATTGATCCAATATTATATATGTGTTGGTCAGTTTGTCAGCTTGACAATTCCATTTTGCAGCAATAAAATTAAAGTGAGATGAACAAACATAGAAATGTATCTTTTTAGATGAGACCGATGTTGACAAAGCTTTCTTTTGGGGACATAATTTGAAATTGGGACTAAATAATAAAAGAATAAAAATGCAATATATCGCAGAATATTGCAATATGTTTAAAATCGCAATTGTATTGGGACATAAGTATTGTCATGACATAAGTATCGTGATGATATAGTATCGTGAGGCCTCTGGTGATTCCCCCCTATTATTTAAAGGTGCTCTAAGCAATGTTGGGTGACGTTACTTCTTGTTGATGTTTGAAGTATTTTCAAACAAGACTAGCTCCTCATCCCGTCCCCTCCCCCCGCCCTTCTGTGCTTCCACCACTAACCCCCCAAGCCCCAAACCCTTCTTGTGGGTTATTGGCTGGAACACTGTGTATGCTTCATGGTGCAGGTGGGCACTGTTTGTTTTTGTTGCCCTTTATAGACCCTGGGCTGTCTACAGACCGCCTTTTGTTTTTTTGTTTTTTACAGTGTTTTTTTACAGTGTGTTCTGGGGACAGGCAGCTGGCTGGCGGACAGTGAGGAGATGTTTGCTATATGTGAGAACAAATGTTCTAGCCTAAAAAACACGTGGCAAACCTTTTAAAGGAATGCCTATTGTTGTAAATTGATGTTTTGATAAATCTGTGGTTGTTCAGATGGTACTGCTCATAATAATGAAATATTGATGATGCTCATAGGTAAACAATACATGCTACCTGTAATTTTTGTGTTTACTGGAGAATAAATCAACAGATGAGACTGCTGTGGTTCTTACAAGAAAATGTATCTAATATTCTGTTCTTTGTTTTGTACTAGGTGCTGTGGAGTTGGCGATGAAGCATCTCTCATTATTCTGCCTGTATGCACTGGTGACCTTGTATGGCCATAAGGGTGTGCTTTCCCAGACTCCCTCTTATGGCGAACGGGGCTCTGATCTGGGCATACAGGTATTTCAGCAGGTAGTCCGCTCCAAGCCCCTGGAAAATGTGGTTCTTTCACCCCATGGTGTAGCTTCCATCCTTGGGATGTTGCTACCAGGAGCACATGGAGAGACTCGGAAGCAGGTCCTCAATGGTCTACGTTACAAGAAAAACGGTAAGGACTCTTCCTGGCAGTAGAAGTTCCAGCGCTAACTGGTGAACATTATATGACAGTTTTTCTCTCAGTATTAGAATTTAGTCTATTAGCTCTTAACATGAACTGAAGTCACTGCAGTCAGACCAGCCTTCAAATATATATATTTTTTAACAGTTAACAGACTAATTTCTAAGAAATAATTAAACTAATTCAGTTTACTTGGTCTGCACAGGCCCTTACAGGATGTTGAAGAAGTTACACAAGACCTTGACGGCTAAGTCCAACCAGGATGTTGTGCTGATTGCCAATGCCATGTTCAGCCAGGAGGGCTTTCCCATGGAGGAGGCCTTTGTATCCACCAACAAGGCCAACTTCCAATGCAAGAGCAGGGACCTGGACTTCAGCAACCCCAAAGTGGCGGCGGATGAAATCAATGAATGGGTCAACAATAAGACCAAAGGTAGGAGTTATGGATGAATGTAGCAGCAGTATACACAGAATATAAAATATTCTCTAACAGCCCTTGTAAAGGCAGATGTAAGCAACAGCTGTATACATGTTTTCAACCCAGTTATGATGTCCATAGTTATAGACCGATATGAATTGAATTATGTAAAGTTTTGAGCTCATATAACTGAGATTGAGACTAAGAGACACTTATTCAGCTGTGAATTAGGCGCAAAATGTATTTGTGATCACCCTAAGGGGGTGAGAGTTGCTTGGGGTGTTTGGGCCCCTGTATCTTACCTGCAAGTCTATTCATATTGTGTTTATACGTCAAAGGCACAGTAGGAAGCCTCGACATTGTAATGTGATCAATGTTCTACTGCGTTGATTGGTAGGTTCTACTATGATGCTGCATTATTTATTTCTCATTTGTGCTGAAGTGAATATGAAAAAGATTTATCAAATATTTCTAAATTGAATAATGTTCCCGTGTTGCATATTTATCCAGGTCACATTCCCAACTTGATCAAAGCAGACATGCTGGACCCGGCTCTGACCCGTCTGGTTGCTGTCAACTCAATCTACTTCAAAGGCTTATGGAAATCTCGCTTCCAGCCAGAGAACACCAAGATGAGGTCCTTCAACGGGGGAAATGGAAATGTATATAAAGTTCCAATGATGTCCCAACTATCTGTCTTCAGCATTGGTGAGCGGTGGTGTGTGAGAGGTTTCCAGTGATGGCCTTCTGTGTAAGACTAAATAACTGAATTTTTTTAATCAAGAACAGATTCAGTGTTAATGATTTTTGCTTTCATATAATTGACTTGCCTACATACAGCCAATTGTGTAAATCCATGATAATGCTGAATAACAGATGTTCTTTATTAAATTTGACCACAAAATGACATTTAAAGATACTATATTTAGGACCACAATTAGTAGGTAGGGTTCGACTGCAAATGGATACTATTGGATTCCTACTAGATGAAAGTAATTGGCCTGATTAAAAAGGTCATCAATTTCATAGGTGATTAGACAAATAAAATTACATAATATTTATTAAACAGTAATATGACAAATACCAACTTTGGATTGTATATACCATACATCCAGAGGAATTTAATCCTAAAATAGGGCAAACAGTAACTTAAAGTTAATGAGTTTTCTTTGGTACAAATAATAGTGATGTTACCATTCAGTGTTATCCACCAGTGTGCTGTGGTTCTCCTTGAGGTCTAACAAATGGCCTCAATGCATGTCCTTCAGTATAAAACATTTGCAAAGCCAATTCCAAACATATGTCTAAACCTATATTGTTTACAACCATGTTTGCCAGCTTGTCTGGATTGTCTTGACATGGTTAAACCTTTTACCAAATCAAGTTCAGACAAATGGCAACAAATAGGCCGATCAGAAGTTGCTATTAAAGTAAGGTCTTCCAACTTGATATACTGGAAATGTAATAATTAAATTGCTTGTTTGTTTGTATGATGCAATTGCAGCCCTTTGCCAGTTATTGATTCATAGGTCAGCTAGTGTTGAGTTGTAAGGACATGCAGGCTAAGACATGCCCCACCCGTAGGATATTATTTAGTTCTGTGTGAAATATAATGATGTACTAGTCAGCCGTCTATATTTAGATGAGTTGTGTTAAAGTGCTGTGGATAGCTTCTGGTACAGTGCTAGAGTTAAACCTAAGACCTTGTTCAGCTTCGAGGCACAGACGTTTGTGTTTTTTATCCGTGTCGTGCTGTGTGTGACCAGTTGATTATTATCCCCAAAGTACCGTACCTAGGTCATAAAGATCATCACTTGACTAATGCTTGATATAGTTGTGAATATAATGGGATTTACACATAACTGGCTTCATGACTTCAGAACATAATGTACCGTGGTTTACTTTAATGGCCATATGAAGCATGAAAAAAATGTAATGATTGTTTGTGGTATGAGACAGGTACTGCTGTTACTTTATGTGCTTTTTTTGGCCTAAAGTAACTTTCACATCTAAGTTAAACTGTTCATATCTCTTGTTTTGCAGCTGAGTGCCTTACAAGATGGAAATGTGTTATTTATTAAGTCATTGGACTCATACAGTTGAGCACACTGATTGCCATCTCAGGCGTCATGCAATATTAACAACATATTTGAATGGTGAGAAAAGCACTCTAAAAATGCATCCTAGAGCCCCCCCTGCCCCTCTTTGCTGACACTAACAACCTGTTCAAGATAGCCTGTTGCTTTGCTAAGATAAAACATCTGCTGACTATGTAGGTCATTTTAAACCTCTTTTTATTGAGAAATATAGATTATTAGCATAGATACATTGGTAAAGGTATATGAGTGTTTCTTTTTCTTGCACACAAAACATCCCCATCCCATCCAACCCTGACTGGACCAAATAAAGTATTAATAAAGACAATTGTAAAGGAAATCCATACTTGGAATTGAAACATGAATAAACAAATATGATTTCTGTAAAGGGCGGCACACCTTCAAAACTCTATCATGACACACCCTAGTGGAGTATAATAGCCATCCTTAAGCCATTGTGCTACAGTGGGTGGGGCGCTTGATTTCAAATTTAGTCAAATCTGCCTATGTGCTAGTAAAGAGACAAATCCTATGATGTTGAGTTGTTTTCACGTCAAGTTTGTTCCTTTATCTGGTACACCAAATATAGCACATGGTTCTAAAGTTGTCCCAAGCACTTCAGACTAGGGCTGCACAATATTAGGAAAATATCTAATTGCAATGATTTTGACTGATATTGTGATTTGCGATATGATTCACAATATTGGAGGGAATGATCATTTTTGTATCATTATTCTCATTTTCATTGAAAAATATAAAATATATAGGCTGGGACATCTCTGCAGCACCACAGTACTTTATTTTAGATTGGTTTGACACATATTTTGCCTTTAAAAAAAAAAAAAAAAAAATTGCACCTCCCTTTGATTTGGATATTGCACTAGTTTGATTTCGCAATTTCAATAAAATTGCAATTTATTGTACAGCCCTACAGACAATACATCAAATATAGTTGACCAGTATCCTGCTAGTTTATGGCATGACCAAAACATATGTGTCAAGTCAACTACCTTAACATGACATCTTACACATTTGCTATCCACATTAGGATGAGATGAGGATATGTTAGCTCTACACCAGTGTAGGCAATAAACAACCTCAAATTGAATTAGACCCAGTCTTGCACAGGATGTGCTGCTGTTTACTCTTGTTAGTCCATACATCTTCTGAGATTTCAGTTCCAAGTTCCTTTTCCCACACAGTTTTGAGCTTGTCTATCTTAACATCATCAAGTAACACAATCATTGAATAGGAATGTGCTGTGAAACGCCTCAACCCAGAAGGAACTTTTAACAGTGAGTCCACTAGGGACTTTTCCGCGAGAGTAGGAAATTGTGAACTATGGCTCTTAGCAAATTGGTGAGCTTGAAAGTAGCAAAAGTCAGTTTGTTGAAGGTCATACTTGGAACTCAAGGCATTAAAACTAGAAAATATCTCATTCCTGTAAAGATCACTATATATTTAGATCCCTTTCCTATGCCATCCTGCAAAGGCCTGGTCTAATCTTCTCTGAATCAAAAATGTTCCCCTTGTGTTAGTATGCCCTGTAAACTGAGTCTATATTCTGATAGTGGAAATGAACAGGGAGGCTAGATGAGACCAGAGCATGCAGAGAGGTCGACATGCATGACTTGCACTCCAACTCGCACCAGTGTGTATCTGGAGATTGCACCCAAATATGTTATTTTGTGGACGTTTGCCGCCCAGTAATAGCTCCTAAAATTAGGGAGGGCCAACCCCCCTACTGCTCTTGGTTTCTGGAGTCAAGTCTTTACCTATCCTAGGAGTCTTACCATTCCATATGAATTTTGAAATTAATTTATCTATCTGATGGAAAAAGGATTTTGATAAGAAGAAAGGGAGACATTGAAACAAAAATAGAAACTTTGGTAGATAGGTCATTTCTGAGGAAGAATCTGTTTGTTGTCAGGAAATTATGCATTTTAAGTTTCCAGTTTGTTTATACTAAATACAGATTCAGAGCTGTGTCACCCACAACAGACCATCCTGGTAAAATGGATAGTTGGATTGCATCACGCAAATGATGTGGCATTTTATAAGGCTTGACTCAAGTTTCATCCATATAACCATCACCAGACCTTTGAAACAATTAACGCTTAACCCCTCTTCTTCTCCTGCCAGGCATAGCCACCACACCTCAGGGACTGAAATATAAGGTAATTGATCTGCCTTATCACGGCAACACAATCAGCATGGTGATAGTTGTGCCCTCTGAAGAGGACACACCTCTGTCCCGTGTCATCCCACACATCAGCACAGCCACAGTGCAGAGTTGGTCCAAACTGATGCACATGAGAAAAGTCCGCCTGCTCATCCCCAAGTAAGACACACACGTACAGCAGTTGCTCTTAAAACTTCATTGACTGAATGTGTCAGTAACACTGTGTGTGTGTGTGTGTGTGTGTGTGTGTGTGTGTGCGCGTGTGTGTGTGCGCGTGCAGGTTTACAGCTGATGCGGAGGTAGATTTGGAAGCCCCCCTTTCAGCACTGGGAATAACAGACATGTTCAGTCAGGACAAAGCTGACTTCAGACACCTCAGTGAGTCAGTCTTCTGCCTCAAAGTATTTACAACAAGTTTATTTGGATATGAGGAAAGCTTGAAAATATGAAAGCATTGTTGGCTGTTTACTTCCAGAGCTAGAGCTAGCTGTCCAGTGTTACATTTTTTCTTTCCCTCATCTCCTCCCTGAGTGATGGAATGTAAGGACCTCCAAACGTAATGCTCTATTGCCATCATGTGGTGTAAGCTGCAAATCAGTTCATAGGATTACTCCAGGAAAAAATCATTCAGACAGGAAATAGCATTCTAGCTCCTGCAGTGACCTTTATAAGTTAATATGCATTTTATCACCAACAGTTTACAACTGTCACTGTCCTTGCGCTCATTACAGATAAGCAGCTAAGTTTCTTCTATTATTTTAGCCGCCCAGTTATAAAACAAGAATATAGAGAAATAGGAGGACCTTTACAGAGTTTTTGTAAGAAGTTTAGTTCACTAATGCTATTGATTACATGTATATTATTATAAAGTAACTTGATTATACCCACAAAGCTGTATCCGGACAGCATTGGCCGATCAATATCCTACTGATAATAAAAAGCAATGATGGCTTGGCATGTCTGTGAACTAACATACTGTATGTGTCTAAAGCTAATTAACAGTTATTGTTGTCTCAGGTGCTCAGCCTGTGCATGTATCCAAGGCACTCCAGAAAGCCAAAGTTGTGGTGAATGAAGATGGAACAAAAGCAGCAGCTGCCACTAGTGAGTATTTGTTCAGTGAGCCTTGTCTTAAATGTTTTGCCAAACACAAAGCTATAAGTTAATGAGAATGTTCTATGTAACGGTTGATAACATATTATTGTGCATTAACCTATGCTGTAATATTTTCAGACATGTTTTCACAATGTGTTTGCTTTTGTTTTTAGCTGCCATTTTGCTGGCTCGATCCTCTCCACCTTGGGTTACAGTGGACAGACCTTTCCTATTCCTCATCAGACATAACCCAACAGGTAAAGTCTTGTATTTTCATCTGGATTCACCGTTAAAGGTTATATTTATATGATTTTAGTATGTAAAAGATCTAACATTTGTGCCACTACGTGAGAAATAAACTAGATGTATTACTGATTGAAATATGGGAATGAATCATCTCTGTAAGGCGTAGTGACCAGGTAACCAAATCAATCAATAAATGACCTTTATTTCAACTCATGAAACACTGAGGATGCCCTCATTTACAGTGACGACGGGCTGTCTGTGAAGAAAGCAATGCTTGACTATAATGAGTTATCCCCGTCTCTGTCCCAGGTACTATTCTCTTTATGGGCCAGATCAACCAGCCGTGAACCCAGCCATCACTGGCCAGCCCCTGGTAGCATCATAGGCCAGCACGGGAAATGCCTCTACACTGCCATGCATGAGCGCGCGCACACACACACACACACACACACACACACACACACACACTTTGCTGTAGACTAATGTACAGTGTGGACATATGTTATTTGTTTTAAATATTGCTTTTATGCTACCTGTTTTCTGTAATGCATAACATGCTTTATAAAAATGTTTTGCAGACTAAATTTTCCAGTTGTTTAAAACATTTTTTTTTTTTTATATATACTTTTTGAATTTATTACATTTTTAAGACTTTGGATGTCATTTGTGTATTTTCTCCACGCTGGAGTAGGATGATTATTTTATTTATGATTTCCCAGTTTCAGTTTAAAGGTTCTCCTCCTCAAGTCTTGTCACTCCAGCCTGTTCTAAGTTTTACTCCTAAGTTTTGGCAATGTACATCCCATCTTGAATGCTCGCATTCAGCTACTTTACAATATTTTTTCTCCCTCACTGAGGAAATCTTCTGTTGTACTTGCTTCATATTTGATCAAATAAATTCACATATTTATAACATCAATGCGTTTGCCTTATTTATTGATTGATGGTGATTTGGGCACTGCTTTTACAACATCAACCTTCCTGGTCTATGAATTTGTGCACGAGGAAAGACAATTGCAGACATTTTTTTTGCTAAAACATACATCTAACATACATATAGGATAGAATGTAAATTAAACAATAAATAATAATTCATAAATTGTGATCTTATACAATCGAAACAGCCTGGCCATTCTCTTCTGACCGCTGCCATCAACCACGCACTCAGAACTGTAGATTCTCTTTATCAGGCCTCTTTCTGTAAACCCTAGAGATGGTTGTGCATGACAATCCCAGTAGATCAGCAACATGGATGTATTAGCAGCAGTTACCAGACACCAGCAGTTTCTCAAATACTCAGACCTGCCCTTCTGGCACCAACAACAATATCACGTTCAAATTCACTGCAACCACATTTCTTCCTCCTTTTGATGCTTGGGTTTATCTACATGACTAAATGCATGGAGTTGCTGCCACGTGATTGTCTCATTATATATTTGCCATTTTGGCCACCACTGTGGTCGCAATTGCATATCGCGTTTATCTTGATTCTGTTTTTTTTACTGATAAGTGGTGCTTTACAAAACTTTAGAGATCCTTTAATGCTCTGTGGCACGTCTGGCCCACTTGCCTTGTAGGTAATATGCATCTGGCGAAACTGAATTTTCGCTCATTTCCCATTCTTGCAGTCATTACGGTAATCCTGACAGCGGCTCCGGGTGTCAGCTGGTCCTCCTTCACTGTCGAGGGAGTAGGAAAATCAACTGAAGGAAAACACTGCTGGATACTTAGCTAAACCATGGCTGCGGAGATTCATTCGAGGCCCCAGACCGCTAGACCGATTCTTTTAAACAAGATCGAGGGCCACTCAGACGCTGTCAATGCAGCAGTTTTAATACCAAAGGAAGATGGAGTGATCACGGTCAGCGAGGACAGGTGAGTTTTGCCAAACAGGCTAACCACAGCCTCACGGCAGTAGCTAGCGGGCTCGGTCTATTTGCTGGTCATTACACTCTTAATTCTCGGTGCACTGGTTGAAGAAGGACAAAACAAAAGGAGAAGAAACGACAGTTTAGAATGGAATGTTTTGGGTTGGGATATTCCATAATGGAACCAAGGTTAGCGTACGAGGGTGTGGGTGATAGAAATCTATCAAGAATGAGTCCTTTTCGTAATACATCCGCGATCAAACAACCAACCATAATAGTAAACGGTTATAAAACATTTGGTTTTATTCCATAACGTCGGGCTTTACGACTCAATAATGCTGTACAAAACATTACGATGTGTTAGGCTATATTGACTTAACAGCTAATGTTAGCTAGTTAGCTAGCTGGCTAGCTGCTTAGCTATAGCTAGTAGCTAAACATTACTTTGTGTTTTGGATGGACCTTGTAATAAAAGTCCATTTACTGCCCGCTCTTTGATTTGATGAAAACTATAATAACCATCCTCTGCCCAGCAGATGGACCCCTCAGCCGGACAGACACTTTTTAGGGGACCTTTTTACCCACATCATGGACTGAACCTTTGTGCATATTATACATACTACGAACTTTTGGACATGCCCATATCAATATTTCTGTACTCTAAACTTTACAGGCCACCTCATTTCTCTTACTAAAACAGTTGTATTGTACACATTTCTTATTTTGTTTTCTTTTTAAATACTACAAACGAATATTTTATCCTGTATTTATATCCTTGACTGTAGCAGTACTGTGCCTTATTGTTTATTCCCTTTTTAATATGTCTATTGTAAGCCATTAATACACTATGGCAAATTCCTTGCAAGTGAAAACTTACTTTGGCAATAAAAATGATTCAGATTTAAAGTAGTTTGTTTATTAATCTTATTTGGAATTTGCTTCATAATGCCTGGCATCTAAAGCCACACATGACATAATACCTTTAGTACACATGACATTGTGACAACCTGGGTAATGTTACAATAGGAAAACCTTTTGTTTTGAAGTTCATGAATGATTTAACACATAAATGTAATAGCGTATTTTTAACGACACCTAAAGGCAGCAGTGCCACTACAATCTGACAGATCTTCACTTGCTCTCACTCTCCTTTCCATTCACCGAGTTATAAGTAATGTTTGGGTTGTTCTGCTTGGTTACAAGTGTGAAGAAGCATCACCACCATTAAAAGATAAAGGAACTTAGTAGCTTAAATATGATGCAGTTTCCATCAAAATCTAACCCACTTGCTATTCAAAAGGGAAGTTGTGGGGCAATGATGCAGCAGTATAACTTCCAGGTTTCTTGATGAAACCAGACTGGACAGAGGTTGCTTTTGATATGAGTGTGTTGCTTATTACTGGAATAGAAGTAAAACTTTAAACTTGCATCCTTTAAAGGTTTGCAGAAGCTTATTTTATATGCACCTGAACTGAAAACGTAATATTGTTTTCAAAAGCATACAACACTATATTATCTTGCAAAGTTATCCAGTTTTTAAATTTTATATTTTAGGCATACTAAAATGTGTACTGTTAATTATTAAAATACACAACAATTATTGAAAGAATAATGATCAAATGAGCATCAAAAATGCTTTTTGGTATATAGAACACAGTTTTGCCCCCCTACCCCTTCCAGTGTTGTTTTGTGAACAGAATCAGGCATTGTTTATAAAGAGTATTAGGGTTGGTTTTCCAGAAGAGGATTAAGCCTAGTCCTAGATGAGAGCTCTCTTCAGTGTATATTTCCATTTTGTATTTCCAATGATAAAAAGTCTTATTTTTACATAAAGTAATAGTATATATTGTTTGTATGCACCTACCCTGCAGTTATATACAAACAATACAAAGTAAAACATTAGAAATGCACTTTCAGTTCTGTATATCACAAATTGACCTTCATTACGCAAAATAGCCTGTAGAAGGACCCCTTGAGAAAACATTGGAGAGTGCTTTGAATGTGATGTTCTGACATTTGCCTTCAGGACTATCCGAGTTTGGCTGAAAAGAGACAGCGGTCAGTACTGGCCAAGTATCTACCACACAGTCTCCTGTAAGTAAGACTGCATTGCTTCTCTGTGAAAATAAGTGTGTATGTACATGCTTATCTGTGTTAGGTAAAAAGCCCTTTTAGTAATTTTTGACTTCATTACAGTGCACACCCCTCTAAAACATGGCATGTGTATAGGGACTTCCCTGCTCATGATCACTGTCTACTTCTTTCTCCTTAAGCTCCATGCTCTTGCATGTCGTACCACCATGACAGCAGACGCATCTTTATAGGCCAGGACAATGGAGCTGTTGTGGTGAGTAAGGCTAACTCAAACAAATGGCTTCATATTCCAGGCTCACTCTTTTGGTTGTTCAAACAATCTAGTTTAAAAAAAAAAATGACCTGCATATCTGGTTTTAAAAAGGCTCACTATTTGCACTTGTCAAAATGCCTCTGAGGGAAGGATAGTTGTTTGATTTAAAACAAATGTTTTTTCCGTGTGTTTGCTTGCCTTCCAGGAGTTTCTTATCTCTGAAGACTTCAACAAGATGAACCATGTGAAAACATATCCGGGTAAGATTAGGAGGCATAACTTGAATCCAGTTCAGCAACAAATGGAGATTGTGCAGAGTTGTAATTCCTTGATTAGTCATTTGATACAAAAATAATCAACATTTTTTAAATAATTGATCATAACAATTGTTTCAGTCACTTTTCAAGCAAAGATGATGAAAAATGCTGGCGGAAAAAAAAAAACATAATTTGGTTTCAGCTTATCAAATGAATGAATCTGCTGCTTTTCTTTCATCATTGTAAAGCGAATATCTTTGGGTTTTGGACTTTTTAATCAAACAGAACAAGACACTGTCGCCCTGTGCTCTGGGAAGTTGTGACAGGCATTTCTTTTCACCATTTTCTAAACATTTCATTGACAGAACTATTAATTAAGAACATCTGCAGATTTATTGAAAATGAAAATAATAATAAATTGCAGCCCTAGCCATTTATATATTTTTGTTTTATAACTCCCTTCCAAGTAAGCACATTTTTTTTATTATTGCAGTTTTAATTATGTCATACAAATAAGTATAGCATGCCAGCACATACTGTGCAGTGACTATCAGCAGGGTTTGGGTATTAAATTAAGTATTATATCAGTATAGAGTTCTGCACAGTACAGTGTCTTAAAAGGGGTTGTTTTCTGTAAAATGAAAGGCACTGATTACAGAGTTGACAACAAAAGTGTGCACCACTAAGACTGTTTGAAGGGATTCGTCTGTCTTAGTCTGGATTACAGAGACACTAAGCAGAGAGCTTCTGGGTGGATCAGCACATGGACAGGGCAAATTAGTCTTAGGTGGTGCTCATCCATCACGGCTCAGATATTAAGCCCAATGGAAGATGTGATCTTATTTGATCTTTAACCAACATGACTTGTGTCTGTTTAACACTTAATGTGTCTGTGTCTGTGTCTGTTGCAGCCCACCAGAACCGTGTGTCAGATATGGTGTTCTCCCTGGAGAGTGAGTGGGTGGTGAGTACTGGCCATGACAAGAGTGTGAGCTGGATGTGCACCCAGAGTGGCAGCATGCTTGGGAGACACTACTTTACAGCCTGGGCCTCCTGCCTACAGTATCCTTCCATCCCTCACTGTGTGTACACTACACAGGATTATGTAGCAGAATGTCTGTTTCATCCCTGACTCCATGCTCAGATACGATCACGACACGCAGCACGCCTTTGTCGGTGATTACTCAGGACAGATCACACTGCTGAAACTGGAGAAGCAGACGTACTCCACCATCACTACACTAAAGGGTCATGAAGGTAAAGACATGCACTTGCCTGGACATAAAGAATTATGTTTGTCATTGACGCAGAACTATTGTTTTCTCCCAGCATAGGGGAATCCCACAAGGTCTCAGCTCAAATAGTTTGTCTACTGACCTACTGCATACTTCTACGCACAAGCAGGCTTCTGATGCTGAAGCTAGATATGGCAGATGTGGCCTTAGTAAATAATAGATAACCCAGATTCCTCTACATGACTTCATAATTCAAGAAAATGAAAGAAATCCAGTATGACGAGACACGCTTTGTGGTTCCCTAAATGGTCTACCTGCTTTTAAACATAAAAAAAATGCATTTTGCGTGATAAAAAAATCTAAACATCTTATGGTTTAAACAGGAAGAACAATGTTAATATTGGTCAGACTTCATTAATAAAGGAAGTGCCCACATACATCATGTCAAATAGAGCATTGAGCCACCACCCACTGCCACGCAAACTTCATGGGGTCTAACATGTATTTTTCAAATGAGTAGAGCTCAGTTATGCAGGATGTGAGACTACTCATCTACAAGAAATCCCATCATTTGGTTTGAATGATGATGAAAAATGTTCGCTTTCATACTGTTCTAGAAATTCCAATATCTGCCAATATCTGCTTATTTGAGTTGCGGCTGTGGCCCAGTGGTAGAGCGGTTGCCTGCCAATTGGAAGGTTGGTGTTTCAATCCCTGTCCCTGCAGTCCCATGTCGAAGTGTACTTGGGCAAGACACTGAACCCCGAGTTACCCCCGATGCTGTGCGCCATCGGAGTGTAAATGTGCATGAGTGTTTATCTGATAAGCAGGTGGCACCTTGTACGGCAGCCTCGGCCCCAGTGTATAAATGTGTGTGAATGGTGGATGGTTCCTGTTCTATGTAAAAGCGCTTTGAGTAGTTGTTAAGACTCGAAAAGCGCCTTATAAATACCGCCCATTTACATTTGAAAACTGTGTTGTCTTCATTCACATCAAGCCGTCCAGTGACCATTTAAGCCGTTTAGTATTGTCATACTTGAAAATAGAGAAATGCAGTACTCAGATGGGATTTGTATTCAATGGTCCGTCAGTGTACTTATAGCTGTGCCATGAAAATGGATCCCACAACAAAAATAAGCCACTGTGTGAAACAAACACTTCCCTGTGTTCTGTTTGAGTGTAGAGGGTGCATACATGTCAGCATGAGCTTGTTGAGAACAGGGTGAGGGATGACTCATCTGTCTGGGTCCCTGTTACTCGAAAAGCCTTTTTTTTTTTACCACAGAGGTCTTGCTTACAAGTTAGGCAGTTGAGACAGTCATTGTTATTGTGCTCTTGCCTTTAAAAAAAAAATTATAAAATACAAATCCTTACATCATAACATTTTTTATATTGTTAATGTTTCAATGTCCTACCTTTTTTTTTTGGTGTGGTGCACAAGTAGTGGGGGCCGGATCAAAATTTTCATGGGGCTTTGATACATGTGATTCAACAAAATCAGAAATTCAGTTAAAGCCTTTAAAGTCATGGACAGTTCACTGTACTATAACAACAATCCTGTCTGCTGTTCTTGTTCCACAGACGGAGAAGGGTAGTGAGTGTTTAGCATGTGTGATATGCTCTGTCCTCTTAGAAGAATATGCAGATGGTCTGTGCCATGTAGTTGATGTGCTAAATGCAAAAGAGTTCCCCGCTGAATTAATGCCAAGAACAGGACATACAACCTTTGCTAGAACAAAGGCATAATAAACCCTCCAAATAGTAATTCTGTTGTTTCATAAACTGTAATCAGTCAAATAGTTTTTTTGTCAGTCTTTATGTTTTTTTCTTAAACATGTAACTTCTTTCAGGATTTTAATTTAGGATTTCCCCCCCAAAATTACCTTTTTTAAGTAGAGTGCCACACACATTGGCATGCAAGAATTGAAGTAGTCCTATAATGAAGCATATAATGAGATCTTGGTTACATTAAATCAGTATGGTGCACAACAATGGAAGAACAGGACTCATTCAATTTAAAAAAGAAGGGGGTCCTGTAGCTCCAGCTGTAATAAGCTCCAGGTTTAGCGTGTTTGGTCTGAGCTTCCTGTAGTTCTCCCAGCAGGCACCAGGTGGAGCCAACAGGTCAGACTGTAATACTATGCCTCAACAGGCTCTTGCAGCACATAATACATCTAACTACATACATCTAAGTGTGTTTCTTTTTCTCTCTGTTCATCCCTCTGTACCCTCTAGGTAGTATAGCAACACTGTGGTGGGACCCTGTCCAGAGACTGCTGTTCTCAGGCGCCTCCGACCACAGCGTCATCATGTGGGACATTGGGGGCCGCAAAGGACGAACGTTACTGTTGCAGGGACACCAGTAAGTCCATCCGTGTTTTGTAAATATGCACATATGCTGAGTTAGCCATACCTCTGTGTTTGTCAGGGAGGAGGATGCTTCTAAACTAAATCAGGGTAAATCAGAAGGTGGTGTCAGCAACAGCTGTCCACAGGCACTGACTGTTGTGATAAACACAAAGTCCATGTCAATGATGCTTTCAGGAGGTTTGTCTCTCAGACACTCAAAAAAATTAGAGTTGTAATGCTCTTGAAGGTCTGACAGGTCCTAAATCATGTTATGACCGTGTCTTTATCTCTTTATAACTCATTTTATTATTATTTTTTGTATTAAAATGTGTTTAATATTGGGGCCCGCTACGTTGAGGAGTAACCCTCTATATATGGGCACCCACTCCACCAACCAAGCTATCCGGGCGCCCATATATAGAGGGTTACTCCTCAACGCAGCGGGCCCTGGTTCGACTCCGCCCGGCGGCCTTTTACTGCATGTCATTCTCTCTCTCTTTCCCCTTTCATATCTTCATCTGTCCTGTCAAAAATAAAGGCCAAAAATGCCCCCAAAAATCATATAAAAAAAAAAAAGTTTTAAAGTATTTTATACTGTATACTTCCATATATGGAGCATTATAGTATAGAACAGTATGGAAGATGAGCAAAAATGCTATTGTCAATGTAGTCCGAGTAGTCAGTAAAAATGATAAAAGTGTGTGTGTGTCACCCTATTGAAAAAAACAATTCAACTGGCCCTTTTGATCTTTCGGAATTTGAGTTTTGATATTAAAGTTCTGTGAGTTTTCCTTTGTATTATTGTATTGTTTTATCTGCTATTCGTAACTTTATACTTGCTTTATGGTGTTTTTTGTATTAAAGCAGCATTAATCCATTATTTGGCCACTACCTCTTATTCTTTAATTCTAACGACTGAACTAAACAGTAAACATGCAGCCTACATATCCAGACAAATTGTGATGAAAGGTTAAAATGCTCTGTAGAGCTGCAATTTCACTGTGAAAATACTGCTTTTGCTAGAATTATTATTAAATTCTTATTAAAATTTGTTCTCTGTATTCAATATCTCCCTCAGTGAGCGTGTTCAGGCCATTCGTTACCTCCAGTTGACCAGGCAGCTGGTGTCGTGCTCGGCCGACGGAGGCATGGCAGTGTGGAACATGGACACACAGAGAGAAGAGGTCTGCTTTCTACGTTTTTCTCATAGATGCTTGTGTAAAAAGGCAGTAGTGTCCGACATAGAATTTGAATTGACTTTAAAAGGCAGATTAGCTGTACTCTACACTGATACATATGTCATTTCTTCAATTTTAGTGGACAATACATTCTAGTATAATGGTCAATGGAATGTGCAGTATTGCAGTATTAAAAGTTGGTTGTAAAGAATTTTGTTTCTCCTCTCTATTTTTGTCTCAGTGCCTTTGCATGGGTAAATATGATGTTTGCAGTACTTCTATGTCTATATGGAGCATTAATTTAGTCATATTTAATGGTAGCTTTCAATTGCATGTGCATCTGCAGGCGCCCCAGTGGTTAGACAGCGACTCTTGTCAGAAGTGTGAGCAGCCTTTCTTCTGGAACATCAAGCAGATGTGGGATACTAAGACCATGGGGCTCAGACAGGTAGGAGTTTGATCAGTGGCATTAGCGGTTGTAAGTCCCTCAGTCACGCTAATATACAAGTCTTTTTACTTTTGTGCAGCACCACTGCAGGAAGTGCGGCAATGCTGTGTGTGGAAAATGTAGTTCTAAACGCACCACATTCCCGATCATGGGCTTCGAGTTCCCGGTGCGGGTTTGTGATGCCTGTTTTGATACCATCAAAGAAGAAGAGTGAGTAAAGGCCTTCTCTACATTTTGTAATCATTGATTATATTATATTCCTATTTCAGAATAATGAGGGAAACTGTTTTTTTTGTGTGTGTGTGCGTGTGTGTAGTCGAACACCATTGGCCACGTTCCATGAGGGGAAACACAACATCGCCCACATGGACATGGACCCATCCAGAGGCCTGATGGTCACTTGTGGAAGCGACCGCATTGTTAAGGTCAACAATAGTTGTTTGATTCCAGATAATTCATGCATGTATTCAGGTTGTGTCAAACACAGGAAATCAGGTTCAAACATTTATGGTGGTCAGTCTTTCAGGTGTGTCTTCTATATCTTGTGGTACTTTTTTGTAAGAATCATGTTTTCATTGGTTCCTTTATTTCACCTTTCAATTTATTTCCATTGTGCAATTTGGTGTAAATTACTAAGATAACTTGAAAGTATTCAAGAAAAAAACAGAAATGGTTCACGAGTCCTCTCAGAAATAATGTAGAATCCTTAAACGTGGCTTTGCACCAGGCCTTTATCATTATTATTGGCTCTTTGTCTCCACAGATCTGGGATGTGACGCAGGTGGTTGGCTGTAGCTTAGCAACAGGCTTCTCTTCACGCTGATTGGCCCGGCCCACGACATCGTTCCCCCTGTGCTCTGCACACTCTTCTAATGTCATGGAAACCCCTCTGTACAGTATATCTTCCCATCATCTACTGGGATCTTCTGCTACAACCAGGCCTTGTGTGTGTGAGTGTGAGTGTGGGTGTGGGGGGGGGGTGTGGCCCTTCACATTTGTTTTGCTTCTCAAACATTTATTTTCACTAGCTGTCAGTCCGACATGAAAGTGTGTGTGACTTTTTGAACTGATTCAAAACAGAACCCTAAGCACAATGGTGTGTGCATGCATTGTAATGATTTCTCCTATGGGAGGAATAGTATTGATATTAGTGTTTACATTATATTTCCTATGCTTCTTTTGACAAAGGGCATTTGTTTATTACCCCTGCACTGTAAAGTAAAGTTTCACTAAGTCGCTGACCTGGAAGTGCTGTACAAACATACACTAGCTTGCTTTTTACCGTGGCCCACTACCTGCATATTACTCAGTCACTGTAACATGTAAAAAAAAAATAACTAAAAAAAACTAATTATCTGTATACCTTGCATCATGTGTATAGTAGATAGACTCACTGATCAAAGTGATCAGCTTTTTCAGTCTTTTTTTCCTCTCTTTTCCTGTTTTTTCTTTTTCTTTCACTAGCTGGCCTTAAATCACTCTCAGGAGGTTTTACATCAGTAGGTTGTCAGTGGGCGGAGGCTCTTCATATCGGTTATAACCATTATTAATGTGTAATCACTCCAGCTTGGTAAGAAAATCAATAGAACAGCCTCTTGTTAAATGATAGAAATCACTTGATACCCTCAAAAGATGCTGCCATACAAATTTGATGGACTTGTCAGATGTTTGCATTACATCACTGACCCAGCCAGGTGAGGCAGAGGACATTGAAATATGTTGCCATAGTAACATGCACAGACAGTGGCAGCATCACTGCGGCCAGCCTGAGGTGAACCAGTCACTATTCATTTGAATAGTGGGACTTCACTTGATTGTTTCAGAGTCATGGGTTTTGAGTCCCCAACTTCTTCTGGGTAAAAACAAGTTTAAACAATAGCACAGGATCACCACCTCCTAGATATATATCACTCTCTTAAAAAAGCTTTATTTGGGTAGGTCTATACCATGCACCACTTGCGGTGTACACTCAATATTCTAATGCCTTGTGAGAATTACTTTTCATCTGTAATTTAAACAAAAAAAATCAAAAATATTGCACATTTTTGTGGCGCAAAATTGGAATCCTCCCCCCATTTAGGCACTGGACAGGTACTCTAAACTACATGTAGCACTAAATGCTGAATCGTGGGTCAGATCAAGGCTGCCTGTGTTTGTTCAAAAGCCTTAAAAAGAGAGACACACTCACAAAGCCTTTTTAGTGGTTTATCAGTGCGTTTGACTGTTCACTCATTACCTCTCAAGCATTCACCCCGTTCTAAAACTCTTGTTTGCGTTTCTTCATCTTGTTTTTTTGTGGAAAATTCGCTCTTCTATTTTTTTTCCACATACACATCTGTGTATTAAGGATGTCTCGTAAAGCTTTCACCACTGCACTAAATTGCACAACTCGTGGTTCTTTGTCTTTGTATTAAACAAAACATTTTTGTAAGTTCAGATCCGGGAGGGGTTAAAGCTGGATACGATGTAGCGTCCTTGTAAATAATGACTAGTATCTTCTAATGTTAAACTAACGCTTGCCTTTAGTGTAAGTTGGAAGAATTTGCATTATAATGTTGGAATTCCTGATTTCAAAATGTAGTCACATTCCGGGTTTTTGATCATGTAGTGTATATTTATATTTGTAGTAAAGTATTTATCTATTATCATTGTAAATGGTTGTTTACTTTTCTTTGTGCCCATCTAGTAGAAGCACATGCAAACTCTGTAATGTTGAGATGGACTGCAGTGTCAGAACATAGTATTTTACTTACAGTATTTTACTTCCTAACATAGACAAAGATAGATATGACTGCTTTTGTTTCCCATCAACCAGACCTTACTCCATGATTTTTAGACGTAACACAGAAATACTTGTGGTTAGACTGAAAGCTGATACTTATTCAATCTGTCAGTAGCTAATACTCTACACAAATGTTCATTAATTTTAAGTTTGAGTGTTTCTGTCCCTTTGGTCGTTTCCCTCCAAACAAAATGAATTTTGGTCATCTTTTGTATTCTGGAAGCTGACTTAAATCGTTCTTCATAATTATCAAAAATGAAATGCAAAATATATTATTAGCCTCGATTATTTTTGTTTTCTTGTTTTTTTTTGGGCCTTTTCTGCCTTTAACGGACAGGACATCTAGGTGAGAAAGGGGGAAGACATGCAGGAAATCGTCACAGGTCGGACACAAACCCTGGACCTCTGCGTCGAGGAGTAAACCTCTATGTATATGTGCGCCTGCTCTACCAACTGAGTCAACCCAGCCACTTAGCCTCCATTAATTGACTGATAATTTCTTTTTATTAAAAGAAAAAAAAACTTGGGTGAAGCCAAACAACCTGAAAACACAACATTGACATATCACTTTATAGAGATGTTATTGTGAATATGTAATCAAGCTGTTGCCTATTTACATGACATGGAGCAACATTAGCTACACCAAAACAATTGGCCAAAAAACAAAAAAGCTAAAAGTCTTCATAGCTAACAGGGTTAGCAGAACAAGTCCAATATTAACTCTCTTCTAACCTTGAAACTCTGGCTGCTAAACACACCACTATGTTCACCAGCTAGCCGCTAACTTGGCTGTTTAATGCTCGGCTGCTGGAAACAATGTTGATAACAGTAGAGTTTGCAGGCTGGAAAATCAAAACATTGAGCTAAAAGAAGCTAAAAATGTTCTTTGCTCCTGCAAAAGAGGAAGCTGCCATTTCGGTGCAACAGTTCCAGGGCCACATCCATTCTACAACCCTAGTTACTGAACAAAACTGTCCTCCGCAAGCGTCGACACTTAAGTTAACAGCTACCTATGAAGGGTTAAGGAAGGTCCAGAGTTGGGTGAACATTGTCTCAGTTTTCAACTTTTTTGGCCACTTGGTGGCAGCAGAACAACACGTAAAGAACAGTAACATATTATCACCTTATTTTACCTTGTTGTGTCGAATGTGCTAGCAAACATTCTGAGAGAAATATCACTCTCGTTAGTTGCTACATACATGTAAATGCTTTAATATGTTTATCATGTCTTTATGGAAACATGCTGCTGCTTGTTGCCACTGGAAACTTGGAAACTATGTAGACCTGAGGAAATGCAGAATGGGGTGATAATTCTACAAGTGACCCCTTTCTAATTCCATGTAGTCATTTAATCCATTATTAATACAAATACTGATTACAACTTTGTCATGATTTCAAAACTCTTAATGTAGCAGGACCTTTGTTGTTTTAGAAACAGACTAGGCAAATGGAGACTAGCTCATGAACAATTTTCAGTCAAGCACAGTATTGGAAAACTGATCTCAGTCAAACCCTTAAGTAGCATATAGAGTCGCACAGCGTCATCTGGGATCTACAGGGTTATTGACAATGCTACCGTACAATCAGAAGTCAAAGCTCTCCTTTCCTTTTTCAGTGAACTGGACATGCTTCTTCCGGTCATTTTTTATCATGTCATTGTAAGAGATTGTGTTTGGTGATAAAAAAAGACTTTCTGGCTATGGAGGCTTAACTCCACAGCAGAATGACAGAATGTTAAAGGTATGATGGATGGCAAGATTAGCTGTTTAACAGCAAATAAAATAGATCTTCAGAACTGCTGGCCAGTCTCGGGAAGGAGGGCATAGATTTTCTCATGTTGTAAATGGTTTATTTCCCTAGATTGAGCAGTTATAGGAGTTTTTTTGCCAACTGTAGTTCATCAAACACTAGAATCGATGCCCTTCATGTTGATGAGGCCACATCAACACTTTGAAGATGACTCATTTTCCACAACAACATGGCCCGTAATATCAAACTGTAAATTGGTTTCCGTTTGGTTTGACTTTAGATGCTTGCTGTTGGTAATGTATCTCTCAAAAAGTAATTGTATTTTTAAATCATTTTGTTGACAATACAGTACTGATTTAAATCTGTCTGGGCCCTCAAAACGGCACGGAGAGAAAAGAATGGATGCTTAATAAAGATATTCTGATATGTTTATTTGACTGTTTTTTTATTATTCTGGATAGTGTAAAAAAAAAAATTCAGTAATCTTTATTTAAGCAGACATTTACAAGGTAAACTTAGTCAGTAAAGGGAATTTTTAAAGGTGCTGGCAGATATTACTGAGTGATTAATTAAATAGGTTTATTGCACGTCAAGTGATGCTGTTGTGTGGTGAATTAAAAAGGCACACGGCTAGTAAAGAGAGCACCTCAACTCCAGCTTGAGCTCAACCTGCACAGTACAGAAGCTTCACTACAGTATAGCAAATACACAAGTTACTTACATAGCTATTAAATACACATCACATTGCACGTTTGCAAGTTGTCAAGACGAGAGATTGAACCCATAGCTGGTGTTGTGAATTAATAATATAGGGTGTGTGAGTGACTTTGGTCACATCAGATTCCCATCTGATTGACAACTTTCATAAAGTCACAGTAACAGACTTGGTGGTGTGTGTGATTTTGTGTGGTTTGTGAAGGTGCTCTCTCTATCAGCAAGATAAAATCCTTTGAAAACTCATTTGAAAGCACCATCACTATCAAACACTAACAATTACATTTCAATCCTTATAAAGTTAAATATGAAAATGTGTTATATAAATACTTATAAAGCATTGCAAATCTGGCTCATCCCTCTGTTATAGGTGAGTTTAATCTGGCATTGTAAGGCTGGATTTCACAGTATATCTTCATACTTTTCCCGAGCCAGTGACCACAGGTAGAGTTAACACTCCAAATGCTTTGGATAAAAATGGACCTAGAAATATTCCCTCTCCCGGAGTGTATTGTACCAGGAGGGATACAATCCTGAGCCCAGCCTTGGTCAGTGTGAACAGATGCTGTTAGTGTTGTTGCTGTACTGGTAACCAGTTCCTGCTGCCTCAGTGTGGCTGAAATGTCTTGGCCAAGTCCTCCAGCACAGACAGTAACTTCTGCTCCTCCAGGGCAGAGCTGTGGGTCCAGGCAAGCGGCAGGTGGGTGGACACCATCTTTCGGTCTGTGAACAAACACACAAATTGATTGAACGTAAAGGTGTGTACATGTAAGAACTACCTATTGACTCATGTATATGCCCTAGCCTGGTTCTGAATGATTTCTACAAGGTGTCAGGGGGTCAGCTCTGATATACCCTGTGTTAAAAAGGCAATAAAGGCCAAGTGCACGTACAAACAACCTGCTCAGATTGGTTGACGAAACACAAACACTGGATTCATTTTCAACCTTCATCCTCAACGGCAGCTGACTCAGATTTCTCCTGACTCGATTCAAACACCAGGGGTCACTTTAAAACATTTGTAATGCCATATAGACTGCAATTTAATAATGGTTTCACAATCCTCATCATTAATGATGGAAAAAAATAGAAGACAATATATGGCCCAGGAATATGTATACTGTATGATTTTTCCATTACTTCCCAGCAGTTTTTAACAATAGACTCCACTGGTATCATTACTTAAATTATTGGACAAGGATAAGAATAAGATAAGATGCATACAATGGATGGATTAACCAATGAAAAATGATTTGTAGGCCTTTTTTGAGGAAACTGAATGTAATGCTTCTTTAACTTCAAGAATTAAAATTTTCAGAATGAAATTTCCACACTGTCTTAGCTGTGTGCTTTTATTATTTTCAACAAGAAGAAACATGAGCAAACAATAGCAATGGATTGAAATACAATACTGCAGCCTAATTGATGTGCTCATAGTTTCAACAATATTGGATGCCAGGTTTACAACTTGCATGGCAATGCCAAAATCAAAATGTGCCAGTGTTTCCAAGATAACGGTAAATATTGCCTTATTGACAGTTGTTACAATCTTGGCAGCCACAGCAGTTTTGCTTAGCGAGTGTTGACATGAAATGACATTAGAGGAAAAAAGCCAAACAGACTGGTGTTTGGATTTGTTATCAGATATGAAAGCTTACCCTGCCTAAAATTGAAAAAGAGGAAACTAGACACAAATCCATTATATTAAATTACATTAAAAATGAATGCAGTGTGTTTGTGTCTCGGTTAAAGTGAGATCTTCATAAAAGCCACTGGGGCCATTTTGCGTGTGTGTGTGTACACACTTTTTTGCACACACATTTGTGTGAATATACTCATAGAGACACTGTACTCTCTGGCAGTATCTGGCACCAAAAGCAGCCCACTCCAGCTGCAATGGACACAGGCCAAACCCTCAAGCACTCTCTCTCACACACACAGACACACACACAGACACACACACACACAAACACACCACCATGCTGACCCACAACTGACAAACAACATAATTCAGCCAACAGTGATCGCCTCTCATCTCTTCTCCCTTTCTTACTGTTTTTTTGTTGATCTAGGGGTGCTAAAGTTGTATCTTTGTCTCTTTTGCCAAGATTGTTTTTAATATACAAATCCTTTACAGATAAGCAGGTAAATAAAAATGACAAAGACAAAGATTGCTTTTGCAACATACCCTGGTAGAAACGCCCGCTGGGGTTTGTAGTTGCAGCCTCAGAGACAGCCAGCCAAATCACAGTGTCAGCCCCCTGCTCTGGGGTCCGCAGACTGTCCTTCATAGATTGATGGAAGTCTGGCATGGCATTGGCCACCGCTAGGACAGACGGACAGAGACAGAGAGGGACAAAAACAAACTTGGATAATGATTTGGAAGCAAGAAGGGCTTTTTTAATAGAGAATGATTTAACGTAATTTGTTCAAAGAAACGGTGGTTGATTCAGTGTTCAGTGTGTATGTGTCTAAGGGGCCTGACCTGGAGTGTCAACCCAGCCTGGATGCATGACGGAGAAGTGGATGTTAGTGTGAGTCTTTGCCAGCTGCTCTGTCATCACCACCTGCTGCCTCTGGAAGACACACACACACACACACACACACAAATGAATAAATGTGTCTTAAAAGAGAAGAAGAAAGAAGGGTTGGACTCTAAGCAGGTGAGGCTCACATGTCTCTTTTTCCATGTCAGTGTCAGTTTAGCCAAACATTGAATGCAGCAGCATTTCAAATGATCACTGTGAACCAAATAAGACACAATAATAGACACAGACACAGATTTAAGGCATCCATGCTTGGATGTCATTTGATGAATCATAGTTCTCTATAATATTATACAAAACAGGATGTAACTTACATGGGCTTTTGAATTTTTGGATGGAAACTTCCATTTGCCAATATTTAGATTTGCAACATAAATATATTAAAATCCTAGCAGGATAACATGCAGATTAAAATGTGACACCATCATTTACATCACTAAATTGAGGTTCATTGTAGTACTGATGGACTCTACAGTCAGAATATAATCTAAAACCCTGCACCCGCCATATACTTCATTAGGGAAAACAAATATTTTAGTGTCTGACCAATGAATCATGAATCATCAGCTGCAAATATCTATTCTGCATTTTATTAATCACACTTTTCTATTTCTCTCTATAATGCATTTAACATAAAAATACTGTACATTTGATATGTTTTGTCTGTTTTGTTGCAAACACTTAAGGCAGGTAAAGCCTGACAGTCCATCAGCTGCGATCTTTGCTGAGTCTTAACACTAAGATCAGCAGGTATTAAAGCTGTCTTCTTACTTTGTGCTGGGCGTAGACCATGGTGCCGTCATAGCGGCCTCTCTCAGACTGCAGGTTTCCCGTTCTGAGCTTCTGCACCAACATTCCCCCTGATGACACTGTGATCTGACCATAGACAAAGGGGAACATGGATGAGGGGCGGAACAGGGAGCTGGGGTTGGTATTTGTATGATATAAAAACCCAGTTTTATATCATGCCTATATGCTATACAGAGTGACAGAACACCTAAGTACATGTACTGTATTCAAGTATTACATTTTGTGGTATATTAGTATTTCTATTTTTTGCTCCTGTATAGTTCTACATCACTACATTTCAGAGGTAAATATTATACTTCATTTTTCTGACAGCTATAGTTGCTAGTTACCTTGGAGAGGATGATTTTACATACAAAACCTATGATAAAATATGATACATAGTAATAGAACAAAATACCAGACTGTTTATATAAAATGGTAACAATTAGCCACATTAAAAGATACATAACATGTAAGCCGCTATAATGTTGCTTATGTGGTATGCATACTTAATTATAATATTAACATGAAATAAGACAGTGGTCAGTGAGTAAATTTTTCAAAAAATAATACAATAATAATATGTGCACATATAATACTTTGTTTTAATGCAGAGCTACATGTAATGTGGTGTTTTTGCATTGTTGTATTATTTTTTTGTAGTTTACTAAAGACATTACTTCTTCCGCTGCTGACTGAATATACAGTCTTATTTTTTACAGTGAAATAATAAATACATCAGATCTTTTCCTCAACCTATGACCCTGTGTTATTAGTAAAGAATTCCTTGTATGCCTGAAATGTTCTTTTTACTAATTTTCAATAAGATAAATGTCTCATTGATGTGATCAGCATAATCACCCACCCATTAAAATAGCCACAACCCAGTGGCCCAAACTCATAAAATGTTTATTAAAATGATGGATTACACTGACCAGTGCAACACTATCTAAAGTCTATGAACTTTTCCTAAATGTTTTGAAAAGAATAATGGTCTGTACCTTCTGTGAGGTAAGACAAACTTACAGTCGAGCAGATAGTAGGATATTGTGACGTGACAAACAAACACAGGTTGTGTCTCCCAGACTCACCACTCTGGGATCTGCACTCTTCTCGAGCAAGGGAATCAGACTCTTGGTAAGAATGTAAACTCCTAGTGTAAAACAAAAACAAAACATTACTATACTGTATTTCCTTTTTTATCAGCGTTCCCTTTACACCTCACCCCTGAGCTATGACTTACCAAGGACGTTGGAGGCGAAGCTCTTCTCAAGCCCTTCAGCGTTGGTATCCCTCTGACTCATGATGGCGCCTGCGTTATTGATCTGCATAGATTACAACACATGAGAGAAAAGAAAAAGAGAGGGAAAGTGAAGTAGGTGCCAACACAAAACCAAAAGTCAACCCTGACAAAGTGAACAACAGTAAAATAATAATTACATTGCCGTATGTTTCCCAATATTAAAATAGGTAACCCATGTCACTCACCAGTACATTGAGGGCCTTGTACTTTCTCTTGAAGGCCTCAGCAAACTCCCAGACCTTCTTGGTCTCAGACAGGTCCAGGATGTGGACATACACCTCCTGTAATGACAGCGGCCATTTAGAATAATGAATAATGTCACGTCTGAGGAACCAGACAATTTGAAGGCTTTCGGTGTCTGTTGAGTCATACTGTACTTTATTTCCCGTCTCCTTCACAATATCAGCCCTCGCCTCCTCGGCCTTGTCCTTGTTTCTGCACACCATGTGGATCGTTCCGCCTGTGAAAGAAAATGGAATACACATCATTCTTTTCTAGCTGAGAACTGACCTGAACACATTTTCCACAGGAGAAGAGTGTTAAATTTGCTGACAACTTTTGTGGGATGCAGCTAACTTTATGCAAACTTTTTTAAAGATTTTTTTTGTGTGTGCCTTTTTACCGTATTTAATTTGCATACATTGTAGTTTTGACTTACAAATTAAGGGGAATGTGTAAGAGCTAGTGATTTTTACCATTTGCACCAGATGTTTCTCCTTTCTTGTAGTGTGTGGAACTTAGAATCTGGGAGATCAGGTGTGGTAGTATTTGCTGAAAACATATTTTCATTGCTGTCTTCTATTTGTCCAGCACCTCCTTCAATGGTATTTGGAATGCACTACTATGCAGTGTTAGTAGTTGCTGCCTAAGTCATAAAAATCAAGATTGATGTTTGCAAATGAATAAATTGAATGTAAACAATAACAAGCAAATATTTGTGGGTTTTCTTTTGCTACATCTTTGTATTTAAGCACAAATTTTACACTACCGGACCTTTTTGATTTTGTTTGTATGATTCAAAATGGGAATGTCTCATGACTGCTAATATTTTGTACCATTCCTATCATCAAACAATTACCCCTACTAAAAATAGTGTTACAAATATTTTTTCCAATGCAATAGTATCAATCACAACACGTGTTGTTTGTCTTCATACATGAGTTAAATTGCTGAAAAACAGGCGGTAGGATTGGCACCTTTCTTAGCGATGGTCATAGCAGTAGCTTTCCCAATGCCACTGTTGGCTCCTGTTATCATGAAGGAACGTCCAGCCATGGACACCTCCAGGTCCTTCTCCACAAACCTCTTTGAGGCTGACAGGAAGGCATTCCTGCAGGATATAAACATCCACTGCATTATATTCATGTGAGCAACTTTACTGTATCAGTATCTGTTCAGGTCAGAAAGGGTCAGTGCTTGAGGTCAGCGTGGTTACTGTATGTCTGTGCACAGCTTTACTGTACAGATACAATGAATCTCTCATGAGAAGGGCTTTGGGTTGAGACTACCGACGGCGACGACAGGATCGGGGTTGTGTGTGTGTGTGTGTGTGTGTGTGTGGCACCAAGCACTTCAATTCCCCCCATTGTCCTGGATGTCATTGTTGAAGGCGGCACAAGGGGGGGATAAAGGGGACAGGGTGGGGGGAGTAAAACTGAGGCTAAATGCCCGCTCTGTTCGATGGTGTCATGCAGAGAGCTATTAGTGTAGGGTCAGAGCGGGTTGCCAGGCAGCTCGCTGGGAAAAAAGATAACACAGAACAAAGGGAAGAAGGGAAACAATCACAAAAGCACCTCTTCAGACAACTTGGCTTGCTGTTTACTGATGAGGAAAGGCGCCTTAGGGCTGCAATAGATCAGATTGGACTAATAAAGCATTTAAAGCACCATTGTGGTTGAACAACTGAGTTATGTTCTCACATGGCTCCTGCTGAGTCACTGTAAACTTTGTTCAATTAATAACAAAATTATATCCAAAGATGCACTGCAGTTCCATTCTGGTCAATAATGCAGTGGCAATCAAAATGTCGGTAAACTAAAACCTCCAGTCAGTGATCATCAACCACCAGTAAGTTATACATCTTATCCCTTTAAAAGATCCAGACCTTATTTAACCTTTGACCCTACCTAACCGTACCTCATATAACCTATACATAATAGGTTTAATATTAATATTATTAAGGCTGAAACTATTGATTATTTTTGTAGTTGACTAGTTACTTGATTAATTAGTTGGTCTATTAAATCCAAAAGTCAGAAAGTAGTGAAAAATGGCCATCACAGTTTTGTCTGATCAACATTCTGGAACCCAAAGATTTTAGATTTACATGTTGATGATGTTGTGAGATTTACACTGATGACAAAGAAAAGCACAAAAATCCTCACGTTTAAGATGTTGAGATGCTTTGCTTATTATTAAAATAGCTGGCCAATCATTTTTTTCCCCTCGATTAACTAAGTGATTAATCATTTCAGCTCTACATATCATGGTGTTAACTTTTCTCAGCAAGATTTGTATCAGTTTAAATTTTCTTCTAATGAAAAGGCCTGGAAGCAGTTTAGGTGGGGTTCCCTGATTATATTGTAATATATTTTAGAAAATGACTCCACATGGAGTAGCTCAAACCCATCTCATCTCTTAGGATCAACCATATTGGTATATCATTTTATTTTTCCTACACATAACTCTAATTAAGTGCCTTTGATGTTTACTCCTATTAACAGAAACACAATTACAATAAAAGAATGAGGCAAAGAGCAGAATTTAATATGAGGCAACCAATATTCAATCTTAACATTTTCTTCCATAATAAGTTTCTTAAAATTACACTTTCTGCGTGAGGATACACACAGGACACACTAGCAGGTCACAGACTTACTACAGCTCCTAAGACACTACAGTGATGTCTCAGCAGCACACAGGGCAGATACACAGTAAAGGCGCCTTACCTTGTGAACTCGGTCATTCCCTTCAGGAACCAGGCAGAGTTGCGGTACAGAGACATGGTGTTGCACTGGAAGCCTCTCGCTGTGCTGAGCTCTCTCCTCCGCTTTTACCCTGGACCAAAACCACGTGTAGCTCCACTGAATTAACATCTGTGGGCGACAACTCCACCGGCCACCCAGCGGCAGGACGGAACGATGTATTTGTTCAATTGACTGTAATTTAACCTAAAGACAAACATAAATATATAATACCGGTGTATTTGTGGTCCTCATTTTAGTCAGTGTGCGGTTGGCAATTCAAACTGAATTTAACGTTAGTTACCCTGCGTAATTTCTTTTATTGGTGACATCTCCCATGGTCCGCTCCTCTTCCACATGTGAACAGTACACAGGCTTGTAGTAAAATACGACATGAAATATAAACGTATTAAACAATAAAACAAAGCAACGTGACAGCTAGCTAGTAAGCAGAACGTTCGTAACGTTACTAGCTAGCTAACTAGCTATACGTTAACCTGCCAGCTCCGCTTACACACATACTGTAGTTTGCTAAGTTTACAATTTAAGCTAGCAATGTTTAGTTAAAAAGAACTCAAGTGTACTTACTTCTATTCTATTTAATATAAAATAAATAGCCTAGGCTACCTATGATATGGCTATAAAATATATCCTGAAATAAATCATATAGAAGATATATTTCATAATGTAGGCCTATGTAGCCTATAGCCTAAATGGCATTCCATAGAGACTATAACTGATTAAAAATAAGTATTCCTACAGCTTGTGTAGCTACATCAAATCAATATGTCCTCTGACTGCACTGAACTTATTAATAAGTTGATTATTAAGCAGGCTACAGTTTTTCTCAATTGTTAAAACACTAAAACCCATTGGCTGAACAAAGTTCTGTTGCCTGAACTCATTTAGCTAGTGCAAAACCTTAAACCGATTTTTTGAGATTACAAATGTACTAGCCTACTCTCTGAAAACTAAATGTTTTGAAAAATGTGTTTTCTATTTTTTGGTGTATTGTATACTGACTGCTTGATAGTGTGTATCATTTTGAGCTATTGTTTTATGATTTGAAAGCACGTGTTTTGATTTTGAACAGTTTGGCGAAAGTTTTATTTTGCAAGAGGAGTCAAATAAATATAAATAAATAGTGCTCGGAGATGAGGTTTTGTGTTTAATGTTTTCAGAAAACGGGGCAAGTTTCAGAAATTGTGTTTTAGCAATAGAGAAAAACTGTAACCTGCGTGTTTACCGGTAGCTCCCCGGCAGCCAATCAGACGCTGGAGCGCAGCGGGGCGCGGCTCGGCTGAAGAAGGTATGAGCGCAGTGGACTCTGGGAAGATCAACAATGTCGCCGCATCTCAAAACGCACAAAATACAGTAGGACAGGACTTAGGGTCGTGAGATAGGGTTTATCATAAACCTGAAGGATTTGAGTGTGGGAACTTCTCTCAGACTGCTGTCATAAAATGGTGAGTATCCCTATCCGAGCTTGTTGATAGTTTCATCCGTTCACCTGTTGGCAATCAAACGTGCCACACTGCACTTCAATTGTGTCCTCTACATTGGTCTAGTCAAAAAATAAACAACAACCAGTGGCGTTGTTCTAAAGATCCTGATATTCTCCTGATATGATAACCTGAAATACAGCTGGCTAATATTCAGACATTTCATTATAAAAGAAGCTTAATGTAAAAAAGCTTGGAAAGGATGGACAGTTTTAAAAAGAAAAGAAAAATAAAACATGTTGACAGGCAATTAGATTCACATCCCCAAAACGTCAAGTTTAAATTAGCTTTTTTATGATTTAAACAATATCATTAGACAATAAAATTGAGATGAATCTGAAATTCCACACAATTCTAATCATATAGCTTTTAAGTATTTGAACCCAAATCATTGTTCATCTTTGTCCAGCAGACACTTGCACCCCTGCCCTGGTATATATCTTGTTGCAGAAGAAGTGCTGCTTGCTGCTGCACTTCAGGGCAAAGATCTCTCATTAATTGCCCTTGCACAACACACACACACACACACACACACACACACACACACAGAGGTGACATAAATGTGTTATACATCCCTGCTGATGTTCATTCACATTTCTAGTTGTAAAATCTAATTTCTGTGTGGTGAAACTCATGGCTCTAATTGAAGGTGGGAGTATTATTGTTTGTGTTTGACCTTCATAACACAATATGTTCCTGCTGCTTGGTCATTGATCCTCAACACAGCATGACAAGATTCCTAAATCGTTCATAAGTCAGTGTTTGTCTGCTCTTTTACTACTACTACTTTTACTACTACTTTACTACTACTACTTATACTACTATATACTTTCTGCACTCGCCAGATGCGCTTCCTGTTGCTGTTCAGCCGGCAGGGGAAGCTGCGACTGCAGAAATGGTTCACACCAGTAACAGACCGGGAGAAGAAGAAGGTGATCCGGGACATGATGATGTTAGTGTTGGCCCGTCCACCACGTTCCTGCAATTTCCTCCATTTCAGGGACCTCAAGATCGTTTACAGGAGGTACAACAGCTGCTTTTTCATTTGTGCTATAATTACTTATTAGCTATTTTCAGTGTTTTGTCATCAGCAGTCCTTTCCTGAAGGGAAAAAAACATGTGTGTTGAACAGAAACCACATTTGATTGTGATTATGCTTAATGATTAACTTGTGGCCTCTTTGATAATGCTTGTTAATACACACAGAAAACCGACACACCCATTCTCAACAGTGTAAGGCCTGCTAGAGTAAAGGTCCAGATAAACACACAGTGTGACCTAGATTGCTGATGGGATACTGGTAGAAATGGTGCAGCACATAGCGTATCTTCTCATGTTTGTTTTTTATTTCCTTTACTCACAGTAACAAACTTGTAATAAAGTAGAGTTAGTGGGAGTGGACACAATAATAGGAACACCTCACAATGTAACGTGTTCCGGTGCAATAACAAATCAAAATAAAATAAGTACAATACATAGAATCCTTGTGAAGCTTTTGCATTGGTATTGTTTCATTGGAATTTGTTTTGCAAAGTGTTTCTGTTATTTTGACCACCTTCTGAATATGTATGTGCACAATATGCGGGCAAATCCTCAGTAAAACCATTATTCTGTATAAACATTAATTAGAAACTTTTTTATTCTTGTCCTTAAGCAACCCTTTTTTCTTCTCTTTGAAACATTTAATCCTTACAGGCAGTTATGTGAGCACACATTCTCCTCAGAGTACTGTCAAATGTGCTTGGAATGTGTCCTAGTTTGTTCACAACATTTTGGCAACTATTGCTGTAACATCGGACCTTCATCCTTTTCTAATGCAGGTATGCCAGCCTGTATTTCTGCGCTGGTCTGGAGAATCAAGATAATGAGCTGCTGGGCCTTGAAGTGCTGCACAGATATGTCGAGTTGTTGGATAAATACTTTGGCAACGTAAGTAGAGATGAAAGTCATGGCCCCAACAAAAGTGAGGAACATGTCGATGAAGTACGATGCACACATGCTCACACTGTTCTCAGAAAAGGACTAATCGAGCAAAGTGAAAACACAAGTGTAGGAGCCTTAAACAGTTGTTGTGTAGTCATCTTAAAGATGTTATCCTGTGGCACTTTGCTGTATGTCTTTTCCCCTCTCTGTCCTCCTGTCCTGTCTTCTGCTGTCCAATCTAATAATAAGGCTTAAAATGCCCCCCAAAAAATTCAGTTTAATACTGAATTAACAAACATAAAGTATGAAATGGTAATTGGAACCATTATATTTTGCTGTTCTCTCTAGGTATCACTTTGTATAGTCATTCCATTGTAACAGATAATGATAAATGTACATTAACAGTAAATACAAAAAAACACCTGTTGACACCTCATTCCATAATCCACTCTTCTGTGGAGGCTCCCAGATTTTAGAACTTGTCTGCAGACATTTGCTTTCATTCAAACACGAGCATTAGTGAGTTCCACAACACTGATGTTGGTCATATCTGGGAATGATATCGGGAAATGATGGTGGAGACTTCAACAGATGACAGGGAGAGGATTTTAGGTCAATTGCAGCATTTATTCAAACAGTGAACAAACATTTATGACAAAGAGAGCCGCCTTTTGTACACACACGAAACTGAACATCAGAATGACAACATTTTATATTCTTCTTGTCCTCACACATTTCAGTCTGTCTATTTCTGTGGGACAGTTACCTTCAAACTACTCCTTATATGTAAGACACTTTTATTAGATTTACACATTCCAACCTATTCCAAGTGTGGGGTAGGGTTACCTCAAACTAACCCTTCTGTGGAAGACCCTTAGAATAGATGCCATATACTGTACAGTATTTGAAAACCTGTATGCTTTAATATTCCACCTATCAGTTGGGTTACGTTGTGTTCAAGTATATCTCAAAGGTGTTGGACGGGGTTGAGGTCAGGGCTAACAACAAACTCAGAAATTCAGAAGTCATTATTTATGGAGCTGGCTTTTGGCACCTGGACATTGTCATGTTGAAACAGGAAAGTGATAAACCCAAACTGTTGCCACAAAGATGGAAGCACACAAGTGTCTAAACATTATTGAATGCTGTAGCATTACAACTTCCCTTCATTGGAATTCAGCTGTAACAAGGCAAAATGACCAGAAACCAGTGAGCTTCCTACCAATGATGTGTTGGCCAAAGCTATTAGAATCTGAGCTATAGTGATTCCTGTGTTACATTATTCTGCAGGAGTTCTGCAAAATCTCTTTCCTTTCTTCCTTGACTCTGCATACAGGTATATCACTATGCTATATACCAGTCCTACTCCCCCTGGTGTCCAGAAGGTTCCTCTGCTCCTGAGCCACTTGATTTTCATCCTGCTTGTATTAATTAAAGTAACAGGGCGAAAGCCACGCCCTATTATTTTTTTTAAACTCAAACAATGAAAAAGGACAGATATGAAAAAGAGGCTCTTTTATCATAAACATCTTTTTTATTTCTTTCTCATGTTTCTTCATCAACTTGCCATTTCTATATTCTTTATAATATTTAGATAGGGCCTGATGATCATCCATAGTATTACAGCATAAAAATTGTTTATCATGTTCTCTAACAGGTGGAATTACCTTCCTTACTAGGATGAGGAGGTGTAATTTATCTTTTATCTCATAGACGGTATATTATTCTGTTTCAGGTGTGTGAGTTGGACATCATTTTTAATTTCGAGAAGGCTTACTTCATCCTGGATGAATTCCTGATGGGAGGAGAAGTTGTAGAAACATCCAAAGTAGCTGTGAGTGTGTCTATGGAGGAGGCTGACACACTCCAAGAGGTACTTTAATGTTTAACAGACTCTTTAGTGAACTTAGATTTTTCTTATTACTCATATGTTATGTATCTCTGCTCTTATCACAGACCATGGAGGAATACATGAGCAAACCTGCCTACTGAGCCAAGGATGCCTCACATTTCACCACTTGAAGCAGAAGGTTTATTAATCCTCAACATTTTTATTTAGTAACAAATGACTTATTTGGCATAATGCTGTGGTCATACAATAACCTCAATCCTGGTGATTTTTCATGTTTCTGCTTAGTTTTTTTAAGAATTGTAATTATGTTTGGATCTGTAATTCCCTTTTAAGCCTCATATTTATTAATCTCAGGGTTTGATGACTGAAGAAATGACCGAAAAAAGTCTTTTTTTCCCCATTTTACATGTTTTTTTGTAGTCATACATGTCAGGCAAGACAAGCTTAAATGTAAGCATTGTGTGATGGTGAGTAAATGAAGAAACACTACACAGTAAGGAAAAAATAAAGTCAATGCTTTATTAACCTCAGGTATGTCACATATGACCACATTTAAAAAATAATTACCAAAAACAAAACACAAGTAAATCTAAGGGATCCAACACTGATTTTGGTTGTGTGTGTGCATTGAAGGTCTGGTCACATGTAAAGTGTTTTTGAGCAACAAACTCATTAAAAGTTAATGTCTGAACACTCATATTTCTATATTTCTTTCTGCTATTTCTATGAACCTTTGTAAACCTACAGAATATCTAAAGTTGACTGCATGTTATATTCTTCAAAATACTTTATTTTCACCATCTCCTTCCACCAAAACATATATATATATATATATATATGTATATATTTATATCTATCTGGCCTTCTTTACATTCCTGGGGCAGTTTTGGTATTCGTATCACTTTCTTCAGTTTCTGGGTTCAGGTAGCTCAATAATTTCATCACCGCCTCATTATCAAAGCCTTGCATTTGTGTTTCACCGCCCCTCTCATCATCCTCAGTCTGTCTCTTTTCATTTGGGTTTTTATCTGAGTCTATTTGATCAAAATAATCCTGTATGGCCCGTTCAAAAGAGCCCGTCATGCTCTGTCCAACTTCATCCCGCTTTTGGCTTGCCTTGTTGTTTCTGTACACTGGGTTTTGATACTGTGCCAGCATCTGAGCTGCTAAATATGCTGCCAGTTCATCCTCGTCCACGGTGTCATCATAGTCGTTTTTTAATAAACCGGGAAGGCGCCGTTGCGTGGGAGCGGATTCCCCCAAACGCACAGGAGGCTTAGTGTGAAGTCGTAACTGCGAGCTTTTGTACTGTTTCTGCTTCCTGACAGGAGCTCGATCCTCTTCGCCCTCTAACCCCAGGATATTTAGTATCTCTTCTGTCCTAATCTCTTCTGGTGTCTTTTGTCTAACAGGAAACCGTCTGTTGTAGAATTTAGCTTCAGGAGTTTTGTGTGTCTTCTTTGAGGATATCTGATAGAGCTTGTTTTCTGCTCTGGCTAATTGGTTGCTTTTTCGTAACTTGTCTTGATTTGTCGGTTCTCCGGTTTTGAGCATGTCTACCAGGTCTTCAGGTGGGATCTGGTATTTTTCAGAGATCTGGATGAGCTGGTAGATGGCCCGTGGATCTATGTTATCTCTGTACTGTGTCTGAGACACTCTCCTCTCTGCCCTCTTTTTGCCCTCTTCCTCTAACTCTCGTTTCTGCTCTTCTTCTGTTTCCTCCAACACTTTTAGGAGGTAATAGTCTACCAGGTTAGCAACGTCATCTGGGTCTTTTGATCTCTTGACTGGGTAACTTTCATCATCTTCAACTTCATCAACCTCATCAGCTTCTTCGTCATTGTCGTCAACATAATCAAGCCCCCTATCAGCTTCATGTTTGTTGTCCCTCTCCTCCTCCTCCTCCTCCTCTTCTCCCTCTTCCTGTTGTTGTAGCGGACCCCAGTCTGCTTTATTGTATGCTACATTCCTCACATTAAACATATCATCATCTTCTTCCTCATCATTACTCTCCTCCATATCATCCTCCTCATCTTGGCGTTTATGCATGGTCTTCACACTTGTCAGCTTGTCCAGTTCGTCAAACACAGACTGCAGAGTTGCCAGGTTTTGAGGCGTATACTTCTCCTCCACGTTCTCGTTGGTACGTTTGAAGGGGCTCGCATGCTCCAGATCTGACCCCTCCTCGTCCTCTTCCTCATTGCCCTCACCCTCTTCCTCGTCCTCAAACATTAGCGGCAGCTTCTTGTGAGGCTTGATGCTGTGTTGCTTCTGCTGCACCCTGGGATACCTGCCGTCCTTTATGCCTGCTCCGTCGATGCTGGGGCGAAGTGAAGCTGGCTTGGAGGCTTTTTCTGTCTGCTGGAGGGTGCTGAGAACAGCCTGGAGCAGCTCTTCACTCTTGTCCTCCCTTCCCTCCTCCTCCTCCTCCTCTTCCTCCTCCTCATCTTTGCTCTGCATAGGGTAAGAAGCCAGTCTCAGCATGGCACGCAGCTTCTCTGCATCATCCATGTGGCTGGCATCGTACCCTGTAGCGAGAGGGGCTTGCTGCTGGGAGTCCATGCCAGTTCTTTGACGGAGGGTCTTGATGTACTCCAAAGCTTTGAGCATGTCGGCATTAGGAGCCTGGTGGACATCTCCTTGCTGGGAGTCTGATTCACTTCCTCGCAGTCTGTGTTCTCTGAGTGAACCACCGTGAACGACAGAGGAACTGAGGAAAAGGAGGATTAAGACGAGGTTGGCAAAACAAATGAGGAAAGGTTTGCCTGTGGTGGAGGTCTTGGGGAGTGACGGCATGGTGACGCCTGCAAAATAAAGACAAAGAGACACATGTCAGCACTGACCTTTACACATTAAGCTAACAGGTTCACAATGGTTACCGCTCTGGCATTTCTTAATGTCCTTTGCTATTATCATCACTTTAAATCTCCGGTCTGATGATAGCATCACACACCGGAGATTTATTTGTATTGATTTTAAAGGCAAGATATGTTTAAAATCTGACCCATACCTTTTGCTCTGGTATAAACCAGGTCAAATTCTTCAATTTATCTGAACAATATTTCTATTGAATGTCTGAACTGCCTGACAAAATGCAGTTAAATAAAATCAACTTAAAATAAACCCAGTTTCCTTGTTCGGTAAAATATACTTTATTTAGGCTTTATTTACTTGACTGATGCTTGCTGTTTTAGTTCTAATATTTTTTCAGTCTTCATATTTTTTTCATGTTTTATGCAGCTCTTACAGTTTGCATCAAAGCAAAAATGACAGATGCAGCAGCAACAATAAAGAAAGAAAAGAATGATTGCTCAGAAGCAACCAGTGGCCAATCATCTATTTAATAATAATTATAACAACAACAACAACAATAATAATAATAATAATAATAATAATAATAATAATAATAATTAGTGGTATACTACTGGATCACCAGTGTAAAATATAAGAGTGTTTGTAAATCTCCATTTTCCTGCCTGTTGCTGGTATTTGAGGATCATACTGGAATCCTGCCGCCTGTTTGCCAGCAGCAGTAAAAGCAGCAGCATTCAGCCCCGTGCAAATCTCATTAGTCGTCAAATTGCTGCTCTCCGTGACTCACAGCCCCGTTGTCAAGGTAACCCGGTAAGGCTGATGTTCCCATGAAACCTTTCCTTTACCCGCTGAAAACCTCTTAACTCTGTTTTTTAAGCTTTTACTCAAATCGAACATTGTTCTGTTGAAACACCCCAGTGGGATGATTCCTGCCTATGGACTTGCATTAAAACACGTTTTAATGCAAATAACTGCACAATGAAGATTAACTTAGTATCTTTTTATACTTTTTTTCTAGATTGAAATTAAATTTAAATTGCTAAACTTCGCACATTTCTATTTGTTTAACATGTGACATAAAGAAGAAATGATAAGCTTCAAAGCGCAAGCATTCTGGCATTCTGGATTCTGAAGCGAAATGAGAACAAAGCAACCGCTGGCAACACAACCTCTGCGCCTCAACAGCTGTGGCAGTGCATCAGGTTGGCAAACAGCTACTGAAACAGAAGGTAGCTTTACTAAAAATACCCTCCTCTCATACAGAGTGTGATAGGAAACATATTCAGAGTACTGTAATGTGGCTCGTGCAGTTAATAACAACCAATTCTTACCTTTGTAATTAGTTTCTTTTGAGGGTCGTGGGTGAACTGAGCATCTCTGTCTCGCAGTGTGAGTCTAGTTTCAGCACCGCGGACAGCTCCTCATGCTATTAGAGGAACCACCTGACTCGTGCGTCAGCGAGCGAGGAGATACGCAACACATACGCGCGCACACGTATGGCTATATAACACACACACACACACACACACACACGCACACACACGCACACACACACCTACGCACGCACGCACGCACGCACTCACACACACACACAGCTTCTCTCTTTGAACTGAATCTAGTTCTGACCCAGTAGGCTATATCTCAGTGACCGCATAATGGCTTTTGTCGCAGCTTATGATGAAATGAATAAATTCATAATAGAGCTATATTTAGGACCATTGACTGATCGAAGATCTGAAAAGACTGTTCTGTCTTGGCTTTGCGCAATCATGTGTTTACTAGCCTGTTATAGAGGACATGCAGTAGCAGACATCGTCACTTGATAGTGGTGGAAAAAAACGCTTAACTTATTCACTTGTCTTTCTCCGCCATAAATTGGAAAATAAATGTTTAATTGCTGATAAACGCTCAATAAATGTTTTTTTCCTGATTCACTTTGTTTCTTCACTGACTGAAGGTTATCTGAGGCTCATAGTAATATCCCAATGTAGTAGTGACTGTTACGGCTGTTGTTATTGCCTGCTGTTGTGTCTCTGCTGCAGCACTGAGGGACAGAGACAGTTAAAAAGTCCAACGATGACTCACATACGGACTCCGCCAAAGCCCGATACGGGCGGGGTGACAGGGACTGCAGAGTGTGTGTGTGTGTGTGTGTGTGTGTGTGTGTGTGTGTGTGTGTGTGTGTGTGTGTGTGCGTGTGTGAGTGTGTGAGAGAGATAGAGAGAGAGAGCACTTTTGTCGTCAGCCAGCCTGCACTGTGGTCTCTATTTTTGGCTGCCTGTCAGATCTTGTCTAGTACAGATCAGTGTGTGTGTATGTGTGTGTTGCTCTCAGATTCATTCATAAATCCCCCTCATTGCTGGGTTGGATGTGAGCTCAGGCTATCCTCCACTGACATGCTTGTCAGATATTCAGTGAAGCTATCTTGTTTTCAGCTTTGTCACAGTTGCACACAGTGTAGAAATAGTTTTCTGTATACAGACAAACAATGCATTCTCAACGGGAGACAAAGGTGGTCTTCAACATATTTAGCTTTGGCATTCTACCCACAATGAAGCACAAACCATCCAATACATGTGTAAACTGACTGAATGAAGAAATCAGTGTGTTTGGTGACATTTCTGTCAATATTTCTGCTTTGGAGCCTATATAACCTTTCATTCATTTATTAAACCAGAAAAGGTTCTGACATATTACAAACCAATATAATTATTTTATTGTGCTTTAAAAACAACTGTTTGTAGTGTGGAGAAAAAAGAGTGATGAGTCATACACAAGCATCCTTTCAAATGTAGCCTATTAAGGAATAATGCTTTAAAATGCTCAGCGCTGTCACATTCGCAACTTCAGCTATAAATTCATATTCAAATATGTTGATGTCTTCTTTCCCGAAGGACTGTAGTGAGACTAACCTTCAATAAAATATAGTTTTCTAATGTTGTCATGCCAGACATTTAAGGAAAAAAAACAGGACAAAAGAGTTGATTTTAATCTCATGTTTCCCTCAGCCTAATTACATTTTCCCTAATGACTAACATACGTACATGCAGTGCCAGTTTTGAACTGATAAAGCCTGAGCTGTCTGGCTAATTGCTTGTGGTTGTGCCTGTGGCAGGATTACTGGTAAACAGAAACCAATTACAGCTCAGTTCCACCGGCATTTCCACTGCCTGTCCACTAAAAAACACAAGCTTTTTCTCAGGTCAAATAAGAGGTTTCTTACAGGCAATTAGTAGTTTTCCCCATTTTGCATAGCAGAGTGGTGTGACTGTTTGGGGTCAAATATTTTCAGCATGATAATGACTGATATGAGTTTATCCTGCACTTGAATCACAAAAACCGGAATGCTAAATAACAAAAGTTTACAAAGTTACTGTGACCTCGAATGAAGATGGAAATTATTTACTATCATCTCTGATGTCTGGTATCAAATTCCACTTTTTAGCTTTTTCTGGTGTACTCAGCTACATAACACAATCTTCATCAGCAGATAAAATACATACAGTATTTGTGATATGGTTGAAAGCGCCAAACAAAGCCAGTAAGTGGACCTCTAATGCTTAAAGCATACACAATATGCTTATTTGTAGGTTCATATTGTGTTGAGGTTGTACCAGAATAGGTTTACATGGTTTCATTTTTTTTTTTTTAAACAACATATTTTTGTTGTACTGAACATTGCTGGAGATCCTCTTTTCAACCTGTGTGTTTAGGTCTCTGCTTTTGCTACAGAGTGAGACATCACACTTCCTAATCTTCACTATCTCTGTTAGGAGTCACACATGCACAGTAGCTAGGTAAGATCACATCAGCTTGCCACTGTTCTTCCAACTTTGGTCAGTGTAAGGCAGGATTAGCTGGGAAACTTCTTCTTAACTAGGGCGCACTTGGGGAATACCTGCAGAACAGGGACATGGAAGTAGTTCTTTTGTAGATTATGGTGAACTAGTGTGTGTTGTAGCAGCGTTTTGCCATTGAGAAGGAGCTAGCATGGAACGGTTATCCACCTCGTCTCAGCTAGTGATGTAGAAAGCCATGCAGATTTTGAACAGCTCACCCGGAGACTGAAGGCAGAAGACATTCAGAAACCTGTATCTCACTCAAAACAGCATGGATGGTTTTATTTTCCAAGTTTGTATGTGTGTGGAAGCACCAGAGACACAAAATAACACCCCAAATTGAATTTGGCAATAAGCATTTCTAAGCAATTTATTTACAAGGCAGATATGTCAGGTAAAGAAGAGAAGAGCACATACAAAACCTAAAAATTGGACTCTCATGCTCATTGTAAGAAGCTGATTGAGAAAATGTGTTTTCAAGGACTTTAAACACAAAAAATGTGGTGTGTAAACCATGTTTGAGGGGTCTCAGGTCCATCAAAGCACGTGAAAATCATGCTCACAAACTCTCACCTATCCTGGTCGAGGGCATCGTCTCCACTCCTCTCTTTACCTGTTCTTTCTATGTGTTTGTCCCCTTGTGACTGAGCAGCTGCTCCTCATTCATTACCACCAGGCTTGACAGACAATCATTTTGCGCCTTAATTTAAGTTGTCAGAAGCTTGGCAGGCACAATGTGGAGAGAGAACGAGAGAGAGAGAGAGAGAGAGAGGGAGAGGGAGAGGTTGTGAATGGGTCTACAGGGTTTGACGTCAGCCTCTTTTCTCTGGTCGATTACATTTGTGTGCTTGTGTGTGTGTGTGTGTGTGTGTGTGTCTGTGAGAATAGGTGTGATGCATCAATTTTTGCTCTTTTGTGAATTGTTATATGTGGCACCAGAATCTCTACAAGGCATTTTTAGCACACCGAGGCAGATTTACAAATTGCTCCCCACCATATTTGTCACTCTTCCTTTAAATGATGAAAACAATGAAATCATCCAATTCACAAAACAGGTTTGTAAATGCCTACATGAGACAGAATGTATTCTCCTGAGAGAGAGAGAGAGAGAGAGAGAGAGAGAGAGAGAGAGTGAGAGAAAGAGAGAGAGAGAGAGAGAGAGACAAGGGCAATACAAAAAGAGCCTGACATTTATTAAATATTGTTTTGTGAGACAACCAGTAATAATATATCTATGTTCATGTTGTGTTTGTTGTTCTGATGAACAGAAGAGTCCTGCTGGCAAAAATGATTTGTGTGTCCACGGGAGCATGAGTCACTCGGTTGACAGACACTTTATGAGGAGAATACAGCAGAAACAATCACACCACTTTGGCTATTTATGAAAATTAAAATGAAATTGGCAGGACGTTTAGTGCATGTGGGAATTTAAAACAGGCACTCTCCTCATGGTTGGTATAATCATTTAGCTCCTCATAGCTAGAGCAGTGGTTTGAATAAATAGGAATGAATGGGGTGCCATCTTTGAATGGGGTATCCAGTTCTGCAAGCTATAGTGTGTAATTTCTGTCTCACACCATTAGTAATGGCAAAAACACAGTCATTGCATTCACATGATGCAAGCCTTCTAAAAGCCTTCCTCAAACCTATGATGATCACGCACCTCAACCCCACCCCTCCTCCACGTAGTTATTTTTAGCCAAGGAGGACATGGAGGATCAAAACAAACATGATCCACTCTTCAGAAGAGGTAATTATCTTCAATGGAGCTTCTGCGTGCAAAAGTTGCCGTACCACACCATTTTCTAAACATAGGCATAATGAGTAATACAGAGAGCGTTTTGTGGAGCTGATGGGCTTAATTAGCTTTGTATCGATACATTTGGCAAGGGCTTGAATGTAACGGATGTCCATTATTATAAAAAAACGCTACGCATTAAAGCTTCAACACACAGCAATGTCTAATTGTGTTGATTAATTGCTTTTGTATGAATTCAACCTAAATTTCAATCAGTTGTTATTAGTGTAACTGTTCTATCATACTGTAACAAGAGATAACTTTCTATGAAGTTAACTTCTTTACACATGTATAGAACAAAATGTCTTGTGTTTTATATGACAAAGTTCTCTTTTGTTTACCACCTACTTATTTATGTCTATTTGCGGCCACTCCTTATCAGTGTTGTCACAACACATCATAATAAAAACTAGGCTTTGCCACTGTCATGCTACAATTGCACATGATATTTCTTCTCTCTTTTGTCTCTGTCTTTCTTGCCTATGGCAGCTGAAGAGACCCAGAAAAACAGGGAAGATTAAAAAACAGATGAAGATAAGTTGTCTGAAGGGATTAGTAAAAAGGGAGTACATTTTCCTTTTCTTCTTCTTTTACAGACCTCTGCATCTTAACACATTTACATATATTCTCATATTATTGCTGCCAAGTTACACTCTAAGGTTCAGGCATTCAGTTTGAGTTATATTAAAAAACATCCACACTTGGATGTTTATGAAATACAGTACAGACTCATGCTGCCTTTTCATGGATCCTGGGCTTTGATGTTGCTGTTTTTGAATAAGACCTCTCCTTCATTCCTCCATCTTAAAGTCACAAAGCAGATGTTGTGTTGCTGGCACGTAAGGGAATATTGGTTGTTTACCTCCTTCTGAACGACAAAAATAAACCTGCCCCTCCTCCCCTGCTACCCCACTGGCATCTCTTAGAAACAGCCTCTTTCTGCTGCAACACATCAGAAAACAGCAAGGACACTTCTAAAGGAGCAGGGGGCTAAATAGGAAGTTTCTGGAATAAACCAAATTGCATTACTATTTAACAGTTATAGAGAAAATAAGAAGGCGCTAGAGAGGAGAGGATGGCAGTGACTGTATAGTTTATATGGATCAAGTCAACGCCCAAGGTTATACTCTCTGACAACATGGGCTACTTGATGTACAGGGATGCTGGGGCATCATAAATCATTACATGAGGATTTAGTATTGAAAAGAAAATGCATTTCTTCTTGCCTACTGAACACATGCCTCATCAATGGATTTTTAGCCATGCTAGCAGCACGATAGCGTGTTGTTTGGCAATCTGTCTGTCTGTCTTTTGGTCAGTCAGTCAGTGTTTTCATCTTGTGACACCAGCATTTATCAGTTAGTTTATTTATAAGTTATTAGAAGTTTTCTTAATGGATTAGCTCAATTTTGGCCAGACATTCATGGCTCCCAGATGATGTATCTTAATTACTTTGGTGAGCACCTGACTTTCTTCTGGCACCAACAGCTAGAACAGTTTTGGCAGAGACTTATCTGCACAACTAGTGTATTAATTTTCCCAACAGGATGAATTATAATACGTTTTGTGACCTTTGGCTTTTCTTGTTCAAAATTTCTCTTTGTCCTATACAAAAACAAATGATGTTCCCATTGGCCTTAGCTGTGCTATGTGTTTAGTGGTATTTAACAAATGCTAGCATGCCAACATGCTAAACTAAGATGGGAAACATGGTAAACTTTCTACAGTAACCTTCAACACATCCATGCATTGCTTTTATTGCTTACATTGTTGATCTTCCCACTCCATTGTTTGTTTTGTGTTAACCTTAGTTTAATAAATGTTTGTTTCTTGCTTGAACTCACTGCTTGTCACATTCCCTGAGTCAGTTTGTGACAAATGGGGGCTCGTCCGGTAAATGGAGTCTTGATCATTCTTATTTTTGATTTGACGATTTTTTTGTATCTGGCTGGAGTATCATGCACGGATATTTGTTGTGGTGTTTGACTAGTTACTTATTCGTTACTTACTATTATAATCTCACTTATATTTTGTCTGAATTATGTTGTTCAACCTCTACATTTCAGTTATGTTGCACATTTAGACCTGTAGCTCCTACTGCTAACATGTGCAGCTCACATTAAAGCAGGGGTTTAATTCATTACTTCTATCAATACTCTGTGCGGTGACCCTAGTGACCTGAGGTGTGACTGAGAATCTTTTTTCTACTACTTTCAAATTGTGTTTTGGTTCCTGTTATGGTTGCTATGTTTCTCAGTGTTACAGTCCTCCCTCTAGGCTCTCTTTGGCTAGGACCAAAAAACCTGCCATCACATATTACATTCACAGCTTTGACACTTCCTGTTTAGATCTCAGTGTCTGGAACACCATCCTGCTGCTTCAATAAAAGCTGTTAAGATACTACAGTATGAATATGTTGACGTAAGGACTTTGGCTTCCATTTATTGGCTTTTTCATGTATTTGCATGTTGTAACATGTATTTTACTTTTACAATGTCCCCAGTTTGGTTCTGGCAGAGACCTTTATCATAGTTATTTATGCAAAAATACCACAACAGTAACTTTGTCATTTTCAAAAAGCACATGTATGTACATGTTTATCTTTACTACCTGAATTAATTGTTTTTCATTGTGACGTGAAATTTCCATGCCATTAAAATAAAATCACAACACAGAAAAAAAGTGAAGACAGCTAACATTAGTTTTTAGTAAACACTGATTGTTTTAGAGGACTGGATGAGGCTAATGTTAATAGAAGTCTGCAAGGTAGATAGCTAGAACTGCCTGAAGGGTAATGAATGTGAAACCACGGGTTTGATACATTGTGCATTGCACAGACATTACAAACCAAATATTGCCCTTTTAAGAAAGGTTTTTCATTTAATTATGACACAGTGGATGCCTACATAAAAGGGAAATACATATTTCACATTATGTCTTTGATTTGTTTTTATTAAGGCATTTTAAATTACCAACATGACAGGACCACCAGAGCTCACACCAACCTGATATACAGTATGTGTATAGGTGAGTGATCCAGAGACATGCAGAAGCTGCTTTTTTCTTTTCCACTTGCAGTTAGCAAATACAGATCAATTCAGGAAACAGATTGAGCAATTTGAAATTCCCATAAAGCCATGAGTCATTCTGAACCAAGAGTCTGCCAGTTCTCATTCCAAACAAACCCTTCTTAAATGATTTTCCAACCTTTGAGGCTGGACATGTGAGTGATTGTAATTGACTTTCACATTCTGTTTGTGTGTTTGTTTGTGGGTAATATTTTCAAAGCTTTTGTTTTGGTTTATCCAGTCCTGCACCTCCTCTGTCATGGTGAGCGTTGACCAATTGCTCCTTTAATTGCTGGTTAAACTGGGCCTGCGCCTAGCGGTTGCTGAGTGCCCAGAGAGAGACAGGAAGCAGCATTAAGACTGCGGCTGTCTGCAGCATCCATATGTGACATCCAGTGGGTTAGAGAGGAAGGGAGCAAGAGAGAGAGGGGCATCTGGAAGTTAAAGCCAGGATGACTCATAGGTCAGATTTGCCTGACTGAATGAGAAAGTGTATATGTGTGTGTGTGTCCCTGTGTGTGCATGTGAATTCACTGCTGCATTTGCACATTATGCAAAGTTGTGCCTTAATGTTAATTTTGTTCTGAGGGAGATCAGAAAGCATTCAGGTCCCTCCACCCTTCACTGCCGTGTCGTCAGTCTGTGAATCATTCACTGACTGTGGTTTTACAACACTGGTAATAAAAATGCATCAAAGTGATATTTGTTTTTGCTGGAACATTTAATATTTACAACAGTTGCCCTTTCAATGTGAGTCCAAACTCCATTCACACTTTTCTCATTAGCAAGTAATATACATATAGAGTGAGTTACAGTGACAGACCACTGTAATGCTTGGGGATGTTTTAACAGGAAATAGGTAGCTATTTAGAGGAGACATAATGAAACTGGCTCTGCTATTACAAATGCCCTGATTACCCTAAACAACAGCTAGCATTCTGTCCAATAGTTAAAAGGACAGGAGACAAGATGAAAATAGATCATCGTTTATGTGCCACAGTGAGTGATACAGTGGGGCTCGAAAATTTGGGCACCCCGGGTAAAAAAACAAAACAAAAAAAAAATTAATATGCATAAAGAAGCCAAGAAAAGATGGAAAAATCTCCAAAAGGCATGAAATGACAAATTAGACATTTGTATAATATTTCACAAAAATACTTTATTTCGTTAATTTACACTTTCAAAATAACAGAAAACAAAAAATGACACCTGCAAAAGTTTGGGCACCCTGCAGAGTTATTACCTTGTACTGCCCCCTTTGGTAAGTATCACATCTTGGAAACGCTTCTTGTAGCCAGCCAAGAGTCTTTCAATTCTTGTTTAAGGCATTGTCACCCATTCTTCCTTCCAAAAGTCTTCCAGTTCTTTGAGATTTCTGGGCTGTCTGTCACACACACTGCTCTTTTAAGGTCTATCCATAGATTTTCAATTATGCTGAGGTCAGGAGATTGTGAAGGCCATGGCAAAACCTTTCAGGTTACGCCTCTTGATGTAATCCACCGTGGATTTTGAGGGGTGTTTAGGATCAGTATCCATTTGTAGAAGCCATCCTCTCTTTAACTTCAACTTTTCACAGATGGCATCAAGTTAGCATCCAACTGAAATTTTATTGAATCCATTTTTCCTTCTACTTAGTGAAATGTGCCCTGTACCACTGGCTGCAGTACAACCCCAAAGCATGATTGATCCACCCCCATGCTTAACAGTTGGACAGAGGTTCTTTTCGTTAAATTCTGTGTCCTTTCTTCTCCAAATGTACCTTTGGTCATTCCGGCCAAACAGTTCTATTTTAACCTCATCGGTCCACAGAACATGTTTCCACAATGCATCAGGCTTTTCTATGTTCATTTGCAAACTTCAAACGCTGATTTTTGTGGTGAGGACATAGAAGAGGTTTTCTTCGGATGACTCTTCCATGAAGACCACATTTGTACGAGTATCTCTTTAAAGTGGAATGGTGTACCACAACTCCAGTGTCTGCCAGGTCTTTCTGGATGGATCGTGCAGTCAAACATGGGATTTGACTCGTTTTTCTCACAATCCTGCAAGCTGTTCTGTCTGATATTTTTCTTGGTCTTCCAGCTCTTGCTTTAACTTCCACTGTTCCTGATGACTGCTATTTCTTAATTACATTCCGAACAGAGGATATTGGCATCTGAAAACACTTTGCTATCTTCTTGTAGCCTTCTTCTGCTTTGTGGGCATCAACTATTCAGTTTCAGTTTTCCAGTTTTTCACCTGGTCTTTCCAGACGATGATTTAGAACCATCCATGACACTTTCAGGTCTCAGCTTTCCAAAGGGGGCGGTGCATGCTATAAACTCTGCAGGGTGCCCAAACTTCTGCAGACGCCATTTTTTTGTTTTCTGTTATTTTGAAAGTGTAAATGATGGAAAAAATACTAACTTTTTGTGACATATTATACAAATGTCTAATCTGTCATTTGATGCCTTTTGGAGATTTTTAAATCTTTTCTTGGCTTCTTTATGCACATTAATACAAATTTTTACCTGACTTGCTCCAAACAGCAGGCAGTCAAAGTTAGCACCTTGCTGGTGAACATTTAGCATCTTAAGAGAAAGATATTTCTCTCAGGACCTGATCTCACAGAAATACGTGAACTGACCATGACCTCCTAACACTACAATACATGATGATGGAATCTTTAAAATTATGTGCCAGCACCAAGGAAGCAGGTTTAGGTTTAGGCAACAAAACTACTTGGTTAGGATTATGAAAAATGTCTTGGTTTGGATTAAAATAAGTATGCCGTCACCTGGGTGAAAGTCCTGTGTTTGTTTGACCATTTGATCCACCTGGACCTCCTCCTTATGCAGACTTTGAACAGGGCTGCGTTGAACCAGGGGATACATGTGTCCACCACGACAAAGGATCCTAATCGACTTTCCATTGGCATTGTTTCCATCATGCTGGCCAATAATTTTAACACCACCACGTAACGCAGTGTCAAGAGGTCCTGGCCATAAATGTATTTTTGTGAGATCAGGCTGGACATTAGCTCCGTAATGTACTTAACTTGCATATGTGACTTAAGATATGTAACACACTTTTTTAGAAAACTACCCGTTGTTGAGATTTTTCAATCTGTATCAGAGTAGTGGACCGACCAAAATGATGACAAATTCAGTGTGCGATGGTTCCAGAGAGCTTAGGGAGAATCACACAGGATGTCTGAGCTCAGATATACTTCATGATGGGTGACCGCCTTGTCAGTTAGCTGGGTGTATTTGCAGCTTGACAGAGCAGACCGCACTTGCACACACATACGGCACAAACTCTTCTTCTGCAACTGAACCAGGCTGCTAACCTAATGCTAATAACCCCTGTCAATAGATAACCAAATCAATGAAGTCTAAATAAAAGGTGCCGACTTTGAACACCTAAGGATCCTGCTGTGACTGACTGCCTTTGTGTCACCCTCGTGGCCATTTCTGTATTTATTGTGTTGTGTTTTGTGCGTGTTGCTGTTTCTGTGGTTACCTGTGGTTACCTGTCTGTCATGTGTCTTTGTCTCCGCCCATCCCCTTATATGGTCTGCACTTCTGTCTTGTTAGTTTCGTTTATGTTCTCACCTGTTCCCAATTATGTCTTGTTGATTTTGTCCAGTCCTGTCTTCTTGTTAATTGGTCTGTGTATTTCTACACCTGCTGTTTCTCTGTTCTTTGTTGGTTTGTGTCTCTGTTTGTCATGTTCATTTGTAAGTTGTAGAGTCAGAGTAAAACATGTTTGTCTGAACTTTTTGGGTCCTTTGGGGTCTTCCTGCTGAAACCCTGACAGTAAAAATTACTGAAAATCAATAACTGACCTTGATTTTAAATAGACACATCCAAAGCCAATACTGCATGCTCCTTTATAAGCTTTCCAGGGATTACTCTCCCTTTTTGTTTCTTTAATCTTTCTCCTTAGGATGTTTGGACCAGTCAGGAAATCATTTAGTTAACAAAACACCCCAGGCAGACCAACAAATTGGTTCTTTCTTGGCTGTCAGAATCGGTACGTAGGCCTAGATGCATTTCCTCTCCCCTGTCACACATCAGATGGCTGCCGGGCTGGAGTTGATATACTCAGTTGGTATCTCATTTCATTAGCGGCTTCATCTTTTCATTTTATGGCTCCCATAACGCGAACAAAACTACTGCAAAAAACTCACTGGCATATACACACACAGGCTACACTGTGGTGAAAGGAATTTATTGTGAAAAGTGTCAAATCAATGAGCTCCCTAACCACTGGAGAACGTGAACGGAAACCCTGTACTTTTTGTGTCATGTCCTGTTGACGCCAATGCCCACACACCGAGTTGGATTACTGAGGGAGAAAAATGACTGCAATTATACTGAGTCACTGGAGAGAGGAAGGGACTGTGAGGGGAAAAGTGCAAGAGGAGGGTGTGTGTGTGTGTATGTGTGCGTGTGCGTGCATGCGTGTGTTCTATTGAACATATTACGCTTTGCTTTAATGTTAAACTCAGTTAAAATCCTACCAAAGCACACACAACCACACAACCACACACACACACACACACGCACAGGCCTAGATATTTTTACAGTGTTTGGTGTTTTTTGCCCCCAACGTCTCCTTCCAGGGAGCACGGCAATGGTTATGTTTAGGGTTAGCTGCCTGGAAGGCAATGTTGGAGGCACAAAAACACCATCGAGCTGTATCTTCACTCTCCTAAAAGGTGATCTGATCTGATCACTTTTAGCATTGCAGGTATGTAATATTTATTGCCAAGCAGTAGCTTTGACACTTTATCAAAATAAGCTTTTTGTTGTGACAAATCTGTTCAGAGAGAATCATCGAGAAAAATGTACAGGGCAGTAGTGATAAAAGATGTTTCACAAAAGGTTACAGCTGATGTGGAGATCCATTATTGTTGAATGTATGTCAAGTATGGGGGGAGTTAGTTTGCAGTATCGTCTTTTTGCAGTGAGTCAAACTACTCTGTGATTGTGGAGGTGGAGGTTGGACAGCCTTCTCTCATTAAGGGGGAAATCTGAATTCAGCAAGGGATACCGATGGGTGGTTAAAAGAAAACTTGTAGTAACTAAACTGTTCGGAAGTCAGATGATTTTGAGTTTCAGAGAGCCCATCTGGTTGGCAGAGGTCACTGTGGTCAGCAAACTCCTCAGGGGCACAGTGGTGGATGTGGGTTAGATTGGTCCTCAAATACTGGAAATTGTCAGGCTACGGCAATCAGCATGTCTGGTGTTGTGGGAATTTGGGATTTCAGGGTTTTCTTTATACTGGAAAGGTGCATTAACTCGGTTCCTTCAGTATTCTTGGAAGATGCAACAGTTGTATGGGGTGTCGTCATTTCTGCAATCAATTCATTACCTGTTCACTTAAAGTATTAAAGTGATTCTCCATCCAAAATCTTTCCTTTGAGTACATTTCAAAGGTGACTTAAAAGGATCATTTCCCTCATACCCTTGGTGATTTCAAACCATGCTGAAAGTGCCTCTTCTAAAACCTCCTCCACCACTCCAATAAAATGGAGGTGATTGGAATTTGAATTATGGTGCTCAGCATGGAAAATGGAATTCGAATAACTTAAAAGCAACACTTCATGTCTCATTTATTTTGAATAATAATCCTCCTCAGACCTCTGTGGAACATTTTGGTACTATATCTTTTGTATTAAGTATACATTTATCATAGTAATACAGGGGCTGTGGAAGAAAAAAGGATTTGCACTTTAGGCTGCACTAAGCAAATCTAAGGAGAAAATGTAAGCGTGCATCATACGACTAGTAGACAGTGGAGAAGTGCATCATGCTGCAGTCTTATCATTGAAATCCATTTTGACCACTTTGAATCCAAACTGACTGGAATCAGCAGTGATGTAGATGGCTTGAATGATTGCCTTTATTGTCCCAGAGGGAAATTAGTTTGAAGGATATGCACAACATTAAACACACAGCACACAATAAATACACACAGTAAAAATAGTCTTAAGTGGCTTGAGTAATGTGGGAGTAGTCCTAACTGTAGTTATGGAATTACTGTAGGAAAGAAATAACTAAGCTACAGAGCAAATTCAGATACTTATCCTCTCCTGTGGCCACAAGCTCTGAGGAGAGACAAAGGACAATATCAGTGATGAGTGGCCAAGAAGAGTTTCCTCAGAAAAATCAGTAAATTAAAGATACATCCCCTTTTACTACAGTAATAACTATAATGTTGTATTATGTCCCTTATGCAGTTCACATTGGTTTCTTTTAACAATAGGGTTCCCCTAACCATAGCAGTACCACATCAGGATACGATCAAATATGCTATTTTGGAAGGTGACTACCTTTTGTTGTTGGATTTATTGCTCTCTTTCCTAACTTGCTTTTTATTTGTTTTTCTTTAGTTTAATAATTCATCTTTACTCAGGCAGGAAGATATTGAACTGTTACCGTACAAGTTATGATTTTGTTACATCCGCCCTTGACTATAGCTATATTTTGTTTTTGTCTATAAATATAAAAAATAAATAATACACAATTAGCCTCCTTGTACCGTTTAAATATAAACAAGGTGGTATTTAGAAACTAAGCTGTTGCAGCATTGCAGAGGTATTGGAGGCATTTAATCCCTCTCCAGGGGAAACAGTTCCTATTTGTATCAGCTATCAGCACACAATGGTGCCAGTGTGCACCACAGTTAAGTACTCATAAAAGACTCAGACTCTTGACTTACAACTCGTATGTTACACAATATGTATACAAAAATAAGTATTAACTGATTTTCCTTTCTTGAATTGTGTGTTTGCTAGTGACAGTAACAAAGTGCAGCTTTTATGCAGATAATGATGGAGACTCCTGCATTGGCGTACAGTGTGGTTGTTATGGTAACAAGCCTATAAGGGGCGTGTATAATTAACCAGTATGGCTCAATTTGGGACTAATTCGACAGGTGTGTTTAGCTGGTAGAAAGCCACACCTTCATCCATTTGCTTTGTTTTCCTACAGAAGGATAGTAGTGTAGCAGCTTTGGTCCCCCGAAGAAAAAAAATGGAGAGTTTGCTTTTCTTCACATTGACAATGAGCTTTGACTGTGCTCATTAGTAGTGATCCAGGCAACTGGCATGAAGAAACAACACCTCCCACTGACTTAACCCTCCTGATGTAATTGGGTCAAATGTGATCCCTTTAAAAGATGTCTGAATTATGGGTTTCTTTTTAACCAAATTACCACAAAAAATGGATTGGATTCTTTACAGCGCTCTTTGCAAATACAATTGATCACTTTCATTCCTGACTAAACTCATCTGTACGTTCCTCTGATCTTAACTATTAGTCAAAATAATTCATGATTTCTGCTTTTTTAACTCAAATGTTAGGTAGAATTCTATAAAAATGAGGTTTATTTACAATGAATTCCAAAAAGTAGTGTAAAATTAGTCGTAGTAAGGTGGTGTTAGTGAAAACTTAAAAACAAGTACAAAAAAGGGACAAAAATGCGGAATTTGTTTGTACTTTTAAGGTGAGTGGAAGGTTAATGGAATCTATTCCAGTAGTGGATTTTGTTACCTTTGGACAGACCAAAGCTAACAGTTTTCCCTGTTTCAGTCTTTATGCTAAGCTTAGCTAAATGTCTGCTGTCTTATATTTATCAGAGAGATATAATGTATACCAGATTATATCTTCTCATCTAACTCTCGACAAGAATAAGCGTATTTTCCAAAACGTACTGTACACACATCCCCCCCTTAGAACCCCCACACTTTTGAAATGGCTGCTCCACCTCGGCTTATCAGAGCATTTTCACTGAAAACAGCTGTTGCTGCTGCTGCTGGGAACAAGATTAACAAGAGCAGTAAGACTGAATCAAAAAAGTTGTGGGCTGCAAAAACATCACAAAGGAAAAAAGGCTCTGTAGAACTGAGAGAAAGTTGGTAATTTTGTTTGTCACTTCAAGCAACACCGATCATTGATTAATTGGTATTTAAAATGTAAACTTATATAAAAATGTTGATTAGGGCAGTTTCAGGAATCAAAGCCAGTAGACAAACTGTATTTGTCTAATTCTAGTATGAGGTTGATTTTCCTTTGAACCACCACAGCTCAAAATACAATCAACATGAATGTGAATGTGTCATGTGTCACTCTATCAATTAATCCATATTATCTAGACAATTTATTGTCTTTCTTATTTATTCAGTAAGTATTTTCAAGGCTGTCCTCTTAAGTGACTTGTAGGAATAATCTCTCTGGACCAGCAACTCATATGCAAATTACAGTGGGTACGGAAAGTATTCAGACCCCTTTAAATTTTTCACTCTTTGTTTCATTGCAGCCTTTTTCCAAAAATCAAAAAAGTTCATTTTATTTCTCAGTAATGTACACTCAGCAACCCATCTTGACAGAAAAAAACAGAAATTTAGAAATTTTTGCATATTTATTAAAAAACAAAAACTGAAATATCACATGGTCATAAGTATTCAGACCCTTTGTTCAGTATTTAGTAGAAGCACCCTTTTGATCTAATACAGCCATGAGTCGTTTTGGGAAAGATGCAACAAGTTTCTCACATCTGGATTTGGGTATCCTCTGCCATTCCTCCTTGCAGATCCTCTCCAGTTCTGTCAGGTTGGATGGTAAACGTTGGTGGACAGTCATTTTCAGGTCTCTCCAGAGATGCTCAATTGGGTTTAAGTCACAACAACTCTGTGGCTGTTCTTGAATGGCCCAGCCAGAGCCCTGACTTAAACCCAATTGAGCATCTCTGGAGAGACCTGAAAATGACTGTCCACCAACGTTTACCATCCAACCTGACAGAACTGGAGAGGATCTGCAAGGAGGAATGGCAGAGGATACCCAAATCCAGATGTGAGAAACTTGTTGCATCTTTCCCAAAACGACTCATGGCTGTATTAGATCAAAAGGGTGCTTCTACTAAATACTGAACAAAGGGTCTGAATACTTATGACCATGTGATATTTCAGTTTTTGTTTTTTAATAAATATGCAAAAATTTCTAAATTTCTGTTTTTTTCTGTCAAGATGGGTTGCTGAGTGTACATTACTGAGAAATAAAATGAACTTTTTGATTTTTTTGGAAAAAAGGCTGCAATGAAACAAAGAGTGAAAATTTAAAGGGGTCTGAATACTTTCCGTACCCACTGTAGCTTTTGGCTTGCGTTTCCACAGTAACTCTCAGGACATTTTATTGGTCGACAAGCAACCATTTTGAGCCCATTTGCTTTCTTTTTTGTTTGAATTGACCAGTGTGTGTGTGTGTGTGTGTGTGTGTGTGTGTTTGTGTGAGTGTATTTTTGGATAAGGGACTATTGACAAAAACAGACAGAAGGATAGTTTGTTCAAAGAGGAGGAGGTCAGTTACACTCACCTATAATAATAGTAATACAGGGTCTAGATGAACAGGTAAACACCTCCCGGTTTTAGCCAAAATCCCATTAATTCTGTCAAGATTTAGCGTCTCACACACAGTGACAGGTGCAGACGCATGTGATTGTGTGAAATATTCATTATGATATGCTCAAGAGAATGGCACAAACACCATATAAGGACAGTCTTTCCAAGATTAGACTCTAATAGTCTCTGAGATAAAGATGAAAAGTTCAGAGTCAAAATGAGATCTCCAGAGAAAGTTGTGATTCTTATAAGAAGCTCATCAGCGGTGCCTCATGTCTCTGAGTACATGTACATCACTGCAGCCCATCTGCTTCTAAAGGACACATTTTTAGGCTGACATTCTGTAATGTCCAACAGCAGGAGACTGATGGAGCTCAGATGAGAAGTGTCAGCTCATCTTCTTAAGACTCGCCATCCCATTCAGGGGAAAAAGGAAGGTGAGTCATCATGTTGCTATAGATTTATTTTCTCCCAAAACAGCACACCAATATAAGGAAAGTATTTAAAGATGCCATATTATGCTCATTTTCAAGTTAATACTTGTGTGTTGGGTTTCCACTAGAACATGTTCACATTTTTAATGTGAAAAACATATAATGTTTTCACCTTGCAAACGCTCTGTTTTTGCTGTAAAGCACTTTGATGGAAAGTGCTCTATAAATAAATGTATTATTATTATTATTTATTATTACCTGTCTCTTTAAGCCCTCCTCCCAAAAAGCCCAGTCTGCTGTGATTGGTCAGCGTTTCTGGGTCTTCCGTCTTCGCTCTCGGAGTCTTTGCACCATCATTGCAGCCGGGAATGACTGTACTGGTACTGTAGCAGCACTTTATACCTATATATAGTAAGTATAGTATATATACTAAAAGTTGTGACATTGCAACCGTACTGAAGTCCTGAAGACTCCTTTAAAGGCACAGTTTCTGAATATGGGCTGTGTGCATTTCTGTGTGGTTTGAGCATTTTGATACTTTCACAGAACAGCACCCAGACCTGCTTTGTAATGTAAGAAATGGAAATCTCGTTATTTACAATATGGGACCTTGAGGACTCTTAAATATGAATTTAAGGCATATTATTCTCATGTAACTTTACTCAAAAAGAATTAGTGCATCACCAAGATGAGTCTTTCATGGAAGATGACTTTAGTTGGACCATTTGGAGTTAGCTTTACATAGATTTCAGATTGGTAATTTTATCGTCAGCCCAGTGAGATCCAGCACAAACCTGCTGCATTGTTATAATTACTTTGAGGTCATATTATAATTTGCTCAATCTGGTAATTTACTACAGCCAATGCAGGCTTACATTTCAGATGAAAACCAATTTACTTTTATCAGGTGGACTGATTTAAACAACCATCTTCACATGAGTTGCTTAACGGTCTATGGTTGCTACATTTATGAGGTTTGTTCTGGGTTGATATTGATACCAACATTCCAGCATTGCATGAAATAAGTCAGAAACACAAATTTTGCTTTAAGGACAAGTCACACTAATATTTCCCACAATGACAGGATTAAGTTTCAAGAGACAAAAGCTTTACAATAAAAAAATCTTTAAACCTTTGTTCATTGATTTATATTGCCACTAGGGGGCATTGATGAAAGCTGTAAACACCATATCACCTTATAAAGATGTTATGGGGACTGTGTTAGTAAACAGATGCCTATGTACACTTCTAGCAGACACTGAGCAATATTAGCATTTGGAATTGTGTCTGTTGGTGAAGTGAATAATGAAAGTCCAATATTCTTTTAGCTCTGTTTTGGTCTCCACCATCTTCTGAGGAAAGCATTGACTTCTTGACTTCAAAATGTTCCGTTACTTTACCTACCAGTTGCTTACTTTGTCTGCCTGCAGCGATTCTCTGTGGGTTTGTTGTGATTGGACACCCTTTATATATTTGATCAATTAATATAAAAATATTGGAATTTGCAGCTTTGCTGCTGGAAACAATGCTGATGAGAGAGATGAGAGTGAACAAAACTGCTAATTTGCATACTAAATATGCCAACAAATAAAATGATGGGCATTCAGTGTCTCTTCCAAACGTTTAGTAATGGTAATGTAAAAGGCTCCTGCAAGTATTACCTATACTAATACTAATTATATTTTAAGGGATGTGAACAAAATTCCCACTGGCAACCAGTGTAGTATATTTAGTGTAGATCAGTTATACATTACATCACTCACATTACAAACCCCCCTTTCTGCTGAAATATCAACTTAATGAAAAAGAAGTTTAACAAGTAGACAGAAGGGAGGGAGGGAGGAAGGAGAAGGTTAGAATGGTAACAGGGAGAGAGCTAGTGGGTTCAAAGTGTCTCGTTTCCAAAGTCATTAATGGCGTGTATGTGTGAGGCCTGAGGCACGACACAGCCCGACCACCGACTCCCACAGGGGGACACTAATGACAAACATCCTGCTTCACAATGCAGGAGACACTCTCATCTGCTTCTTATTCTCACCCTGCTTACTCTTACTCGTTCTTTCTCCTGAGAAAAATCCATTGCTTTCTAGCTCCCTATCTCCCTCTCTCACAAACATGCTTGCACACACACACACGCACGCACGCATGCATTCCCTCTCAACCTCCTTGTTGCTGTGTGGTTGTGTGTGTTTTTTGTACATGAATTATACAGCGTGTTTATGTTGCACAGGAAATAAGATTTCAAACGCTTCAACAAGTCTATTATCTGTGTCAAGCTACCCAGATGGTAAGAAGACAGAGAGGAATAAATTAAAAAAATGATTCTGTCTCCCTCTTTAGTTTGTCTTTTCACAGCAATTCACACTTTCACATTTGTATAAATCAAAGTAGGTTTAATGTGGAGGTTTTTACACAAAAAGATCGGTTAAGGTCAAAGTAAAACAACAATAACAAATATATAACATCGGCCTAGCATCTTTCCTCTGGTTTTTATTGTCAGATAGGGGAACTGTTCATTGTTTGAGGGATAAAGGCTCAGTCTTCTATGTCATTTAACGTGCTAATACAATGTGACGGGTCTTTAAATAGAGTCCAAAATCCCTTAAGGGATCTTTTACATGACCATAAACCTCCATACCTACTTTACAAATTATTAATAAATAATAAAATAAATCTTTATTCAGTTTCAGGCTCTATCAAATGTTTGAGCGTTGACATTTTTAAACAGGAACGTAATTGGAATAATTGGGATCATGTCCTGTCTCTGTAAGAAAAAAAGGGTTAAAGACGCGTTTGGCTGAAGATATGAGCAAAAAAAAGATGCATTATGCTGCTTTGGTGGTACTGATTCAGTTATTATCTGCCTTGTTCTGGATTATTCCAATGATTTGATGGAGGCTGACTATCTCTAAAAATATCATGATAATAATAGAGTCACTCTTTCCATGCCTTCAATTCCCTTTTATCTTCCTTATTCGTTAAAAGTAACCACAATCAGAAAGCACTACCAGAGTGCCCTCCACTGGTGAAACATCATCAAGTAAAAAATAAATAAATAAGAGACTTGTATCAATTCAGAAGAATTTATTGGTTTCTGAAAGACTACAAAGACTCCATCAGAAATTAAGCCTCATGAAGTGAAAAATACCAACAATATGTAGACTGCATTGCTTTCATCAAGTAAACCTACATTATTGACTGTGTATGAACAGTGCTGATCATGAAGCTACAATAAAGACCTTTTAGTTTAGATAATCTTTCAAGTGGGTTCCAGGTACATTTCAACACTCAAGACCATGTTGGCAAGAGCAAGTCAAGTTCAGTCCAAAGAGCCAGAAAGGCGGACTCTCACTCAGTCCCCTGCAGGGTGAGTCATCAGCCCAAACCAGTGAGCTGGTTCTCAGTGTGGCGTCAGGAGTGGGCTCCAGCAGGGTGGGGTCACCATCAAATCAGGCAAGTCATAGTTATACAATGAAATAATATCGTAGTGTATTGTATAATCAATAATAAAAATGGTAAATCATATTTTATTCTTTTGTTCAGTGCAATTTTATTATATTTTTGATATTTCTATTTATCTGTTAATCTGTTCATTCATTATTACAGCATAGCTATTGATGTGTGTGTTGACCTGGGTGGTGAGCTGCTGCTGCATACAACTGCCCTTGCAGGGATAAATAAAGTTGAAGGATTGAATTGAATAATTGCATTACTATCTATAGGTTATGCCACCATATAACAAAATGAATAATAAAAATGACCATTGTAATTATCTTTCACTCTCACCACGATCACTTGTCATAAAGAAAAAAAAACCTGGCCAAATGTGTGTATGTGGTTTCATGATGCTACTGAGAATGTAATATGTAGGTGGGGCACTGAATCCGAACTTGTTCTTACTCTCCTAAATATAGAAAGCAGAGATCATAGAAAAAAATCATACGAAAAATATTCTGGACCAATGCCCCCTCTCTAAACTGACCGTCTAATGGCCTACTTAATCACATTGACCACATCTTGTTTGACTTGTTCCAGCCCTTTTGAGGATATCACATCATGGATGATGCTGACTGTTTGGGCCTCTGTGATATGAAGAAACCTGAGAACATCCTGTGCTTCTCTCCAGGTGGTGTTTCTCCTCTTTTTGGCCATGAACGGTAACACACAGAGTTTTTTGTCTGGGTGAAGTTTAGCCTGAATCATCTGCAATTCACGTTCCCCTCCAACCCATCGGCCGCGTCGTTGTCCGACTCCTCCTCTATGGCGAAGCGCGTGTCCGTGGAGCACAGGGAGCTGATGCTGCTCTGTTCCGTGCACTGTGCGCACGCCAGCGGGGATGGCAGCGCGCCCTCGTAGTGGAGATGCCCGAAGTTGTTGCCGTGGTTACCGCAGAAAGGCAGGGACACCTGCACCGAGCGCAGCTCTGAGACAGCGGCGGGAAAGGTAAGGCTGTGTTTCTTGGGCAGCGCGCCCCACTCCCGCTGCTCCTCCTCGTGCACAAGGCGCGTGAAGATGTTGATTCTCCTTTTCTCTCTCCTTTTGGAGCGGAAGTAGCCCATCATTATGCCACAGAGGAAGATTCCGTAGAAAGACATGACTATTAATATGTACAGGTACGCGTCGCTTTTGTCCGCCTGGGAGTGCGCGGTGCTCTGTGTGTGCAGGAAGAGGCGTTTGGGTGATGCTGTGGAGTTTTCCAACTGTTCCATTTTTTTCAGTGCAGCTTATGTGGAAGACCTAGAAAGTGCGCTGAAAAAGATACAGAAGTGCATCCATAAATATGAGGATTTATTTTAACCCTTTACGCAGAAGGATATCCTTCTGCGTAAAGGGTTAGGGTTAGGGTCTGCAAAGTGATTAAAAACTATGAATACATTTGTACAGTCATGGTCATTGCAATGAAAAGCAAATATAACGCTAAAGATAAATAATCATCAATGTTCCACCTTTGCCATGGGATTTTGTTCGCAAATAGAATTCAGAACAATTTACGGTTTATTGCATTTTTTTAAATGCAACTTTAAAGTCTTAAGTTTCCGTCAGGATAGCTTACTTTAATAAACGACCTCTCGTTCTTGTTTTGTTATTATTTTTTTGTTTTCTATTTCTGTTCATTTTTTTATGAGGAAAACACTTTCCAGTGGTTTAGAAAAAGTTAACACAAAATTATTAAGTATATAAAACTAAACTAACAATAGGCCTATGTAAACAAATTCATAAACTGTCTACTCACCAAACTGAAGAGCTATGTCTCATGTGAATCTCCTGGGTCTCCTTGCAGCTCTTCTGGAGTTAGGCAGTGCTACTAAATGGATGAAGTTATTTATATAGAGACCCTGTAGTGCCAAAAGTCACGTGATTGTAAGATGAGTCCTGGGTGTATGGAAGGCCTGAAGGGATGGCGTGTTAAAAATGAAGAAGAAACGACATGTAGGCCTATCTTTTAACATTATTCACGCCTCTAGGGGGATCTAATGAAATCATCAAATGCCCATGACTGTATTAGACTTACTAACTTACTAATAGGCCAACAGAAAGAGACCCATTGGAATGGAATGGAAAAATACATTTAAGAAAAATGGTTTAGTGGTACGGTGCAGGGAATTGTGGACCCAAATGCAGAGACAGACGGGAATGTGAAGTTTGAGGATTTAATTAAATAATAAAAATCTATACAACTAAAGCTGTCCTGTAACAACAGAACAAACTACAAAACTGTAGACAAAACTTACCTCCAAGGACGACAAGGCAGCATAGAACACGAATGAGACCTGGGGCCTGTTGCACAAAAGTAGAATAAAGATATCCAGGATAAGTGAAAAAGCGCAGCTTGACTTAGTGTGATCCGCTCATCGCGACTTAATCGGTTGCATGTTTGCCGAGCCAGGATGAACAGGTGAAGCTATGTCAAGTCAGGTGTAGATAGCTGGGATAAGTGCATATGTTTCACCCAATGAGCAGCAGCTTCTAATGGAAATAACGAGGAGGTGAAGAATTTGCAAAAAGGGAAATACGGCTCTTATTAAATGGAGACAAAAAAGCCCAACAGACTATAGTGGACCAACTGAATGTGTAAGGATGTAAAAATCTACTTAGCCTACTAGGCACTCCACATTTTTACAAAGTTGTATGCTACACTGTGTTTTAATTGCTTTAAATATGCTAGTTTCATGTGTTGGTTGTATTGCTGGATCTGTTTTTATGTGATAAATGTGCTGGTTTTAACGTAAAGTGTCTTTTGAGTAGCCTACCATGCAAAGCACAATATAAATAAAATGTATTATTATATAGCCTACTTTGCCTTAAAAGTGAGCAGAGGGAATTAATGTACCCTAAGGACTCTAGGCTTAATTTCAAACCCTTATTTACAACGCAAGAACATGTTTTACAACCCTATGCACAAATCTCTATAAGATGTCTAATTCTTTGTACAATTAATGTTCATACAGAACAATCAGAAAGGAACAAAAACTAGAAAAAGAAGTAAGTGACTTCAATGTGAGCATATATGTAAAACAATATTCATGTTTTTTTTAATTCTTCTGACAAGTGATAGCACCAAAATAAAAAGATTAAGAAGCATTGTGGTGTTCCCGGTGTGATGAATGTAAACTACACTATAGACATATGTAGGCCACGTTATTGGTCAAGTGATGTGAGACTTATTGAGAAGGTTATGAAACCATAGTAAGCTATAATAAAAAAACATTAGGCCTACATATTAAGGAGTAACACAAACTATCTTTTATTAGAGAAGGACAAACAACAAGAAAATGAAATCATGAATGTATTGTTCTCTGACCAGTCTGCCATTATTATCATCTGGAAATATAGCTGCACTGTCCCACTTAATCTCCGGAGTGTCCTGTATAAACCTGAAGCTGAGACCACGGACGCCGCACTGCTCATCTCTACTTTTACAGAGAGAGTGGACACTGAAGCGACGCACAGGTCTGGCCGCACACCAGGCAGCCTCAAAACACTACCGGCCCACCGGGAAAAGTACCGACTCTCCCGATTGCCATTCCACATCTGGGTGCCAGTGCAACCATTTGTAACCATCTAAACCACTGCTATAGTAGGGTTTAAATCAAACTCGTGACAATAATAGTGACAAGTAATGCATGTTAATAAAAATAAAGAGGAACACATGGAGAAGACAATGGAATAACTGTTAAACACGTTTATTTCGGATCAGGGCAGCAGCTGATTTAACACATGAGACTCCAGGATTAATTTTAGCCTGGCTGTTAGCCTGCTCTGGACCAGGCTAGCCGCAAAGAATAAATCTCCATGGTTACTTGGCTGGGTTTAATTCAACCTGTCTTCGTGCAACCAAGTCAAAGCTAAATTCATCCAGGATACCTGGAATATTCCGGCTTAATCCCTTGTCCTGGTTTTGTGCAACATTACCCTGAGCTCTGACACACAAAAACACTACTACAATGATCTGACAACAAACAAGGGCAACACCAAGACTCAATACAGAGGGTAGCGAGGTAACAAGAGGCCGGTGACACAAGGGCTGGGAAACCGGTGAAAGACATCAGACAATCACAAGGGCGGAAAACTAAGGCAAGAAGTAAAACTAAACAAGACGACACAGAAAACAAGACTATCACAATAAAACAGGAAACAGAACATATACAAGACACTGACAAGAGACCACAAGACAGAAACTACAACAAGAGAGCAACCAAGGACTAAGACATGAAACAAAACATGAACAGGATGAAACAGAAAATATTCAAAACAAGACCAAAAATAACATATCACATGACAAGACAGAAAACCAGTCTAAGAAATTAAGACAGGAAAACAGACTACCACAGTAAGACAAGACAAAACACCCCAAGCATAACATTTAGAAACTGGTGATAAAAGTATATTAATCCTAAAGTCATTCAATCACACTCTCTGGATAAATGGCAATATCTACAAATGCCAGGCTGGTCCAGTTTCATTATTTTCCATCAAGCCCTCTAGAGTACAAACAATGAATACATCTACTCTCCTCATCTCATCACACAGGATTTTTCAATTTCCTTTCCTAAACCTATGCATAAGCCTATGAATAAAATCATGCATCACATTCAAAAATGGCATGGTGGGAATTACAGACTACAATCAAAAACCAATTATGACTGTCAGTACACTCACCATGCACATAGCAGCAGTTTATAAATAATACAGAGAGGGACAGGCAGAGACACATGGTACCATGATGGTATTCATTCTGATAAATATTCAGATGATTTACAATAAGTCTGAAGGGACATTTATTATATCTAGTGAAATTCCAGTGGTAAAAAGTACTGATTACTTAAGTTCAAGTACCAAATCAACAATGAAAAACTATGTTGGGGCCCCATCTAGACACTGCCAAAAAGATTAGAAAGCTTTGGTTTTGCCCTGCAGCATGATTATTGTGCTTCTCGCTCGTCCAGCAATGCATTGTATTCTATGAGCTTGTCATATGTTTAGTCAATGCAAAGTCTTAATCCAAAAAGTAAAATACTGTCAAATACATGTAATGGAGTAAAAAGTGCAATATTTCCCTCTGACATGTGGTGGAGAAGAAGTATAATTTAACATAAAATGGAAATGCTCAAATAAAGTGACCATATTGATTAGTTTAGTATTCTACTTAAACCGAGCACTGAAGTAAATTGTGACTTTTCGCCAGTGCAGAATGCTATGTTGAAGCTAGGATTTTGGAAACAGTACAGGTTTAAAAACACAAACAGAGATAGAATCCTGCAGCTGTGTAGTGCATGCATTGCCAACTCTATGGGACTACCAAAACAATTTAGAAGTAAATACTCAGAGACCAAATCTCTAATTAACAGGCAGTGGCCATCTTTTTGCTGGTTTACTGGTTTGCGTTTTGATTTAACAGTTTAAAGGGATTTTTCTAAGGGCTGCTCCTTTTCTTTAAAAAATGCCATCTCCATATGACTTTTTAATTTAATTTGACTGAATTTCTCCCTTTTCGCCAGACACAGCCAAGGATCAGGCTGAAATGGTGAGCATTAATGAATGAATTGGATTAGATGTACTCATCATTCACTCATCACTGATTACTATTATTGAATCAGTAGAGGCTGATTTCACTCCTTTCAGCTGTAGTAGACATAAATATACGTCATCATCTGTCTGTCTTTTAGTCACATAGGGCTCAATTTCCCACCCAATGAGAATGATATGCTGAATACAAAGTATAGTGCTTAATACATTCAATTGAATTAATTAGACTTGGTGACTGTGGCAGAAATGTTTTTTCAAGATAATAAAGGACAACTTCATGTAGACCAAACACAATCTTTATTTTCTTCATTTGAGTAGTTTTCCAAAGGCAAATTACAAATAAATAGTTAGATGCACTTCTGTTACAATGCAGGTTCTGGATACAGAGGGGGAGTGGAACTTCAAAACAAGTCTATGATAATGAAGTTAAAATAGAGGCTATACATGTGCTTCATCTGTTGATCACCTACATACTGTATATATGTGTACAGTATATATATATATGTATATATACAAATACACTCACAGAGAAAGTTAGGGAATAGAAAAGGGGTGACTCAGAATCACAAGAGAAGGCAACAGGTGTCACATTGTGAGGGATTCTGGGGCCATGGTTGTGCTGAGTATGGACTTGAGACACACACTTAGTCATACTTGTGCAGATGACAAAAATATGTCACTTTAAGATGGTAATAACAGTCCTGCAGAGTAAATGTTTTCCACACACACCGAAGTCGCACTTGTTAGAGTGAGCTTATTTTGCAACCCACCCAGGCACATTGAGAAAGTTTTATTTATGTCCTTTCTGTAATCATCCTTATTTGGACATGACATGGACATGATACATTTTCATAGTGCACTATGATTTTTCAAATATGACAAAGATTACAGAATTCATGTCATTTCATTTGTAATACAAGCAAGTAAATGTGCATTTTTGTGAACAATGTGGTCTGTACAGCACATAAAAAAGTATTCTCTATCACTGTAGAAAATATAACAGACTAAACAACAGTGCATCTTTGTTTCTTTTCTTTCTAAATAAGACTATTAGGTGCAATTTATTCTCATTTCAAAAAAAGGACAATGGCCTTAATGTAGATAATGTAAAAGATAAAAATTGTTTGACCAGATATGACCTTAGCAGTTTTTTGCCAAGCTGCTCTCATTTGCCCTCAAATGACTTTGTGCATTTGGTATCAATATGTACTGATGAGAGACGCCCCACGTCCAGGGGAGTCAAAGTCCCACTGTGGGTGGGAGAGAAAATAAACAATTGTTAGGACTCAAATCATGTGACCAAAAAAGAAGGAAAAAAAAGAAACAAAAGACTGTCTCCTGACCTGCAGGAAGTATACATTTGAAACTTTTAAGTAAATAAGAGGATCAACATGAATTTAAGAAAAGATTTAGAGACATAGTGTCACATAGGTGGGCACAAAGCAAACAAGGCAACAAACCTATCCGCCCAACCTGAGCTTCTGCTGTGGCATTCAGAAAGAGTTCAACAGACAACATCAGCTAACACACCATCTGTTTCATAACTCGCATCTGGAACAATAACGACCCCCACAAAGAGATCATACACCTGGGCAAAGAAAAGGCTGCAGCGGACCAGGGATCTCTTGTTTTCTTTTTCAGCCTGTCTTTAGTTACAAATTCAAGTACAATCTGGAATTGTACCGTACCCTTAAGCTTCTTTCTGTTAATATGTATCACAAATTCAGGTCAGGGTGGCTCTTATGCTCATGGGAAGGGATATATACTGTAGAAGGGCAGTGAAAGGATACTAGGAGTGTCCAGAGTCAAGTGTTGGTCGGTGCTTTGAGAGTGACCAATGCTGTTTTGGTCCTTTGTCATTTCCCACCGTACATTCTCTCAATGTCGTCCTGGTAATGCGTTTTCAGCGCCTTGCGTTTGAGCTTGAATGCGTCAGTTACTAATCCTGTCTCAGGAGTCCATGGGTCTGGGCTCAGACAGATCTTGCGAGGAATCTCAAAGCGCTCTAGCTGGGCTACAACAGAAAGAAGAAGAAGAAACATTATCTCGTAACTCAACCCTAAAACATTCCAACACAGAAAATCCTCTTCTTTAACCTCCTCTGACCTGCAAGAGCAGCCTCAGTGATGATCTTGAGGACCAGCTCCTCCATGGCCTTACTTTCGCACAGCTCCCCCCATGCGCCTTGAATACCGTACTGGTCAGCCAGAGCCAGCAACTGCTTCTGATTGGGCACCACAAAGCAAATCACGTATGTCTCGTCACTGCAAAGCGGGAGGAGAGGAGACCACAAGAGAAGAGAAAACAAAGTCATTAAGTATATTCTAGAGAGTGAGTGTTCAGCCGAATAAGGTGATGCAGCACAAACTCCTGCTTGCGTAAACCATAAATTCTTCACCAAGTGAGATATTTAACCATACAAGGAAATGTATGCCTGATCAGAGCGTGAACAGCTTACAACCACCAAATGTCTTTAAAACACTAGGCTCTTTTACTGACACAACTGAATCACATACTCACAGTGTCAAATATGACACAATATGTTCTTCACAAACAGTTTCTGTTTACATTCAGTGTAATGTACAAAACATTTACATTCAGTATAATGTCACAAAACTCTTTGTGCGTGTCCTTGAGATTGAACACGATGAATGCATTTCCTCATAAAACATTTGCAAGGCTTCTTTTTCTTAAAAGTTTCTAATGTGCATTGTTTACATTGTCTTCTTCTTGTTTTTCTTCCCTGCCTCAGGCACATTACTGCCACCTGTAGATCAGTGGAATAGTGGGCAGGAATGTGTAGCTCATCACACACTTGCTAGTGCTCGTGTGTGTACGTGCATGGGAACAAACAAAAGTGGGACTCGCTCATAAAGACATGGCTTCACAGTGCTCACTTACAAGTATTGCAGTTATGATATGTAATAGCTATTGTCAAGCTGTAGCCTCGACATTTGGCTTTATCAACAGTAAGCTATTTACTGTAAATATCACTGGAAATAGAAAAAGACCATGCTGTGAAAGGTTGGTTTTATAGCTGTTTGCTACAAGCAGCCACCTGTGGTTGATTTAAAACAGAGTTGGGGGTTGATGAGAGTGTTGAGCGTGAACCTGAACTAAATATGCAAACCGTGAAACCAAAAGAATGAGCTAAAAGAGCTGGCGGAGCAGCAGAGTTGGGTTATAAGTCTCTGCAGGCTTGTGATTCTTCACATTACTTCTAGTCATTTTGCTTTTTACGATTTGCTTAGTAAAGTCAAGTTTTAACATTCCGTAAGTAATGGGGGAGACGCTAAGCTATGACTTCATGGATCCTCTTACATCTAACTGAAAATATAAGCACTGAGCCACACAAAATGTTTACAGTCTACTTACACATTTAAACAATATAATCACTATTTCATTTACACACTCACACACACACACACACACACACACACACACACACACACACACACACACACACACACACACACACACCTGCTGGCATAGGCACAAATGTTCTCGACCAGAGGGCAGTTCTTCAACATGGCCTCCACCTTTCCCAGGGAGACGTACTCTCCTGCCTGCAGCTTCACCAAGTCTTTCTTACGATCTGGAAACACAGCAGAGACAGCTGCCTGTAATAATGTGTATTTCCTTGTGAATGTCTATAAGAAGGGATATGTTTGTGGCTGGGGCAAGGGCCCATTTTACACTGAACTGTGTATATCTAACCAGTGTCATCTAGATAACAGAGTTGGGGGTTCTGGCTGACTAAAGTAAACAGGACTGTGAAGTATTTCTGGGAAGAGAAGTACAATCTGATTTGTTACAAGACTTCCTGCCAGACTGATGGATGAAAGTATAGGAGAGAGGGTGTCTGGAAATAATCCAGGAATCTGGGGCACAATGTTGATATAGTAGCGAACCAGGGAAGATTTGTCCAAGTGGTAATCTGCATCTATAAGACCACCTATATATCCTCTTCTACTCAACAATTCCAATCATTTCTTGTTTAACCATTACCCCTCCATCCATCCACCTCTCCTCACCAATTATCTTGAGGCACCCATCTTTTTGAAACTCTCCAATGTCTCCTGTACAGAACCACCGCTGGCCGTTCTCATCTACAAAGAAATCTTGGTTTTTTGCCTCGTTCTTGTAGTATCCCATGGTTACGTTGGGTCCACCAATCAGAATCTCTCCTCTTGGATGTGGCTTGTCAGTTCTGCGATAACCACCTGAAAGCAGGGTTTAAAGTCAGTGGGTTGCAAATGAAAATGCAATAAAACGTTCCTGCTATTTTAGGAGATAAAAACCTGATAGTATGTTTACTCTAGATTCTGTTGTTGTTCTGCAAGCCAGGCAGGCAACACACTCAACTTGATAAGTATCAAGATTTAACTGAGTGTATTAAAGAATGAGTTATGATCCCTTACATAAAAAGATGGAGATTTTACTGTAGTGGAAGGAAAATTACTTCCCTTAAAAGGTTATGGACCAGCTACAATCTCTGGGGAAGGATTCATGCTGAATGCATTGCTAAAGAAAAGTGTTCATGTGTGTTTGTGCACGTGCTGAGGTGAAAGAAAGAAAAGCAACAAGGACCTGTGAATCCATGTGACGATGTATTATTTTATCATGGAAACGTGTGAGTGTGTGTGTGTGTGTGGCTCTTCTCCAAATCACTCACCCTCCCCCCAGTCTTTGAGCTTGATTTCACAGCAAACCAGCGGCCCTCCGACTCTCCCAGTGCTGTAATCCCACACTAGAACACACAACAAACACACACATGATCAGAAAGCACCATAGCATCAAGCTAAGACATTTATTACCATAGCAGCACGACCTCACTTGTTCCCTCGCCATGGAAACCCCATCCCAAAGGAATGTCCACAAAACAATGTTTTGCTGACCGCAGTGGAGAGTGACAGGCAGCGGGCCGCTCTGTTGGTTTAGTCTGTCCTGGGAAAGGCTGGGAGTATTTTCATTATTTGACAAATGGGTCAGCAATGAAAGCTGATAGATAAGCTACAGCCATCACCACCACAGTTATGAGTGGCATTCTTTTACGCACAACCCACGCACAAAATATCTACTTATTATTTACTCTAATCCATTTTCCCATCCCTGTTGTAAAATTATATTTTCATATTCGTGTCTTCCCACTGATTGTATCCCAACTTGCAGGTTGCAGAAATGTGAAATCATTTCCATGTAATTTCCCATATTTTCTCAATGCAACTTCATTCATCTTCATTTGGAGCAAATTACTTCTTTAATACTTTTGATATATATTGCTGCCCTCTAACATTGAGTTATTGCAGTTAAGTCTAAAGCCATGCAAGCAGCTCTGTGACACTGGCACAGCACTGGTTGAGCTAAATGCTAACATCAGCGTGCTAAAATGCTCACAATTACAATGCTTACATCCTGATGCTTAGCAGGATTATGTTGATCATGGTAATCAGCGCACTTTAGCCTGTTATCATGTGTGTTAATTTGCTAAATATCATTTCTTTATTTGTTGGATGTTCCTACAGACTGTAAAAGAAGTTGATGTAGCCAACATAATTTCACCCATTGCTTTGTGGATCATCGATTTAACGCTTTGAGTTTGGCATTTTGGACCTTGCCATTTTAGTTTTTGGTCATCGCCACCTTGTTTTTTTGGAGCCAAAATGACCATATATGATATATGATATGTATATGATAAGCTAAGTTATCAGCTTGCACTAGCTAGATAGCTTGCACCTTTTTCAATCACAAGGTAGCCATGCCCTAAATCATACCCTGCTTTATTTTTCAATGCATGTGAAACATAATTTACAAAATTATTTTTTCTTTGCCAAAAGCTGCCATTTAGATAATTCTGAATATTTTATATATTATTATTATTTGTATTAGTTTTTCTCTAGACCACTTTTTGACTCTCATTGCTGCTTACTCTCGCTAATGGTTCCAGCTCCGCAGGTCTCCGTCAGGCCATATCCCTGACCCACCGGGCAGCATAAACACACATTCATGAAGCGTTGTGTGGTGGCAGAGAGCGGCGCTCCACCTGATAACAACAACCGTGTTCGACCTCCCAGCAGAGCACGAACTTTCCTGAACACCAGCCTGGATGGATAAACAGAGAGGTACATTAACAGGGGAGTGGAGAATACAAACAGAGAAATGTGAACTCTGAGAATAACATCTTATCAAAATGCCAATGTAACATCTCATCTACACACTTGTCACATAGAGGTGTGCTGTATCCTTTGGCAAGCTGCTCCAGTTTGTAGTTGTATGCCAGAATGAAAAGTGTTCTCTGGACAAAATTCATCTCCTCCACCTTTGTCATCACGTTCTTATAGATACGATCCATGATCTCCTGGAACCAGGAAGAGGAACAGGGACAGAGGTGAGATAGAGTGAAAGAAAGAGAAGTGTAGTGATATTGGGTAAGACTAAGGCATAAATAAGAGAAAAAGTGTGATTAATAGAACTAGATGGCAAAAATACATTTGAAAACTCAACAGCAATGTCTCTTTTTAGAAATCATAACCCAGTTACTCAAGATGATCCACAGACCTGATAGTGAGCAGTTTCATAAAGGAACTATTTTCTTTCTACCGAACTAGACCTGCCAACTGTATCACTTCGCACAAAGAAGCACACTCATGGACAAGTAATTTAATATTACTACTTTAGTTACTGGTCTAATTGCTAGGCAGGTAGAATAAAGTGGGTTTAATCAAGATAATTAGGTGAATGTGTTTATTTGCCTTGGATTTATTAGTCAGGTAAAATAAACAGGGTGAACTGGTGATAGGAAACAGACTGTGCTGGCATTGGCATTATTTGTTTTTTTGGCTAGAAAACTGTTGCATGCCTTACTTATCTTGGTTTTTCAGTTTCTTTCTAACTGTCAGTGGAGAGAACTGAAACCCAAAACTCAATAACACTTCATTATCCAAATGGCTCAGTGGTAGAGTGGTTGCCTGCCAAAAAGGTTGGTGGTTCAATCCCTGGCCCAGCAGTCCTATGTCAAAGTGTCCTTGGGCAAGACACTGAACCCCGAGTTGCCTCCGATGCTGTGCATCGGAGTGGGAATGTTTATCTGATGAGCAGGTGGCACCTTGTACGGCAATGTTTCCTGTATGATGTAAAAAGCGCTTTGAGTAGTCGTTAAGACTAGAAAAGCGCTATATAAATACACATTTACATTTACATCAGTAGAGTGTCTTCAAAAGCTGGACTCATAGTTTAATAGGGAAAAGGGCACAATCTAAAAACAATAAAAACCAGCTGGTCCCTGTGTATGTGTGTGTGTGTGTGTTTGTGGGTGAAGCTAAAGCAGTGAGAGAGGAAGTTGACACAGGATTCAAGCAGCAGCCAGTTGTCATATCACAGCAAACAATTTGTACGTGTGCATGAGTATGTGTGTGTGTGTGTGTGTCGTGGGGATAACCACATGGGGCTTTCTCACGTTCTGTTTACAGCTGTGAATGGTTCCAGACACTGGGGCCCTCTGCCCTTTACACTATGACCACTGGGAGATGGGGGGGTGGGGGTGGGAGTGGGGCTGAGCTCATGGTGTGAGAGAGAGGGAAAGAATACAGCGGCAAGGGCGTATTGTCTCCAACTAGCCAGCATACAGTCTAGCAATGGAATTCTAATCTCCTATTGTCATAGGTTTAGGTATTCAACTAGTCACTGAAAATAAGACACACACTAAAAGTAGATCACTTCTCAAATTTTGTTATTACTCATTCATAATGCATGCAAATTTCTTGTGGTGCATGGTAAATCATGTGATATTAAAAAGACTGTTAATCCCCAAATCAAAAATACGTATTTTCCTCCTACCTGTTGATCTATTTATCAGTGTAGACTGTTCTAGTGTGAGTTGCCAAGTGTCGGATGTGTAGAGATGTCTGTCCAATATAATGGAACTAAATGGCACTCAGCTTGCAGTGCTCAAAGCAACAAAGAAAAATTACATTTAAAAAACTCAACAGCAACGTTTCTTTCCAGAAATCATGACTCCTGGTTACTTAAGATAATCCACAGACCTGGGCCCGTATTTATCAAGCCTCTGAGAATTACTCACAAACAAGAACACTGTAAAGAATTGATTTAAGAGTAAAAAAAGTCTTGGCTCAAAGCTGTTTCCTAAAAGTTCACGCATCTCAGTTGTAATTTAAGTGAAGTGTAGGACTATGTCTTGATGTCAGTCTTAGAGGTGATTCACAACACTTTGCTGTGCCACAAATGAGATTTTGGATGACAACATAGGCATGGACCAATCACTGAATAGATTTCCTTATTTAAGAAAATGCTCAGATAAATTCACATTGAAATTAAACCGAATTTTTAAACCTGTGTGTTGTTAGCTGACCTGCCTATATATAGCCTAGATGTTATGATATCTTATGCCTAATCTGTCCAAACGATACCATTTGACTAACTGCTCGTTGTCAGTGCCATCACAATCCCCTACTGGCAACTCCCTTTCAGTCCTCCAATGTAAGCAGATATGAGTCGCGCATGCGTCACTTTGCGAGAAGTAGCCTACAAGATGCTAACGAGAGACTTCTGTAATGTCAATACAGTAAAAATTGACTTACTTAACCAAGTTCGTTCACTGCTGGTTACAAGTTAGCAATCAAACACAACAAAGACTGTCACCTGAATTGCATTTTGAGCTAACATTAGCAATCAAACTGTCATAGATAGCTAAATCGTTTTTGAAATAATTTCCATCTTCTTTTATTGTTTGTAATGAGAAAAGTTAATTATTTTATGGATTTCACAAATTTCAGTATAACATGTTAAACCGTTTAAACCTGAGCATGCGGAACTCATATCTGCACTCGACTCACATCGGGCACTGTCACTCCCAGCCACTTGAGAGACCTCTTGAGCTGTCTTAAATTACTAGGAGAGTAAGAGGGATTCTTTGCTTTAATACATTTATTGAAACTTGCTTTTAGATTAAAGTTTGAAAGTAGTACATTTAATTAATTCTCAGCCCTTAAGACTAAAATGGCACTTTGAGAAGCTTGATAAATACGGCCCTGGTTGTTAGCAGTTTCATGTGGGAACTATTTTCTATTTCCTTTCTACTAAACAACACTGGCCAACTGCATCAAAGTGCAGAAGGAATAGTTTTATACTGCTAGCTCACCTTTTTGTTTTTTTATCATCCTGGTATGATGTGTATGTTTTGTGTATAATCTGCAAGCTACTGTGACATAGGAATTTCCCCTTGGGGATCAATAAAGTATCTATCTATCTATCTATCTATCTATCTATCTATCTATCTATCTATCTATCTATCTGAGCAAGAAACCACTCACACAACTAGGTCTGTGGATTATATTCAGTAACCGGATCATAAATTCTGAAAAGAGACATTGCTGTGGAGTTTTTATAAAGATTATTAGAGTGCCATCTACTTCCATTATACTGGAGAGCAGGCAGACATCACCACAGCCGATATCCCCAACATTGGGCACCTCACAAACAATCTAGATTGATAAATAGCACTGCACGTAAGAGGAATATGCATTTTTGATTTTGGAGTGAACTGTCCCTTTAAGTATAAAAAAAAACTTCATGATCGTAGTCAGCTAGCTAGCTAGTGCTAGCTGACTAGCTACAGTATATCACAACAAAAGTATAAGCAGAATCTCAAACTTGCAGTGTAAATATCTAGTAAACACAACACTAACCCAATATCACCCTATAATGCTGATCTAGTGAACGTTGAAGTGTATAGTGGGGTTTTGGAGATATTTTTAACTGAAAAGCTAGAAAGCAGCTTGAAATGAGGTTTGCATTGTGGAGTGCAATGATCCATCAACCATATTATTGGCTGTATACCCTATAAGATGAATTTATTGGTAACACCCTGACGGCACACTTTCCTTTTTCAGCTCACACTGCATGCCCTACTTTTGTTCCCCCAAATTGTGAACTCTTAAATTAAGATTAATTAGATTATTCACTTATATATTACTTTAAAGACAAGCAGTACTAGACAACCTCGAATATGCCATTTTAGCCCCTGTGTGCCTTTCACGGTGTGATAAAGAGCAGAAATTGGCAAGCGGTAGGAGGCAGAGAATATTTACGTCACAGTGTTTCCGAGACAGATCCAGCAGATCCAGGCCTGCTGGACTCTGTCACTGCTACTCCACAGCTGGACTATCAACAAAGACACAGTATCTGACCTGCTTCCAGACCAGACCAAACAACATTGTTTGATACACTTGCACAGACTTGAAGAGTGACTCAATGAGATATACTATAAAGGTTAAGGCTTCTCAAACATTATACTGTATAATGCGTAGTTTTGTGCTAAGTGTACTGTCTTGACGTACTGGGACAGCTGCCATCAGAGTGGGCTGCAGGGCGCTGGCGTCCCCCTTGCTTCCTTTCTTGATCTTGGTTGACTTTCGTTTGGAAAAATAAACACAATAATGGTTGGAGAATCAGATTTGGAGCGCATTATTTGTATTAACACTTGAAATGCAAGTTTCAGTCATACATTACCTGGTCAGCTAGAGTCTGAGGTGAGGAATAACCGATCCTACAGCCATGAGAAAAACACACGAGCTCTGCACTGAGCTCCAGTACATGGGCGAGAGGCAGGTAGCCAATGTAGGTGTCCTCCTCACTGTAAACACAAATACACTCTTTGAGACACTCTGAAAGTAATCAATGCCATCTCATTCAGGCATTAGCTCTTGTTAATAATACTAATAATACTACTAATAAATAATGTATACTTTGTTAATTCCTCTTGGGGAATTGTTTTTAGCTGTTATTTTACTCGTACATGCACAGGAAATACACAAACATGCACTGGAGAGTTTTCAGAATGAGGGGGCAAACAGTCCCCCAAAGCCCAGAACAGTTGGGGGTTTGCAGTGCCCAGGAGGTGAAATGGAAACGCCAGCTACCAGTCCACACTCCATATTTGGTCTGTGCAGGGACATGAACCAGCGATCCTTCTGTTCCCAAGCCAAGTTCCCTCGGATTGAGCCACTACTACCCTAAATTAAGTTCATCAAGCTGAATAAATGCACATGTACAGTCTCCCGTATAATCAGTTTTAATGCAAACCACAATGATCTCTGAAATCATTAATCATATTATAATAATCTTTTGAAGATAAATGCTGTGCATCAGAAAGATTATCTGAACAAAAAAGAGGGCATATTTTCCTTTGCTTGGACTTGAAAATTATATTTATCCAAACACAATTTGTGTCTGCAATTCAGAGCATACACAAGGAGGAGGTTTACACAATTATATTACTTAATACGCAAAGGAAAGCCATCATTTTTATAAGAAATATAATTGAGATTGTAAAATCCGTAACCCCTCTATCGTTCATACTTCTCACCCTAACTCCCAACCCTCCCAGTTTCTTTTTTCCACACATACTGGACTCCCTTCCTTCTGCATTTCCTTCCACCCCCGTCTCAGTCCCCAGAGAGAAGGGTTGGTTTTTGTTTTAATGTAAACACTTGTGTTGTATGATGCTACTAGCTGGCTCACTTGTGCACGTGCTCAGATGACATGAAAGCCCGATCAAGAACTTAACCCTAAAGGGCATTTGGTGTTTTCTTTAAACACAGTATCACTTAACCTTATAGCTAACCAGAGCCAGTGGCAGTATAGATTAGTCAAAGAGGAGAGTTTGAAACAGCAAAGAAGAAGTGAATGTCCTCACTGTGGTGATATAATGCAATTTAAACTGCTTGGCTCTTTTTCAGATACTGAGCTAAGGAGACATTCTCAGACATGAATGGAGGTAGGTGTACAGTACCCTACTCACTTTGGGCAAACAGTAGTAGGGATAGAAATAAAAAGGCAATAGTGTATATTATTCTGCTCACAACAATAGTAATGTAAAAGTACAAAGATACAATATTTTAGTCCCGGAAAACATCACTTTTACCCTACAGTCCACCTTCAAAAGAAGGTCAACCAGTCAAATGGTATGATTTGGTGTAGGTTAAAGAAATAGTTCAACATTTTGGGACACACGCTTATTTACTGTGTTGCCCATTGTTCCAAAGATTTATAACTCCAAAGCCCCAAATGTCCCAATGGCCCGAAAGCCCATTCACACAGGCCGTTATCCCAGAAACAAACATGTATTAATCTAAAGGGATGTTTCTCCAAATATACGCAACACACTCTGCCAAACAGAAGCATATTAATTGTTCTACAGAATGATAAGTAAACAGACAAGGTAACTGTATTCTGTTAAAGTTACAGAGTTCAAATTTCCAAGTATTATTATTATATATTAGTAAAAATGGGCATTATTATCTGAATTACAATATTAAATCTCACTCTAGTCTCAATCAACACTCTAATCAACACTCTAGTCTCGAGTGAAACCATATTATTATGGACTCTAACGTAGTGAAAAAAACAGCATCACAGTACAGTGCAAGTTATGCCTATATTTGGTTGTAAAGTAATCCAAAAGTAATAAAGTTGTTACTTTAATATTGTAATATTTTAGATTAGGTTACTGAATAGATTTTTTAAGATTTAGATTAGATTTAGATTTATTGTCCCAGAGGGATATTCGTTTCCAAGTACAAATAGCAACATATACAGCAGATATACACACAGCAGCATGCAAATTTAGTCAGTACACTACATCTCAATGAATGCAATTATTATCTCAGCTCACAACAGTGTCAACGAGGCAGATTGTTCAGGGCTGCTATTGCATAGGGGACATTACATAATAATTGTAAGTCGCTTTGGATAAAAGCAACTTACAATCGTTATATATATGTATGGAAAAACTATGGTTTAACTGTCTTAATCAGGGAATGTGTCCCTGATTAAGACAGTTAAACCTGTGATTTATCACAGTGGGAATTAAACCCAAATCTCCCACACCAACACCATGTGTCATATCCACTGTGCCATCACAACCCTACCGGGACAAACCTCCTGCCAAAACGAGCTCTCCACAGATGCAAGTAATGTGAAGTGTTGACTGAGGGGGTGATCAGTGTCATTTGCTATTGTTGAGTGCTAGGCATGGGATGGCTCTGAGGTTTATACCTGAGAGATTGGGAATGGGCAGGCAGATGATTTTGGAGGCAGTGTGTGATGCTGGTAAGTACTGTACAGGTAATTAGCAATTGTATCGGAATGGAGTTTTAGAAATGAGTTTGTGTTGCCTACCACAGGTTTGGTATCCGCTCAGCCATGCCTGTGATGCAAGCGATGATGTTGCTATGGGAGATCATGACGCCCTTTGGTATGCCTGTGGATCCACTGGTGTACATGATGACTGCAATGTCTAAAGGCAGCGGCGGCTTGCGCTCACGTGCGGCTGTGAAGTGAATGTGAAAACACACATACATGCACAAATGAGTGTGAGCTGAATGCAAGAAATCAGCATTACCATAATGGCTTAAGTAATGGCTGACAATACATTGTGATTTGTGTTTATTGACTTACCATACACAAGACCACAGACTTAACTGAAACAGCCATGCCCAAAAATGCATTATGATTAATGGCCTCTGTTCCATTTGTTGCATGGGTTCAGAGCTCTACGGGCTGTGCTAGCAAAAAAACACAATTTCTCCTCTCTCTCATCTTCTTCTCACTCTTGTGCACTTTTGTCTTTCTTCTTCTTTTCCTGTCTCTGTTCTTTCATCTAATCCTCTTCTCTTTCTGACACTTTCTTTATCTCTCACTTGCCTGAATCTTTCCTCTTTTATATTGTTGTTGTCTTATTAGGACTTCAACTTTGTACATTTGGTACACACTATGTTATCTTCTGTTAATCCAGCCCTGTCTGTCAGTTTAGTGTTTGTGTGTATGTGTGTGTGTGTGTGTGTGTGTGTGTGTGTGCACTTTGGACTTCCCAGTCATCTGCAAGCCGAAATCTCTTTTTTGCATATGTTTTCAAATAACCTAATAATTCAAGTACTCTAATACAAGTGTGATTCTTCAGCTGAAACTAAAAGGTGTTAAAAATGTGTGCAGGCGTAGGTAAAGACCCAGGCTGCGCTTGAAACAAAGCAGTTTGTACTATGTAGGAGGAGCAATAAATCATGCAAATGGGAAGGTTATAACACTTGCAGAGTAAATAGTAGAAATACATTGTCCTCCTTACACAGTAATTCACATCGCATTATGCCAATGCAGCATCTTGCCGGACTTTTCATGCCTCTAGAACTAAAGTGGGTCTGATTGCTGCCTTAGGGAAAAACCTAAAATGGCTTCTCTTTTTTCCCATAACTGGGTGATAGTTGAAAATACAGGGTGCAGAGGGATGATCCCTCTCTGGGCCTCCTGTCTGAATAAATAAGTAAAGATCAAATGGAGGGAACAAAACCAGTTGGTGGTTTGCTAGGCTAGCAGCAGTGTACTTTCCATTTCTCCATGTTCAGCACTGTGTGGAACAAAAACAGAACTAAGATTCCTAGCACAGCAGGCCCCAAAACCAAACAAATGGATGAAGGGTGGCATAAAGGACATTCGTCAACAGGAGGAGACCCTCTTGTCTCCCTTTTTCCTCTTACATGGATACCGGGCATGTAGGAGTGTGTGCTTTGAGAGTTGATGTCATGTGAAGTTAACAGTGCTTTGTGTAAACATGACACTCCCCTATATCCCAGTGCTCCATCCTCCCTTCCTAAACATCCTTCCTTCACTATTTTCATCTGTACGTGACACTAGCAGCTTCTCTTGTTTTGGGTCAGTCAGTTTAAGGGGCCACAATGAAAGGCGAAGAGGGTACGAAGACCTTTCCTCATCCATTCAATCCACTAACTGAATAAGTATAATAAAGACCTTAATCTGACACAGATGTGAGCACTTCCTCATTCACATGACCTAATGGGACTGATACCAATCCGCCCCCAAAAAAAACCCCACCATGACCATCCCTATTAGTGACACCATCTGTTACTAACCTCTAAGCTACGAAATCCACAGAGATGCACAGTATGAAACACCTGTGTGAAGCATTAGGTTTGATAAGAAGGTGCTCTTTTGTTTTAGGTGCTTGGGGCTGGCTGCTTTCAATAAAAACTACAATAGGTTTTTAAATATTTAAAATATATGAAAGTGCTTTATATTTTCTTCATTTGAAGCTTACCGTTCTCAGGCCTGGCTCCCAGCTTCTGAACAGCAGCCATGTTGTGGACACTGATGCCACGTGGATAGCCGGGCCACGAGGTTGGTGTGTTATCCACTACAATGATATGCTGCAGTCTTGGAACTTCAATTAGAATAGCCTGACACACACACACACACACACACACACACACACACACACACGTAAGCACAAATATGACAAGCAGCACATGATGAAAACCAGGTTTCTTCTTAGACAAGTAGGTAAAAACCCATGCAGAGTGAACAGAGGAGCTGTGTTTATGTCATCTTGATAAAAGGGTTAATGAATTGCCAGAGCACTGTTTGTATTTTGGGATTGAACCTGTCAAAAACAGCCCTTAACATAAGGCATATGAACATGTCCTTATTGATATGTCTCTATGGTGACATACTCTTCCTCCCCTCAGTCAGCACTGCAACAGTGGCCTAGAAATTGCCTTAACATTATTGTTGTAGTCATATACTACACCATTTGATGTCAGGAAGTCTTAGTTTACTTGGCTTTTTATTTCAGGAATAGAGTTGTAGACTGAGATGAAGGAATGTGTATTTCAAAATGTAATATTTTGTTTAGACATTTTATATCAGTTTGGGACTTTTTGTAATTCTGTTTTATTCTATTTATTAACTGAAAACCTTACTTTTCAACCGTCAAGCATAACTTAAATCTTTGCAAATTTTATCTTCCATTTACAGCTCCATAAAGGGCGGATCTCTTAAATTGTCCTTACCAAGAGTACTTTTTCATTGTTTTGGGCCAGAAGCTGTTGCTGCTGTTTGCCTATGCAGCCCACTGAGATATGTGGTATTGGGCTACACAAATATGCATTCATCACTGCTTGATTATTTATATAATATAATATTTGTCTTATTTGCCCATTACCACAGAAATACTAAACTAAACATGCATAGTTACACATGATACGTCTGTGGGAGGATTGGGCAATACCAAAAATTTGCAACCAGTGTGGCTACTCCCTCTATCAAGACCAAATACTCAACAACAAGGTTTCTCCAAACAATATAAGTACTGATACTTGTTGATCTTCATTTACCATCCACACACAGTTACCTGTACACCTACATGTCCCTCCTCTGCACAGACCTGAGGTGTCATTGCGACTAAGCTAAAATGCTAAAGAAGCCCACATATTGCTGATTTCCTATAGCTTTGTAATGAATGCAATATTCCATATAATCTGTAAATGTGTGTGAACAGATTTTCAGTATACATTTGTGTATTGGAGTGTATCTTAACCTTGAGTCTGGTCTCCAGGAGTTCTCTGCTGGTGATGACAAGGGTGACCTGAGTCTCATTCAGCCCATGAGCAATGGCTGGACCTCCCAGCGTGGAGTAAAGGGTGACCACTGCAACACACATCCACAAAATAAAACACTTTATCACAAATGACTAAAACATATACATCTACTGGCCTTGTTTCGTCATAGTTACACACTAGTCATCTAACACAGTTAATCATTTCTACACATAATGTGACAGTCCCTGCTGACTGTAATGTAGAGAAAGTGCACATCTATAAGTTAACCTATAGAAAGACTGACCAAATCAAACTCAATTTGAAGATGCAGTCTGTAAATTGACTGAGAAGGGAAATGTAGATGAAATATATTGCAATAGCCCTGCAATAAATACTATCTGATGCCTCTGTCAACCTTAATGTTTTTGTTGTTGTTGTTGAGACTACTGCTATACCTGTTTGTCTGTTGACTCTATTGGAAACCTATTGCATTGGACTGCACTATAATGTACAGGGGTTGCCTTTCCCTTAGTCAAACAAGTGCATAAAATGATACATAAATACACCAAGAGCAAAAGGGGACTAAATATTTACATTTGTGAATAAATAAATTTAATAAATAATGTCTTGAAACTAGCTTAGCTTAACTAGCTTGTGTGTGTGCAGTCATTACATAGCCAATGAAAAATGTGTGAAGACGGACCATGTACGTGCACTATGTCTACACCAATTAGTCTGTTGTCTTGGCCCCACCCACACCGTTGACATCATCAGGCACCTCAAGAGGCCTCAGCACAGCCTCAGAGCCAATGGGACATAAGCTCCCACTGCCTGAAAAGCACTCTTTTGGGAATTAAACCGTACTGGTATGTGAGGGCGTGTGTGTGTTATGACTAAGTGAATATGTCTGACTGAGTGTTGCTTTAATACATAGGAGCATTAGTAGTTGGAGATATTAAGAGAGATAAAGTTTGATAACTTTCATTAAAATCAGATATCTGTGTCTTTCACATGTGATGGTGGTGTCACCAGGCTAACATTTAGCCTGGTGTCTGACTGACAGTACAGGAATGACTTTTTTCTCACATCCCCACCTGATTTAGACTGACTGGGCCATTTGCCTTGACTTTTCCTACTTTTAAAATTTCAGAAGATTTTCATTTCCCCCTGACATTTCCTTGATCAATCAGGGCTGGACAGAATCAGATGTATCACATCGTATAATGGTCTGAGGAATCGTCTCACTCCTTAAAGACCCACTCCAAACAGGTTTATATAAAAATACTCAGTGCCTGATGTGTTTTTTTCAACACAGAAATTAATAACTTCACTTCACTCATTGAAAATTTCAGAATTTATGAATATGTAAATATTGTTTATTTCAAAAGTTTAACAGCTGGACACAAGATGTCCCTACTTCAATCAAATATCTATTCCCAGTGTATGTGACCTAGAGGCTTCAAGTTTCCATAGCACACTCAGACGCTTATACGATTTATACTGATCCACAATTGGCTCCAAACTAGTTATGATGTGACAAATCCTGTGGTATGTAAAAGCCTTAAATTCAGATTTAAGGAGAGCTGGAAGAATTGTTCTCCCTTCAGCAGATTAATGTGAAAACTGCATTCTAGTGACAAGCTCAGCACAGTGAGGCTCAAAAATACAAGTAAAGTAACAGACTTTATATACATGGCTTTTGCTGTGTGAATAAGTGCCTCCTTGTTTTGTGCTTGTGTGTGTGTGTTAAAAGATCAGAGTGCCAGCAGAAAATTTGCAACCCTTGCATCTGAGAAAAGACAGACAGAGAAAAAGAGTGAAAAAGAGGGAGAGACAGGAGAATAGACATATATAGAGAGAGAGAGGTAGCAAAACACACAGTAGCAAGGTCTATAACCCATCGTCCCTACACTGGCTTAGTGACATCACATTCTTGCGTCATGGAGCACCAATACTTCCTGCTCTGCTACTGTGTGTGAATGAGTGTGGATGAGGGGCCATGACACCTCCAGCCGTGAGATATAAACACTAGATTGGACTCCAGCTTGACACACGCACACACACTCACACACACACACACACACACACACACAAACCACAGGTAATTTTAAGACGTAACAAACCTCCAGGCTTCACTCAGTAACTGCAATGAAGAATATGAGAGATATTCAGCCTTGTGTTACCTTGGTCACTCTGCATTTTTCACTTCACAAATGGGGTCTTGAGATGGTTGTTAAGACAAAGCAGCTAAAACTGAAGTTATGATGTTTTTTTATGACAACAGCATTGTGTAGAGAATATATGCTGTGTAATTGCTGCCCATTACATTTTTACATCTCACATATGACTCTTATAAATGATAAGCACTTCATTTTCCTTCTGACAAAAAGCCAATCAAATATACACACACAAATACACACACACACACACACACACACACACACACACACACACACACACACACACACACACACAGTGTTTGAGTTCACTGGGGGCCTTTGGCTGACTCCCTGATGCCTCTGTCAACATCAGATGCTCACGTAGACTCTCTCACCCCTCTTCTGACGCCATCACCCCTCACTTTTCTCCTTGACTTTCCTCCCCCCCATCTTTTCCACCATCGCTCTTTCCAACCTTTAACTGCCCCCCCATCACCCCCCACTCTCTACACTATGTTTTATCCACAGCCCTGTGCCTTCCACTGCCCCAATGTTTGTGTTTGCAAGACAGAAATATAGTTTTATAAAGATGCTTTATTGGGTTGTACTTGCAGCATATCTTAAAAGTATGTCAGTTTAATGGATAATAAACTGAAGCACACAGAGGAAATCCTTTAAGAACATTTAGAAAGATGTAATGAGCTTAAAGTTCTGCTGTGGGTGCGCATAGTAAAGAAAGTACTCCTTGAATGCAACTCACAGAACATATTAAACAGTAAATCAGCACAGGATCCCTTAGGGAAATAAGCTGCTGCTGTACTGCTCTCTGTAGTTTGACTGAAAATCTCACCCTTCTCTGTGGTTTACAGTGTACCATTACAAACATACACAGTTTCTTGTCAAAGTGAAGAAAAAAAAATTCCCTAAAGGAACATATTGTGATTTTCTTATACATCTTTACATGTAAGTAATTCTTTTTATTTATGTCACAACTCTTATAATAGTACCTGTTACATAGACCTGTTGACCTATTTAAACCAAAAACTATTTTGGGCTGACAGGTACAGAATTTTACACTACAATATGTTTTTACATTAAAAAAATTAGAGAAATGGTGATACATGCTTAAAGAACTGTTTTCCAGTAAAAGAAAATAGCCTTTTTGCTATCCACAAAAGGTATATCCAATGTATAAGTAGCAAGGCTGTACATAAAATAAAAATGCATTGTTGTCATTATTTGAGTGTTTCCATCACAAGAAAATGAAATGGATGAAGAAAAAAAGGAAGTGGGGCACTTATATAACAACAAAGCAGAAGGGACAGATTGACCTTCTACGGTCTCAGCTGGGCCCAGCATGTTACAAGTTGTACATTGCAAACACTAACATGTGTGCGTACACACACACACACACACACACACACACACACACACATACACACCACACATTGGGAATATGCCCAGTGCGAAAGACAGTAAACACTGAACACAGACTTTCCTTTAAAGTCATAATACAGTATAACTTAAAACTGAATTTTACACTACAATACGTTTTTACATTAAAAAAATTAGAGAAATGGTGATACATGCTTAAAGAACTGTTTTCCAGTAAAAGAAAATAGCCTTTTTGCTATCCACAAAAGGTATATCCAATGTATAAGTAGCAAGGCTGTACATAAAATAAAAATGCATTGTTGTCATTATTTGAGTGTTTCCATCACAAGCAATGACGTACAAAATTACTTCATTGCTGTTGTCATTACTGCCCATGAAAATTTTCATTTGCTTCAGTCTGTTCTACTACAGGATCCCATCATTTTCAAAAATAATCTTTTTAACTATTATAATTTTCAAGCATTAAATAATATAGGAAAAAGTAAAGATACAGTATAATGATATTTTACTTTGCATATTGCAAGGGTAGACAGGTATACTACGGAAAGTTTTCTTGACTTTTTAAAACAGAATGGCAAATGTCTAAAACTAAATATGGATCATGTGAAAGTAAACTGTCTTACAATAAAAAAAATAGTATCAGGTAATGAATTGATAATCAACTAATCTTTTGTCATTTTTCAAGCAAGAAAACGATGACAAAAAAAATCACAATATCCAAACACATACAAACAGCATAGGAAAAGTAGAGGAGTGGAGCAAACCAATAGGGATATGACAGCCATATGTACAGTACATACTGTATGTAAGAGAGAAATGCTAACTGGTATGCAACTGAGTATGATCTGCATTTACTGCAGTGTTAATACTAGAGATTTACTGTTGTTACTTTAAGCTCTTTTCATGAGGTGTTTACATTATTTGTCCATCCTCCTCTATGTATTTATGTGTGTCCATATTCACAGACATGCTGAACTTACATGGGAAGTTGTACATAAAGCATGCCTCTGCAGCAATGATCCACTCTTGCCGTGTCTCACAGAAGATAGCAACGTTGTTTTTTGGCTGCTGACCCAGTGATGCCAAACCGCTGCCCAGTTGGGACGCTGCTGTGAGGATTTCCGCATAGGAGAGCCAGCAGTACTCCCCCAGAACTACCTGCAGGGGGTGAGATGGGAGGGGGAGGAAATGAGAGAGAAGTACAGTGACATTTTGTCAGGGATGAAGATAAGGGAAGGATCCAATGTTCTCAATCATTACAATTAAAATCCCATTACAAAAATTTAGATTTTTTTATATATTTAGAGTTTGCACTGACCCATTAAATCTATCCGCATTATTCTGACCAATAAACATTTGAGGATTCCCCATTTTATTGTGTGTTAGTGGGTAAATTTTATCACAGAAGCACAATGCTGTGAGTTATATCCCATAGCCACATGCTTGGCCTGTTTCATTTTGCTAAGTCACAGAAAGGGGAGTAACAGTTTACTATTGCCAAACAGAACTACTTCCTCTTCTTCTACCATTCTCATGCTTTAGCATGTCATGGTCATCACATGCATGAGGAGAAGACAAACACGGACATCTGGGTATACTCAGATGCCTGTATTGGACAAAAATAAACACAGGAGCTTCCTGCATGTATTAGTGAGGTTATACTGGCACCTAATGGTACATAAATGGCAGTGCACACAAACCCAGAAAGGCACACTGTAATGATGACTATACAGTATTGTTTTACACTTGTTGGGAATAACAGCTAGGCGCTAAACAGCTAATACGCATTAAATGTTTCAACAGTGGGGTTTAAATGGATAAGAAGAATCAGGCTGTTAGGCTTAATTGGGTAATCAGAGGTATGGTAGGCAACTGTACGTCAAAGTTGGCAAAGTCCTGACTATGCAGGCAAGGTGCATACTCCAAAACATAAAGATTACAATGTTTCAAAGTGTTTTACTGGGCAAAGTTGCAATGAAGGCTTAAGTATCAATGCTCATTTGTGACTACAGGTGTTGCATGAATTAGTACATTTTCTAAAAGCAAATAGAACATGCTGCTACTAGGCTACATGATGGCACCAAAACAGTTTGTCAGAACTTTACTTTTTTTCATTCTCCCACTCCTTTTTGAAAAAACTTTAGATATGCTCTTGAACAAATACCAATCTCTCTATCCCGTTTCCTTACATCAAGCCATATTCATAATACTGTATGTCCCCCTCACTTAAAGGTCCCATATTATGCTCATTTCAGGTTCATACTTGTATTTTAATTCATACTAGAACATGTTTACATGCTTCAATGTTGAAAACACATATTTCCCTCATACTGTCTGGCTGAATATACCTTTATTCACCCTCTGAAGTCTGAGTCTAAAACGCACCATTTTAGCAATCCCAAAGAAAGCCTAGTCTGCTCTGATTGGCCAGCATGTCCAATCTTTCGCACTTGGTGTCTCTGCACCGTCATTGCAGCCGGGGAATAACTCTTACAGCACTGGAGCAGCACTTTCTACATTTCATATACTTGTTTCATAGGCTTTTTAACAGTCATAGTTTAATTTTAGTCTTATGATGTTTTATTGTTGACTTTGTTTATTCTGGGAACGGTTTTAACCCCTTGTTAATGTAGCACTTTGAGATTTCATTTGAAATGTAAAAGGCATTATAAATAAAATGTATTATTATTATTATTATTATATTACTTGTGACATCACAACTGTTCTGACGGTGTCTATACGGGCTGTGTGCTTTTTTCTGAGGATTGAGCAATTCAAGGCTTTCACAGTATTTATATAGCACCTCGACCTGCTTTAATATTTAAAAAAAGACATGGCAATCTTACTTTTTACAATATGGGACAAATATGGCACCATTTGGCAGTAGATTCATTAATGTTCGTATACTGACCATGTATCATTATTTTTCTTATTTTCTTGTACATTTTATAGTATACATAACTCTATGCCACTTATTAATTTTTTTTTATTATATGTGTTTTATATTTATATACAGTATATATACTGTATCTATACAGTATATGTTGTATATTCTTTTCCTTTCCTTCCTTTCCTGTTTCTGCATCACTCTTTACCTTCTTGAACACCTTTCCATTGCTCTGTTGCTCGTCCTCCTCACTGATCACCTCCCTCGTTCCGAGACAGTCTCGCTGTGGGAACCTCATGGCTGCGTCCGCAAACATCTTATCCAAGGTGTCCAGTCCTGGGTGCAGTGACGTCGCCAACCTCTTAGTGGCGCTTATAGCTCGGTACGGTCCCTCGGGACATCCCAGCACCGAGTGGGCCTTCATCTTCTTGGCTCGCTCCTCCTCAGAGCCGCAACAGCCCACGTCTGGTCTGGAGACCCAGCTGAGGATGTAAGAGGGCATGAAGGTGATGAAAGTGTAGATCCATACCATGAGGTGGAAAAGGAGCAGCAGCATTGGGTTCAGGTCCTCCTTCAGCTTCATCTTGGTGAAGCTGCAAAGATGTTGGAGAGCAGAGAGGAGTGAGTATGGAGGAAGATGAGTTGTGAGAAAAGTTCCAACTCCTACAGCTGCAGTCAGTCCCTCTTTTCTCCTGTCCCCTTCTCTTCCTTCTTGCTTTCTTTCAGAGAGCTTGAATCGTACCTCCTGGCAATGATATGCCCACAGGTCCACACTGCTGAAAAATAAAAGATATTATGTAATGTGGCAATAGAGCAACAACTGACATATAGTTTAATATGCCTGTACTCAAAATGATCCCTTAAAGAACAAGAATCTCAACTCATTGAGAAACCTAACCAAAAAGTCACAAATCTACTCTAGTATTCACAAAAGCATAAGGGACATTTTGTTACTATCAAACCGTTGTGACCGACCGGCTCTGTGTTTGAAATGTTCCTTCTCCTTCCTCCAGCCCCAATATCAAGTGCAGTCACCAAATATCAAAGAAGAATAAGAGAGAGAGAGAGAGGAAAAAAGAAAGAAAGCAGCCTGGAAAGATATAAAAAACAAACAAAAAGGGACAAAAAAAGTGAAAAAGAAGAAACGGGATTAAGAGATTAAGATTAAGAGAGAGCGTAATGGGTTTTGCTCAGATGGACTGTCACAGCGCTCCTCAACTTTAATGTGTTTGCTGAATTTCTTCTCACCTTCTAGTTTCAACTGTATCCTCGGACACACACAGGCACACACTCAATAGGAGCTACTAGGGTGGTGATGGAGACTGTGACATACATTACTTGCTAGCAGAGTTTGGGAGCTGTCCAGAGTTCTACACAGAGATCAGTTAAGGTTATCTCATCAATATGGCTGACAGGTTTCCTCCTGTTAGCACGAGTTCCATATTCTTTAACTTATGTATGCCAACACTAGTCTTAGCATTCAAGATCAAAGATCAATTAGACACCATTATTATTTAAATATATAGTGTCTTATCAATAGGGCTAGGTACGGTTTAAATGCCATTTGAAGCCACCTATGTTAGAAATAACCGTAATGCATGCTGACATTATATTCAGTCCATCAACTGTTTTTGCAATCGTGCAGCTAAAAAACAACATGCCTCCTGTCAAAATGGGGTGGGAATGCACGCACATTCACATTCTGAAGGCAGTCTATTCTAGCAGCAATAATTAATTCATTAGTATGAGGGTGAGGCTCACTTTGTTCCGCTGAAGCATAACATCCTAATCCTCACAAAACTGCCCACTGACATGCACTAGTCTGCACCATCCTGTCTTCCATATACTGTACACTCATCCCTCAAAAGTCCCTTTGAGACTCATAAATAAATCAAGGATTTTACAAGCAGTTCTCTCCCAGACTAGCATCTGTTCACTGCGGGATGTGGACTCTACAACGCTGTTGTTCGGCTTGGTGTCTTGTTTCCAAGCTTGGGTGCCTTGCTTAATCACAGGCACTACAGCTCACCAAAACTGCACCCTCGTGGAGGAGATGCTTTACCCCATCACCCACTATCATCTACTGTTTGCTTGTTGGGTTTAAGTTTTAACTGTCTCTTGCAATTCATGTTTTTTTTTTAAGTCAAGGTCAATGAAATGGAGGCCACAGAGAAGAAGTAGAGGCAACTGGAATAAACAAACTATCGGACTGGAGGAAAGAGCAGAGCATCAACAGAGCGTGGAGTTGACAGACTTCCACCTCTTCTACTGTTGTTTTGACAATAAGCAAAAGTTTATGGTCTGCTGTAAAAAATATTTGCCTGCAAGATAAGCTTTAAATGCACCCATCATTTTAATTTCCATTATCTGCGAAAAGCTCAATTTCTATGTTTATCCTAATGAATGAATCTGGAGGCTTTAAGATGTTTTAGATTAGATGTGGAATGGGTACTCCAGCAATTGAGTGTTGCACTTGGAGTGATTTAAAAAACAAAATCATAACACTAGAACCTAGATTTCCTATAACACAGTCTCCTTTGTTAGACCCTCCCTGATTGGTAAACATTCCTGTCTATACTTCAAACTCCACACGCCCAGTTTAAAACTCTCAGGTTCTTTCAGGTACAAATTTGAAGTTTCAATATTACATTTAGCCGACGCTTTTTTCCAAAGCGACTTACAGTTGTTATATATCAGAGGTTGCACACCTCTGCAGCAACTAGGGGTTAAGTGTCTCGCTCAGGGACACATTGGTTGATGTTCCCAGTGGGAATCGAACCCAGATCTCCCACACCAAATGCATGCATCACCACCACCACCAATATAGTATCAGTCCATGTTTTTTCATGCTTTGGCTCCCTTCAGACCCTCAGAAGCATTCATACATGTATTAAAACAATAAAGTTGAATTGAATTATTACCTTGTGATTATTTTCATTATAGATTACTTTTTGATTATTAATAATGAAATGGCAGAAAATCGCAAATCATGCCATTGCACGAGGTGATGTCTTCAGATTGTTTGCTTAGGCTGACTATCATTCAAAAAGCAGAAGATATTAACTTTACAATGATTTGAAACGGAGAAAAGCAGCACATTTGAGAAGCTGGAACCAGTAAATGTTTGACATACAGTAGATGCTTGAAAAGTGTCCTGAACAAGACTGACTACAAAAATGTTGTTGGATAATTCTGTTAAACAATCAACTAATCACTGTAGCATTACACAATGGCAATCTGACATAATGGTGGGGAGTGCTATTGTCAACAGTACCAGGTAACACCATTAAGACTATGCAGAGAGATAAGGTGAAGCAGTCATACAGGGGAGGTGGCTGTAACTTGTTGGTATTGTAAAGGTATGTTGGCTAAAACACATTTATGCATGAATAAAGACACAACTCTAATGTTGTCATCACACTGCTTTGCCATAAAACTTGCATCTGTGGGAGTAGAACAGCAATCCTAAACACCTGTTATGCCTTCTTTTTCAGTGTTATGGATCCCGGCCGTGATTAACCGTTAACCGCTCAGAAAAAAATCAGGTTCAACCTTGGTTTCAAGACAAGCCGGCTGGCCTAGTGCTTTTCAAAACATTCAACCACACACAACCTGATTAACAACTCCTCTCTGTCGCTGTACAAGATCAAGACCCTGTTTTGCACAATAGCAATACATAAGCAAGCATGACTCTAATCTCTTACCTTTAATAGCAAAGAATGGGTAGTTGCAATATGTAGCCTAGTGGTTTCTCAATGGGTGGCTTTATGCAATAAGCAGGCGCTTTGCAGGCAGCCTCCACTCGCAGGATTAATTGAGTAATATTGTGACATGGTCTACGTAGTGGTGGGGTGAGCTAGGATGTGTGTGTGTGAGTGTGTGTGCACAAATCATTGCTTCCTAAAGAGATTGTTTGAATGGGGGCTTTTGTGTCCCGACGTCATGATGCTTTCACCCACTCAGCTAAGCAGGCAGGCCTTGCAGTTTTGCAGAAAGTTCAACATCACCATTGTTGTGAAGCAACACACAACTCGTTCTCAAGGGTCAGACTGTGTGTGTACTGTATGTGTGTTTGTGTGAAAGAGAGAATGAGAGAGAGAGAGAGAGAAAGAGATAAAGAAAGAGAAAGAGGAGAAGTATGTGGTTGGAGTGTGCATGTGCGTTGGTGTGTGGGAGTGCAGGACTGATTTGCACACATTAAGTGTGTTTATCTATTTCAACTAGTGACATAATCAAAAGCTTTTAAAACAACAGAAGAGTTTTAAGTATGATTTCATTGCGTGTGAAAGCACAAAACATATTTGGTTGGATTATGTGGATCAGACTGCAGCTTTTCTCGGCTTTTGTGTGCACCTGGTGACATAAACTACTGGCAGACATGGCAGTCAGCAACATATTTCTTTCTCTAATCTATTTATACAGCCAAATCAATTAAAAAAAGTATATTTATTATAACACCATAATAATGCAGACTTGTGTCCTCCTCACTTGCCCTTCTGAGAAACATGGCTTCCAAGAAGGAAAAGTGTGTGTCTGTGTGTTTTCTAATCACATCGGACCATCCTTGCAAGAGAATAGCATCTCTGTCTGTAGGTAAGGGAGCACTATGGACCCATATTTTGATAACCGTTGCCGCGGGCCATTTCACTTTAGTTGTGTAAATAGATCTTAAAAGTGACAAGCAGCTTGAGGTTTTAAAAGTTAGAGTGAGATCTGATGTTTTTAAAAGTTCACCTCCATACAAAAATGTGCTTATTACAATGACCATACATGCAGAAATACTAAAATCATAACACTCATGAATCATAAAAATGAGAACAAAAGACAACATATTGTGAATTGTATGACTATATGAAATTATAATTGTGGTATCAATGAGCTACGGATGTTCAACCTGCAACATCCAAGAGCACTAAGTGTCATCCAACTGACCAACGATGGCTAGATAACTTCCGGTTTAGAATTTCAAAACAAAATATTTCAAACCGTGTTGCTTCATTTTTGACTGCTGTAAAATTAATTTAATCTGTATTTACGACAAAACAATGTTTACGACGCTGTGAAAACGAGGTAGCCTAATTACAACATTTAGTCCAAGAACACACACATCATACAGTCTGTCTAAATAGGCTCGTGTTGAATGCAATGCCATTCAAACAGCATATTCATAGAGTTATCAGCTGAGAGTTAAAAATATAACGTTAGATCTGTCTCCGATGTTATTCTCATTTTGGTGGAAGATCTTTACTTTTAGATAATAATCCTACGTTAGCTAAAGTAACTGGCGACAAGTTACAATGTGTACACTCTGGGCTACATTCGACCATTATAATAAAATCAGCAACATGGTAAGTCTCATGTTTTAATTTTTAGAATAAAGTTCGTTACTTCCAGAGCTGTCTCTGTATTTCTGAGCCATATTGACGCATCTGTATCCCGCATAAAGCGCATCCCAAACGGCATCAGGAACAAAAACGAAACTTACCAGGTGTCAGTTCATCCAGGCTACAGCAGCGGAGAGCTCCAATTTACAGCGTTGATGGCACTCTGCAATCTGGGTCCCGTGCTGACACGCGCGTTGTGTTGCTGTATGTTGCTGTAAGAGGATGGATGGCGGTTTGGGAGCGACGGGGGGGCAAGATCCCTGCCTTATGATTGGATTCGTGGAGGTGGCGCGTGCTAGGGGATGGGCCAGATGGAAGGAGGTGGCTGCATGGGTTACTATCGTTCTCTGACTAATACATCCATGGTTACTATGCTAGACTATAGCAGCTAGAGGCCAAGCGCACGGCACACACACATACAACCACACGCGCACACAGTGCAGTTCAGACCCCGGAAACGCTTGTTGAAGTTGACATGTGTGATGCTCCTGTTTCGCCGGTTACAGCTCTTGTAAAAGTTAATAGACATTATTTATAATTTGGTTATAATTCAAGTGAGCATCCTGGACTGGGCCCATATTAACTGAGGCATTTTTGTAGATGAGTCATGTTGCATGATTGCAATACAGACTCTACCATGTGACCATAAGTTTAAAATTAGACCACAATCACATTGCTGTACAATCACATTGCTTGATGTGCTCTAATGCTTTAGAAAGGGTGCCTCAGAAAGGGTGTGGCTGGGGATCGGACAGGGACAATGTAGGCCTACAATTTAAAACTTTACAGAATAGCCCACCACAAACACTAGTCTAACGAGCTCATATAAAACCAGTCCTTGAAAAAAACACTACTCATCTGATTTGTAGTATCTTGGCCTTCTGAAAATTGAGCCAGCAATTTATTAAGCCCCCACGCCCAGCCAAAAAAAACACATATGTACAGTTGGATACCAAATATTGATAATACCAAGTGCCTTTGTGAAAATATACTTTCTATTTGTGCTGAAATGGCTTATCTATACACACACGGGACTTGTTGAGGGCAGGGAGTGCACTTGCCATTCAGAAATTCTAGGACTTTGAGTGGATTTGAACTGGCAACCCATACAATGCCGAAGCAAGATGCTGATAATGTTATCTGGGGGTTTGAAGAGGAGGATTTATCTGATGTAAAATATCATAATTTCTTGTCTGTATTGTCTAATAACTGTCATGCATTATGAATATTGACTTTTTTTCTGTCCACATTGTTTACTCTTTACATTTTTGCTGTTGTATTGTTGTAATCCAAAGAAATGACTGGGCTATGAAAGTGTGACACTGGCAGTGTGATGACTCATTCTGCAGTATGATGCAGTGGCAGTGTGATATACAGTATAATGGAGACAAAAAGACGAGCAGAAAACAGATTGACTGACGTACGTATTACTGGAAAAATGACATGGTGAAACAAGGCTTGCAGACCTTAAATCCTTCCTTCTGTAATGCCATTTCTTATTATGCATCTATACATGCATCTATACATACATATATCATCTATTACATGCTGTGCCACAATCTGTTCTCATAATTTGTCATTGTTATCGTGAATAATTTCCTTGACACTGTCTGCATCATTATTTCAGGTGCAGTCAGACCATGTCCCTTCTGATTCTTTGATGTCATAGAATTCTATGTCCATCTTCAGCTCTATTTGTTGTCTAAAATCCTTGAAAATGTGGTCTCTGCAACTTTTGTAATTTCCAATCTGGCCTTTACCAGAAACGTTCTACTGAGATTGCTCTCCTCAGATTCACAAATAGGCTACTATTTGAATGCATCTTGATTCTAATGAGCTGTATGTGATTTCACTGATATGTTTTCTGATGTTTCATTAAGACAACTTTTCTTAAGCAACAGGTGCATTTTTAAACTAAAATCATAAATAATCAATAATTCTGAAGTGGCAGGCGGCTAATGCTGTTATACAGTAGCCTATACTTAACAGTAGCATATGTCAATCATGACAATTGAATGGGATTGTTTGATTTGATATTGGTATTTGTAGTTATGCCACCAGTATGTAGCTATGTTTTGAACTTCCAAGACATTGTGCTGCATGTTGTTTGTCTCTTCTGTTTTCATTATCATGCTTTAATGTTTGTTTTACTGGAGAGCATTTTGTAATTCATTGTTTTGAAAAAGGATAATTAGTTAAACTATTTGTCAAAAGAATCAATAGTATTTATGAAAAAGGCTTCAATATTATGGAAGCCCACTTATTGTTGTCATATTGTATTTGTATCCACAAATTATTTGACAGTAATTAATTGGATTTCACTCAGGCACCGCACCAGGCAGCTACAGCCTGGTGGGGTCCTTTTCCAGTGGGCTGAGGAGGATTAGCAGTCAGCATGCCGACTGTCGGAGTAAAAAGGGATCTTCTCTTTAAAGCTTTGGGCAAAACATACAGTAAGTCACGTTTTCTACATATTCAAGTATTTGACAAATTGTCTGCTTGGTTATCAAAAGTCCCTTTGGCTCTAAAAGACCGAGGAAGTCAGAGTAGGCTACCACCTGAAATAATTAGCCTGGTGGTTAGCAAAGCAGCAGCTGCTCACGAGCAACTTACTTTACCTGTCTTTATTAAGACCATACTAAATGAGAATTTTGTATTTTATTTTATTATTTTTTTAAAGGATATTCGTACTTAATATACACTGTATTTCTGACAATAAGACAGTAGTCTTAGTGCGCTGGCATCGCTGTGCCAAAGAGATTGCATCATTTCTTCCGGCTGGGACCTTTTCTATACAGTCTATTCTATATTAAGGACCAGCAATGGGAAGATAGCAAACAGTGAGTACTCAACGCTGTGTAAAGCTGTTTTTAGTAATGACTGTTTGTTTCTGGTTTTAGCTGATGAGGAGTTTGACGAGCTGTGCTTTGAATTTGGGCTGGAGCTGGATGAAATTGTAAGTAAACTACTTCAAAGAATATCAACCCACAGTGTATCCTAATCCTTTCTCATAATCACAATAGACCCTTCTCATGGTGTACAGTTTTACTTGTCAAAAAACAAAGTCTAAATGTCCAATGCGAGCAAGGTCGGCTTCTACATTTGTGTCAAAAAGATCACTGACCTATGACATGTACCAGTGACCTTGGTTCTAACCCCATTCCAGACCTCCGAGAGGGAGATAATCAGCCGAGAGCAAGGTGACTCCAAGGCATCAGGAGCATCTGACGTCATTCTGTACAAGATTGATGTTCCAGCTAACCGCTATGACCTGCTGTGTCTCGAGGGGCTGGTCCGTGGACTGCAGGTCTTCAAGAATAAGTGAGTGTTGTCCTGTAATGCTAGAATTGGCATTCTGCTGTGGTTGCTACAATCTAATCAGAATCAGAAATACTTTAATGATCCACGAAGGGAAAGTCTGTGTTGCATTTGCACAAATAGTATAAATACCAGAGTAGAAATATAAATAAAGAAATATAAGGAGTGTGGATATGTATGGTATTTACATAGTTAAAGGAATGTTATGATACAGTATTTACATAAGTGTAGGATGATTGTAATTGCATGCCAAGGTTGACCAACATACAGCATACTTCAGCGCTCCGGCATTTCCAAAGTAAGGAGGATGGATATGTTGAAGACTAAAATGTATAATTATGTTTCGTTCAGGGCTGCACAAAATGAGGAAAATATCTAATTGTGATTATTTTGACCAATATTGTGATTGCGATATGATTCCCCATATTGGATGGAATGATCCTTTTTGTATCACTATTCTCATTTTCATTAAAAAATATTACAATTAAAATGATGATAACGGGATTTTTGTGAGGATTTAGTCTGTTGGATACGATTTGTAAGCTTGGACGTCTCTGCACAACCACAATACAAAATGGTTTGACACATATTTTGCCTTTAACAAATATTGCCCCCCCCCCCAACATGTGTATTTGGTTGTATGAGGCTTGCTTAAATACAAGGCACTTCTACAGATGTTGTATTTGTCTTGCAGGTTGGAGGCACCTCGCTACAAACGTGTTAGCCCAGGCAGCGGGGAGCCTCAGAAGCTGTTTATTACCAAGGAGGTGGGTGGTAAAATTCAGAATTTTTAAATGGCAAACAAACAGTTTATGGCCTGAAGCTGCAATTAGTTTGGTTTATAAAAAATAAATAAATGTGTGTATTACCATGGTAACTATAGTTTGTTAACTTACTGAAATATTTGTTCTGTGCAGACGGCGGCAGTGCGACCCCATGCTGTGGCAGCAGTGTTGAGGAACATCACCTTTACACAGGAGCGCTATGACAGCTTCATCGAGCTGCAGGATAAACTCCACCAAAACATCTGCAGGTCAGAATAGCAGTTACACAAAGTACAACTGCAAACCTGCACCTTTTGCTAAGTGATGCCATTTAGTGATGCCAGCCTGATATTGCTTCAGCCTTCATGCCATTGAAAGCCATTGTTACCTATGAAACTATGGAAAAAAACATGAGATAGTTATAGTGGTGCGTTTGGGTGACATATTCTTTCATTTCAGTAAATGTGACCATGTAGTGTAGTCTGCTCACTCCTCCAAACGGGGAATGTCAGGTCACATCAGGTTTCTGCTCACATAGCAGAAAACACACCTATATTTTCCTTTTTTATAGTAGTTGGGGAAAAAAAGACTCATAACTATGTTCATGCAGGAAGAGGAGTCTGGTGGCCATCGGGACCCATGACCTGGACACCATCTGTGGTCCTTTCACATACACAGCCAAGCCTCCGGGAGACATCAGCTTTAAACCCCTCAACCAGACTAAAGAGTACACTGCCACCCAGCTCATGAGCCTCTACAAGGTGAACAGATAATTGGCTAGTTAGTAGAGCAGTTTGTCTTTTTGGGTGGCGCTAACCTGCTGTTGTTCTTTTGACTAATACAGACAGACAGCCACCTGAAGCATTACCTTCACATTATTGAAGACAAGCCTGTATACCCCATCATCTACGACAGCAATGGCATTGTCCTGTCCATGCCTCCCATCATCAATGGTGAGTACTGTCTCTGTCTTCAGTTCTGGCGGTGTTTTCTGCTTCTGTTACGCAAAGAGCTCTGACATATTATTGTAGTAGTATGGCAGACAGTTTGGTTGTCATAACTTAGAATTCCTCATGGGGGTGACAGAAACCAGCACTATAGCTTTAACCAGCCAATCATGAGCTAAAGTTTTAAAAGAAAAAGTAAACGTGAACTTTAGAATTCCAAGGTAAAAAAAAACAACAACCTTAAAATATATGATCTAGTCTTATATTATTAATCTTTTTTTTTCCAGGTGACCATTCAAAAATCACCCTAACGACCACGAATGTTTTTATTGAGTGCACAGCCACAGACCTGACCAAGGTACAAATGAGAGGAGAACAGAGAAATCTCATAAACATGTTGTTCTGTCAATGTTATCATGGATACAGACTTCAACTTGTTCTCTTCCTTCTTCTTTTTCCTCCAGGCAAAGATCGTGTTGGACATGATGGTGACCATGTTCAGCGAGTATTGTTCACTGCCTTTCACGTAAGTCACATATCTGGCTCAGATACTAGCTTGTCAACGGACAAGAACAACACCATTTTGGAGATGGAACAAGATGAAGTCCCCTGGTTATTGTGAAACATTTGCTTAGAGGCAGAAAATGGTGATGTTGCTCATTTAAAACGTTTTTGTTTCATCTTCCAGATTTAAATTGCTCATTTACAAAAAAGTCCTGTTTGCGTTGTTGTCCCAAAAACAGCCCTGCTGTGACCAATTCAAGTGAATTAGCTAAAATGAACATAAAGTAAAGTATCCATGTCCATGTGATGGCATTTCTTTGTGCAATATTTCCAAGTGTTACAATTTTTATGCTGGGCATAACCCTGAATAACAATAATTGCTTACAACCTAAAGTCTGTCTTATAGAGGTTTTATGTCATATGCTCTATGTTCAAGATACTGATGTTTTCTCTTCATATTAGATGATGTAAATATACCCAGTACCATCATAAAATATAAATAAATGACTAAAGTGTAAGAGGATTACAGTGATATTTTCTTCTGTTGCTCTTTCAGGGTAGAGGAGGCTGAGGTGGTGTACCCAGACGGCAAGACCTGCAAATACCCAGTACTGTATTCACTATAACCGTCTTGTGCTGTGTCCTTAATATATATATATTTTTTTTTAATGTGACATGAATTTCTTCTTTAGTCTCCTAATTCTCTGGTTTTCTTTCCTGGTCTGTACTTTAGGAGCTGGCCTACAGGAAGGAGACGTTGTCCAGTGAGTTTATCAACCGAAAAGTTGGCATCAAGTGAGTTGTAGGGAGCTACTCTGTTTAATAGTACAAGATCAAAGTAAAATATATGGAAAGTGTCTAAGATGTTGCGTTGTCACAAGTTTTGCATCAAAATGCAAATCAACAGACTGGCCGGTTTGAGTTGGTGCACCTGTACTATTTAACACAATCTGGAACAGCAGCCCTGCAACAAATCCGTTGCAATATGAGTAGGACAAAATGTTAGAAACACCTCAATATCAGTATCACTACTAACTAGAGCCTCTTATATGTCCTTATTGTTCATACCTCTCTGAGACAGTGCCAACAAATATAAACTTCTCAGATTATAGTATTTGTGGGGCTGTAGTGTTGGATTGCATTATTACATTGGGCCTCATGCACGTGTCTCAAGATTGATTCAGCAAACTCTCCTTGTTGTAAATCACTCATCTCAACCTGATGAATGCCACTTGTTCATGAGGATATTCGAGAACATGTATATCATTTGCACAATTGAAAGATATAATAATAATAATAATAATACATTTTTATTTTCTCAACACTCAAAGTCGCTTTACAGACAAAAAAGCGAGATACAGGGAACAGAGTTATAACAAAATAAAGCAAAACAAAACAAAACTAAACAAGGCAAAACAAATTACAGGGACAGTGTATTTACAAATAAGCAAGCTGGAACAGATGGGTTTTGAGTCTAGTTTTGAACAGGGGGAGAGAGTCGATATTATGGAGGTCAGATGGGAGTGAGTTCCAGAGCTGGGGAGCAGAGCGGCTGAAGGCTCTGTTCCCCATGGTGACAAGTCGAGCTGGGGGGACAGTGAGGTGGATAGAGGAGGAGGATCTGAGGGAGCGGGAGGGAACGGCGATGTGAAGGAGTTCTGATAGATATGGAGGAGCAAGGTTATGGATGGCTTTGAAAGTATAGAGAAGGATTTTAAATTGTATTCTGAATTGAACTGGAAGCCAATGGAGCTGCTGAAGGACAGGGGTTATATGATGAAAAGACGGGGTTCTGGTGATGACACGAGCTGCTGAGTTCTGAAGAAGTTGAAGTTTATGGAGGGATTTTTGAGGAAGGCCAAAAAGAAGGGAGTTACAGTAATCAAGGCGGGAGGTGATGAGGCTGTGGATAAGGATGGAGGCAGTGTGAGTGGTAAGGGACGGACGGAGGCGGTTAACATTACGTAGGTGGAAGTATGCAGACCGGCAGATATTATTTATGTGTGACTGAAAGGAGAGGATATGATCATTTGCACAATTGACAGCCCTAAATAGCTATATACAACTGCCTGTTTCATTCTGTTTGGGGGCAACTTTCATTCACAAAAATTACACCCAAAAGTAAAAAAAAGAATTTCACAATATAGAGCTTTCAAGTCCTGCTTTCAGAAATAAGCAGAAAAAAACAACAGATATATTAGTGTGAGATTAGTATCATGGGACCCAAAACAATACAAACAGTTCTCACCGTTCTAATAAGGCTCTAATCTTGGTGCCATTCTAATCCAAGGAAAAATGCTGTTAGCGCTATAGAAATAGAAGTTTATTTTTACTTTCACATGCCACGACAACTAGCGTTATAAGCTAATTAGGGTTAAGCTAATTAGGGGTTAGCATAAAAATTTACCCCAGAGAACGGTCTCCCATGTACCCATGTGTTGTTAATCCCTAGGTTCATTTTGTGCTGGAATTGTACTTTAAGGCATCAAACACTCCACTGTGGAGAGACTGAGACAGACAATCTGTACATGACTCATACGATTGGTCTGCACCAAAATTATTATTATGTTAGAAACTTAAGTCCTACTTTTTAATGAGCAATGTTTGTTTTGTGTCCTCCTGACAGTGAATCAACTGAGAAAATCGCCCAGCTGCTGACCAAGATGTGTCTGCGCTCCCAGCCCACAGGGGTTGGTGATGAGATTGAGGTTGAGATCCCGCCCACACGGTCAGACGTCATCCACGCCTGTGACATCATGGAGGACGCCGCCATGGCCTACGGATTCAACAACGTCCCCCACACCACACCACGCACTTACACCGTAGCCAACCAGGTGCTTGGGTTTACTTCTGCATGTTTGATGTGTGTGTGACCAAATATCATTGTATTTCATCAAACATGCTGTGTGTTCTTATGTATTTACTTACTGTATATGTTCATAGTTTCCACTGAATAAACTGACAGAGCTGTTGAGACAAGACCTGGCAGCTGCTGGATTCACGGAGGCCCTCAACTTTGCCCTAGTAAGAAAAAACACAAAGACACACCTCTTTTGAGGAAAGAAATAACAGTTTTCCTCTTATAAATAAAAAGCTGAATTTATAAGCAGGCTCAAGGGTTTCGTTGCTACAGCCTTATTTGGTCTGTTATGACCATATGAGCTTAATGTGGCTAATGTCTAATATTTGCAAATTGTGGGTAAATATTGCTGTACAACAACTTTATGACTGTGCTCCATATGTGTGACTGTTATATGCGGTTAGCTAAAAAGTAGCATTTAACATTATCCCATAACCATCACTTTTAGCCAAAAGGTTGCATTGTCTTGCCTCCATAAAGGAATTTGTCCCTCTTTCTCCCTGTAGTGTTCTGAAGAAGATGTAGCAGACAAGCTTGGAAAAAAGATCTCAGAGACACGGGCGGTTCATATCTCCAATCCCAAGACAGCTGAGTTCCAGGTAAATCAGAATATAACATGAAATTGTGTAAATAAATCTACAATGCTTGAATGCATTGCACCTCTGCAGCATTGTTTGAAAACAAGAAAATATGTACTATTTATAGATTTAGAGTCATCTTGTAGCCTTAAAGGAAAAAATGTGCAGTTAGATCATGTGGGCTTTATCTGAATTTGTGAATAGAATAAATGTTCTGTCCCCTTTGGCTCCAGTTGTGCAGAAGATGAGTACAGTTTCACTTTTGTGTATTTAATATTCATATTGCATATACTTTGGTAAAGTTGTTATATATTCTGTGTGCTTTGTGCACACTTTAAAGTTGTTCTGTGCCATCTGAAAAATCACCTCGCTAACTAATTTCAGTAATTTGAGAGTTGCAATATTTTTTTTTCTGCAAACACATTAAACAAAACATGTTGACATTACCTCAAGGAAATTATACTAATTTTTTTATTAGTTATTTTTTCTTAGTAAAAATTGTATTAAAGGAAAGTAAGGGAAAGTATTAATTTAATAACATAGACAATGGTGCAGGGATTTAAAAACAAAACAAAAAAGCAAGTACAAACCATAAACTGTGGTGGTCTTTGTCCAGAAGTGGGCACTCTTGTCCTCTCTGAAAGATTGTAGCTATGTATCCAGCTTCACCACTGTTTGTCACCACTAGGTGGCGCGCACCTCCTTGTTGCCAGGCCTGCTGAAAACCATCGCGGCCAACAGGAAGATGCCCCTTCCCCTCAAACTGTTTGAGATATCTGACGTGGTGCTGAAGGATGAGACCAAAGGTAGACGTCTGCATGTGTGAAGTGAAGGGGAGAAAATCATTTTGTCTTAGATGACACATACACACTGTACCTAACACACCATTAATACTGTTGAAACCCTGTTGCTCTCAACAGCTCTGTCAGTTTATTCAGTGGAAACTGTGAACATATAGAGTAAATACATGAGAACACACAGCATGCTTGATGAAATACAGTGATATTTGGTCGCACACGCATCAACATGCAGCAGTAAACCCAGGCACCTGGTTGGCTATGGGTTAGGTGCGTCGTGTGGGGGACGTTGTTAAGTCCGTAGGCCACGGTGGCATCCTCCATGATGTCACAGGCGGAGATGAGGTCTCATCACAACACCTGTAGCCTGGGAGCTGATAGCTGATAGATTTGGACAGATGCTGATAATAGCTGGTCAAGATGTAGTTTAGGTAATAAAAATAACAATATCACTAATACCCAGTATATTCTTCACACCTAGACAAATTTTAGATAAGAGGATGCTAAAAGTCTGTTGGTTACTTGCGTGATATGATTAAAATGATTTAAATGTATACACTTGTGAGAAATCTGAATAAATTGTCTTATTATGATCAATTTGAGTAAAGAGTTTGCCATAGACAACCACTGTACTCTTGATTGAAACTTACTGGCATATATATATATATATATATATATATAATATAAACAATGTTAGCTTGATATATTAGTAAGTCATTTTTATAGCCCTTTTCTCAATGTCCTTATCACCCATCCCACCACCCAGACGTTGGGGCGAGGAACAGCCGGCGTTTCTGTGCTGTTTACTACAACAAGAGTCCGGGCTTTGAGGTGATCCATGGCCTGCTGGACCGAACCATGGAACTGCTGGAGGTGAGGTCGGCCTGCGGGGACGGCTACCACATCCAGGCTGCAGAGGGTAAGAAGCCTTGAAAGGAAGGGGGTTGGAAACCAACAATCAGGTCTATATGAATATACTTAAATGGTCGCTTTGGTGGTAAATATCTTTAAAATACAGGGAGGAGAAAATCCCATGGATTTTAACCCCTGTAATTAAGACCATGTTTAGTTACCTGCCATGCCGGTGAAGAAATAAATCAGGGTCATGTGAGTTATGTAAATTAATTCTGTGACTAGCAGCGACTGCATTGTTAATTGTTACCAGGGTGTTGTGTACCCTGTTTTTTTAAGATTATTTTTTGGGCATTTTTAGGCCTTTTATCTGTATGGGACAGCTTAAACTTGAATGGAGAGGGGGGGGGGCAAAAGGGCCGCAGGTCGAAGTTGAACCCGTGGCGGCGAGGAGTAAACCTTTCTATATGGGCACCCAACATGTACCCATGTTTATTGAGGAGGTACAATTTCCATGGCAATAACATGCAATATTTTGCTGTTAGTTTCAAAGAGAAAACAATAGTATTGATAACGGTGGCAGAGACGTGGGCTAAAATATCAATGCATACTTTTATAATCATAATTTGTAATCATAATACTGGGTTTTGATGCGATAATTCTGATGCACTTAAAAAGGGTGATTTAATGTGGCTTTAAACTGCTGAATCACTTTTCTGGTTTCATCTGCTTCATTCATCTGTATTGTAGCTAGAGCTAGACAGATCAATCTGACAATATTAGCTTATTGCAGATATATCGTATCGCTGTATATGTCAGCTGATAAGTAAAAGAAATTGCTGTACAGGAATGCAAAGCTAGTTTTGAGATTATTCACATTTGTTCACCAGAGAATAACACATAACTATCGGACAACATATCTTTAGCTTCCAAATATCAATATGACATCAGCCTATGAAATCCAGTATCATCTGGGGATATAATTGTTACAGTATTTTAATGATTATGTTTTTCTATTTTTAATTAAATGGTTGGCTGTTTCTCTCCTTACACATTTATCTCTCAACATATTTCGATTAGAAAGTTGAGAAAATTGAGAATGTATAAGTTTAACAATCCAGCATGGTCAATAAGATGTTGTGTACTTTGATCTGATCTACCCAGGCGAAGGAGAAATGATTGTCCAAATGTTTGGACATTTTTTCACTGAAACCGTAAACTTTGATTAAATTAAAATACCACCAGACTTTTTACACAGCATCGTAATGAACCAAAAACACTTGGTCACAGCTCCATGGATGTCTTTAGACAGAATAATTCAAATGAAAATGTCATCCTTCTCTTCTCTGGTCTCATCTGATGCTGTCTGGCATTGTCTAGGTTTTTCTGTGCAATTGACACAAGCTAAAACTAAACAGATATGACTTATAGTCAAAACTACTGCTGCTAACATCAGGTAAATGTCACTTGTGCGTTCTATCTGGTAAATAATAATAATAATTAATAATAAATTTAATTTATATAGTGCTTATCCCCTCTGAACCACAATTCCATCATTTCCATTTCATTTATCTTCTCTTCTACCAAAATCACCAATCGTGACACCTTACTCTAATATATCAAGATAACGCTGCTCAGTGATGCATACCAAATAGCAGTGATGTATAATGTTCTGTCATCGCTTTGCTTTATACAAATTAAAGGTGTCACTCATGGTTCATGTGTTGTGGGCCAAGAACTAATTTCAGACAACTTCGCTGTGTCTCTAATGATGTAATGCATTAGAGTAAGAGTGCAAAATTATTCTCTCTGAAGTGTCATTATGAGTGAGATGGCTAGGTCAGTCATGTTGCATCCGCACTCAAAGTCTTTGAGACCTTTGAGCTTCATCCCGAAAGGCTGTTTTTCACATTAATGGAGGAGTCCAAGTTGATTTTACATTAACCAGTGGTGACATGTGACTGGCACAATAATACTTGAACTAAAGCTGTGTTTAAACGACTTGGGCAGTTGGGTTTCCTCTTTCTGATGTATCTGTTCCTGAAAGATTAGTAATCAGAAAGGTTCACCTTAAGGGTCTGACGCACTGCACAGGCCAATCTGCGTGCATTTTCCCAGAGAGACTCTCATACAACATTTGAGTTTTGTGTTCCTCGCTCAGTCCTTCCTCTTTCTCTCTCTCTCTCACTCCACCCTATCTACCTCTCCACCCATCTCGTTTCCCCCTCTCCCCTTGGCTTACATGCTCCAAGGTCACACTGCAGCATATTTTTTTCTGTTGGCCCATTCAGACTACAAATCAATGGGCTCAAGTGTCAGCGAATGAGAGCAGTGAGGAGAAGGGAAGGCTGACAGGGGAGCGGATATGAGATGAGACCAGAGAAGAGGCTGGGGAGGCTTAAGAAAGAAAGGGTATAAAAGCATGTAAAGTCTGCAGTGTGGTAGAGTGCATAGGAGTCACGTCACCCACTGCAGTGCTGAGCAGCAAGGCTGAGACTGGCACATACAACACCCACCCACGGGTGCTGTTGACTGTCCATCTGACTCACACACGCACACTACTGGACACTCACTCCCACTCAGTCTATCTTCTCTGCTATTTTTTTTTCCACACTTGATGCACCATTAGCCCAACTCCCATAGGTCAGCGTGTCCTTAACCCCATTACAAGGTCCTGACCCAGTCTAGAAGCTCACCTGTCACAGACACGCACCCTCAGGATGTGCCAATCAGCAGGGTAAAACAGCACTACGGCCAACTCCCCATCACTCCCAGCACATAGAGAGTGAGGGGCTGAGGGAATACATGTAGCTGAGTTTCCTCCACTCAGCAGTGAGTCAGGGGATCAGAAGTGGAGGAAGAAACCACTTAAAAGGCAGATGCCCGTGTTTCACTCAACAACTGTGTCCAATGCAAAGTCTTGGCCCATAATCTCTTCATCAGGAAAGCGCTCATGTGACTCTTTCTTTGTTCATGAATTGACCTCAAGTGTTCAGTTTATATGTATTTTTGAAGGCTATTAGTACTAATGTTTGTTTTGTTTATTTAAATCTGCAATAATAATCTTTTTTGGTCACTTGGGCGGCAGAAACAAGCTGCAAACACAACATTCACATATCATCACCTTTTAAGTTGATATGGAATACTTGCTTATTTATACATCCAGCAGTTGCAGAGAAACATTATCATTCAGTGTAGAAAAAAAGGAAAACCAAGGCACTGTTCTTCAAAATTATTAAAAGTTTTTTTGGGCTATTTCATAATAGAATATTTAAAAAACATAAGGAGAAGCAACCCACGCATAGCGGTGCTGACAGCCTTCTTCAGGGTGAAACATAATCGTTCATTTGGAGTCATGTTTCTGTCCACCTCTTTTAGCTCTGTTTTTGGTCTCTACCAACTCCTGGGGAAAATATCTGGCTCATTAGCTGCTAAATGCTCCACCGTATTCACTAGCATTAAAATACAACCCATGCAACTTCTAGGCAAGACCCGCCCTTCAATAGCATTCACACATTACTATTGGCCAGGCCTCCATGCCTATGCAAGGTAATGTAACCCAATTTGTTCAGGATCCTGACCAATTGGCTATTGGTCAATGGTATAATTCCCAACCTTAATTGCTCGAGGTCAATGCATAACCCCAACCAATCGAGCTGCATCGTAGTACGGGACCTAGAAGTTACGTGGGATCCATAATAAAGCTGTTCACCAGCCAGTCAGTAACTTTGTCTATCTGCCGTTTGGTGCTAAGCAGGTAGCGTACAGTAATGTTATCGTAACCAACAATTGATGATCGTCGAATGGGTAGCACAGTTGATAGATCAATTAATGATCAATTAAAGTCACTGATACTAATATTCAATTTAGGTGTGTAAGCAGGTCCTTCATGCAGGATGAGGCCTTTACTTTACTGCAGGTTTTTCTTGCTTCAGTAAGAACCTGGGTGAACTTTATGTCCAGTTGTCTCAAATAGTCATAAATCCTATGGCAAAATGTTGGCAACATCAGCCAGTTATATTGGTTATCTAATGCAACTGTCAAATTCTCCTTTCTGCTGAGAGCTTTGCTGAAAGTTGGAGGAGAGTGGGCGGAAAGTGGCCTGGCTCAAGTGTAGGATTTTCATTGACTGACTGGTTATTTAAGATGTACCAGAGCTATTTATATAGTTGCCATGGCATCCTGCTCATAGTACAAGTAGATGACGTGTGAACCGACACAAGCACATTTAATACACCCAACAGACACAGAATAGGTGACCAAAATAAAAGACGTTTGAAAGTACAGTCCATGTCTTTGGTAAGCCTTCATCCATAGTGATGAGTGAATATCTATGCAGTGGGCTCTAGAACCCATTAGCAAGGCAGCGTGGGAAGAAGCAGTGCACTATGGGAGAATGCCATGTCTGTGTGTGGGGCTGTTGTCATGGCAACCCCTGCATCTTGTTAAATGTCTGACAAGTCCGTCTGTCTCTTTGGCATGTTGGTGTTTTTGAACAAAGTGATTTCAGATTGACTGTACATACTAACCATCAGATTTTGAGGAGAAATGTGTGAATCAAAGTGACCGAGACTAAATCTAATTATGATCAAGTGCTAGTGACCAGTGCTAGTTGGGGCTAGTTAGTGTCTGTTAGCTCACAGGGCTCTAGGGTACGACAAACATTTTTCCTAGGTTGCACCAGTGCACCTAATGTCCTCACATCCGTTGCTTCTCCACAAACGAAGCAATGTTGTTACAGTATATCTATATGGTTTAATTTTGCGTTACATGACCCGTGCCTGTGTTAGTATCTCTCCTCTACTCTCTCTCCTCTTACTCTCCGCGCAGCCCCGCCCCCATTCAATTACACACTGCTCCCAGCAACACAAAGAGACACAGCGGCGGTCCATACTTCTAACACATGTCCACAGTTTAAATTGTTATAAACACAGCTTTATATTGTTAAGCATGAGAGGCAAACCTGTATTTGTACCAGTGTTTCTGCTGGTAAGTCTGACCGCCACGATGAAAAACACAGAAGTTATTGAATGCAACTAACTTCAGGTTGTAGAGTAATACCATGTGAGACGGAGCTGCTGGACTTGGATGATAAATGGCCAATGGCCAGAATATCATAGTAAATGCCACGCAGTGATGATACAGACATTTCATATGAACACGACATGTGCAACTCTGCTGACCCAGTCGTCACTCTGAGTACGTCCATCACGCTCCCTCTCTCTCCCTAGCTCTTTTAATCAGTTATTGTTGAAAACAAGTGAAGGAGCTTTCTCAGATTTTTTGCAGCCGTATGTATGTACAACATACAACTTCAACATAAGAGAATGTAGCACTATATATGTGAAAGCAATAAAATTTGACAATAAAATTTTGTTTTGGTTCAAATCAACAAATAATCGTGATAATTTACCGTGATCTCAATTTTGATCAAAATAATCGTGATTATCATTTTGGCGATAATTGTGCAGCCCTAGCTTCTACCCTGTTAAAGCTTTGTTTTCCACTTCTTAAAGGGAAAGCCTTTTAAGAAAAAAATGCTATTTAACTTTTGGATTTGTTTGGAATACATTAAATTAATAAACACTACTAACCATTGATCATTATTAACCAATGTGTGTGTGACCAAATGATTATCAAGAGAAAATCCAGGAACAAGAAAGCCAGCACGGTACCGCCCACGCTGTGTGATTGACTCACGATCTCTGTGATATGATGACATCACTAGGATGTCATCAGTGCTTAATAGAAAAATGAATGCTTCTGCAATAGGCCTGCACTATTTAAGGAAAAATATAAATTACGTTTTTTTTTTTAGCTTAGACTTGATATCACTATTTTCTGCCACGATTCTTTTCTCACGAAATGTAATGTTCATTGCACACGAACCATGACAAACCAAAACAAATTGGCAGTACCAGTACCAGTTTTTTTGGCACCTATATCACATTGCGCATCACCATAAGCCTGTAAACATAGAAGCCTCAATGAAGAGAACAATCGTCCAGGCCTATTCTGCAAGTGCAAATACATTTTACAGTGTGCATGTTTCTATATATTGGCAGAAACATGATCCATCAAACATATGGCATGTTAGATAGTAACGCACTGGTCAAAAATAGTTTGTCAGGAAGAAAACTGAAGGTGATAATTGTTGTCTTAGAAGAGGAAGCTACAAAAGGATGCACTGGGCTTTAGTAAGAAAAGAGGTGCCAAGTGGAGGTGTTTATAAAATTCACTTCTCACTTAAAATACTGATTCATTGCTTATATTTTTCTTTTTTCTTTTAGATTCCACCTTTTTCCCTGGTCGATGCGCGGAGATCTTTGCCCATGGAAAGAGCGTAGGGCGTCTCGGGGTCCTCCACCCGGATGTCATCACCCGCTTCGAGCTGACCATGCCTTGCTCGGCCCTGGAGATGGACATCGAGCCCTTCCTGTGATTTCACCTCTCTAAACTCCTACTCAAAAATATAAAGAAGTCAGACAAAAACAGAAAGCAATAAGATTCATGAGGAAAATATATGAGGCTTGAAATTTGTCAAAAAGATAACAAGTGTTTGGCTTTTGTGGTTGAAATGTGCTGCAGATTATCTGTCAGCTGTTTCATTGGGAAACTAAAGGATGAAGAATATGTGCAGCTTTATGTGCTGCCATTGTGTTTTATATATTATAGACAAGGCTGCAGAAGAATGAAAAAAAATAACAAGACTCTATTGTGTTTTCAATGTGAATGGTGTGCATCTGTGTTTGGGCTCGTACATGCATGTCTGGTCTTAATTTAGGTTACTTGTGCTTTGGTAATTCAACTGAGTGACTCATTACCTGTTGCTTTGTTGCCTTGGTTCTTCCAGTGGCCACACTGCAGAAACCACCCTCACACATGATGTCCCCATGCAGGAAGTCATCAAGCACAAGTTCCCCACGCAAGATGAATCCTTGCAGGCCCAGTCATCCAGTCCAACTTCCACAAAAACCGTGTTTGGTGACATGAGCACGGCAGCCGGCCTTAAATCTCTCAACGATTTTCTGGCAGACAAAAGCTACATAGAGGGCTTTGCGCCATCCCATGCTGACATGGAAATATTTGACGCCATCCCCTCTGCTCCCGGCTCGACCTTCTGCCACCTGATGCGCTGGTACAATCACATCAAGACATTTCAGAGGGAAAGAGCCAGCCTCCCATCAGCTAAGAGTCAGTTTGTCCTCCCAGCTACAACAAACGACGCCAGCGACGACGACATTGACCTATTTGGCTCGGACGACGAGGCCGAGAGCGCAGAGGCGGATAGAATCAAGGAGCAGCGCCTCGCTGAGTACACTGCCAAGAAGTCCAAGAAGCCAGCACTAGTCGCCAAGTCCTCCATCCTGCTCGATGTCAAACCCTGGGACGACGAGACGAACATGGCGGAGCTGGAGCAGTGCGTCCGCAGCGTCAGCATGGACGGGCTGCTGTGGGGGCAGTCCAAGCTGGTCCCAGTGGGCTACGGCATCAAGAAGCTCCAGATAGGATGCGTGGTGGAGGATGAGAAAGTGGGCACGGATCTGCTTGAGGAAGCCATCACCGCCTACGAGGATTATGTTCAGTCTGTAGATGTGGCTGCCTTCAATAAGATCTGACTCACACAGACAGTATAAAGCACTGAAGGTACCATCTCATGTTTTCTGGTGTTATAGGTGATGTAATATGAAACACAATTTTCAACCACTATTCCAACATGTAATAAAATAATGAAAGCTCAGGTCCTTCATTTTAAAATACTGTTCATCCTTTGATACAAGTACAACATATTATTGCCTTCAAACATTGAATAAACCCTTTATAACTTCTGACTTTCTAGCTTTGAATCTTTTTGTTTATAGTGCACGTTTTTACAGGCACTAGTTCATAATTACACAGACTTCCACTGTGTATGTTGACGTTCACTGTCAATTCAAGGAGAAATTGTTGCAGCCAGTATGAAACTGAGCTGTGCCGGATAACAAGCTGTCTTCTAAATTAAGTCTGACAGGTGTTCCAGCATTCCTTTAAACTCTACTGTAGCAAAGGGAGGTTAACTCTTTCATTACTACACTGCTCCTGAGCATACAATAACCAGGCCAATATGGTGTAGCAGATGGCCTGTTCTAACCTGCCAAGTAATAAGACTTGGGGGGGAATGAAAGACGGGTGCTGTTGAAATTAATTTGCCAAGTTTCCGTTAAACTGGTTTTGATAGGATTATCCTGACTGATCTGTACATGTCTGGCTCAAGGTGGGGTAACAGGGAACTTGCATGTGGACACTGTTTTGGTATTTGTGTCTTCTGTAATACACAACACTCCAATAGCAGTGTTATAGCCTTGACTTCACAATTCAAATAATGATCAAACTGGGAAGTCATAAAACGACATTGCTATGTGAGAAAAATATTTATTTGCTTTCAGCTCAGTTACAAGTGCACTGTTGTGAATTATTCCCAGCTGAAGCTCACTGAATAAGAGTTAACATGTAAAAAAAGGTCATTTGATACACATTGAAATAAATATGAGGTACATTTTTCTTACGGCAAGTTCAGATAATTATACAGCAGTCTTGTGTTAATAGGTCACAGTAGTCCCAGTAGGATGAATACTTTATTGACCAATATAGAATTGACAAGTCCAACGACTGTGTAAGTGGAAAACTTATATGGCACTTCAATCTCTCTTCTCCTCCTGGCACTGTGGTCATTTGTTGCCACCCTGTACCACAAATACAACACCTGCAGGCTTAGTGTTTTCATAACCTGCCGAGTTCCCACTAATGCTAAAACTCCTACAATGAAGCGGGCAGCACCTAGTACCAGTGCATGTGCTGTCAGTGTGGGTAGGGGTACAGGTAGCACCCCCTTGGGCTCAAAAGTCTGCCCTAGCTGCTCATTCACCCAGTATCCCACAGAGCACCCAGCCCCTACTCCTAGAATGGTGGTGGTATCCCCCCGTGTGGTGCTGTAATGGTCCAGCTCAGGGTATGTGTAGCTGAGGAAGAGGGGCAGTGTCAATGCCACGATGGGGGAGATGTGGCTGGTGAGCTGGAAACGGTCAAAGGTTTCCCAATATGGGTAGGTGAGGAACATGATGATTGCTGAAATTAAAGCACCACAGATCACATCCTGAAAGCAGAATAATGACAATATTTTACCAGGAGCGCTTTAAGCAATAGGTCAAAATATACACAAGTTAGACAACAAGATCAATACCACTCATACATGTGTTATGTAGTGAGCTTCAGAGGTGCTGGTAGGTGGATTTTGGTACCTTGGGACAGAGCCAGGATGGTTGTTTCCCCGTTTCCAGTCTTTGTGCTAAGCTACGCTATCTGGCTGCTAACTTTAGCCTTGTGTTAAAGGTGCACTATGAGTTCCTGCATGGTTTCAGCGCAATTTAATTTTTGTCTCAAATCGTAGGTGTCTCTCCTTGATCTGCTAGCTGCCTGCTCCTTGAATACACTGTGAGAAAGCCCGGTCTTGTGAGACATCACAGGGGTCGTTAACGTCAAACAAACACTAGAGGCACAAGATAGGAACCAAAACGCAACAAAACACTCCAGCCAATCACATACAAGATGTTTGGGGGAGGGTGTGGGGGTTAGTGACAGTCAGTTGGTCATGACAGTTACGGAAACATGGGGGGAGGAGCGAGTTCTGTTTGAAACTTACCTGGAACGTCAACAGAAGTGACCATGCAGGAACTCACACTGCACCTTTAACTAACAGATTTGAGAGTGGTACTAAACTTCTCATCTGACTCACACCAAGAAAGTGAATAGGCTCATTTCCCAAAATATCACACTTATTTTTTGTATATTCAGAAAAACAATCCTCAAGCTCTGTTTTTAATTATGAGGTTGCGCTGATAAATGTGTACGTAATCATAACTGATTTAATAACATAACTTCACATTATAGTGTCAAGATTTGTTCATGAAATAAATTGTGTCACACAGTGCCTGCTGAATTCATGAGTATTGGTTCAAAGCCCAAGACAGACAGTTTAACCAGACACAGATATCAATTATGAATCCTGAGTTGAGCTTGAATGTTTTATGCATATATATGGGTGTGCGTGTGTGTGTGTGTGTGTGTGTGTGTGTGTGGGTAAGGACTAGCATACCAAAACTGAGTGCATGCCTGTGTAGAGGCGGCTCAGACACACCAAAGACGACAGCGTCAGTGCGATCAGCAGACCCACCTCGAACTGAAACTGTGACACAGAAACACACACTTAAGATCACAATCCATCACATCATCTGGTATGAAGCTACCTCACACACACAATGACAAACACCACTCCATGATTAGGGTGATAAAATCTGTGAAAGTAGAATGGTACAGTACGTGTCACGTCCCTAAAATTCCTAACATTCCTCTGTGAATACACATTTGTCATTTTTTAACCTTCTTCCTCTTTTTCCTGTAAGTTGGTGATCAAATCATCCATTCGTCATCCTCTTAATGGCGACGTGTTAAGTCCTCTCTCTACCACTTGTCCATTCTGCCAGATTGACGTACTGCCCGTCATCGAGTCACTGCTCCTTTATTCCGCTACTGTCTCACCATTCTTTCTCCCCTCCTTCCTTTACCTACAGCGGCAGGTTTTGTTCCCCCCTCCATTTCAATAACAGTGAGAAGAGAGGCCTTGTGTATTCATTCACCTCCTCCACCCTCCCCTCCTGTGCCCCCCTCCTCTCCGCCTTTTTTCCCTGTGTCTTTTCCTGTCTTTTGCAGCTGGAAGCCTATTCACTGGTAGTTCATGAAGAGAGGTTTTTTTGAATGGCCACAAAGGATGCCAGGGACAGGAGGGGGGGTCACTCTGTGATTGACTGTCGTGACCTCCGACCTGCGCCGGGAACCGGGTGAGAAGCCCCGAGGCCTTGTGGCTTCAGGAGCCTCTGCAACAGCCCGCTACTCATCCATAGCAATGCATGTTTTGTTTTTCTTTCAGGGGAATCCTTGAGGAATTTCAGAATTTCATAGACAGTTAAGTATTTTACTGTACATAGGGTGTATTAGTGTTGAAGAGATGATTTCTCAGACTCTGAGGGCAGCACTGCAAGAAACTCGAGGCATATAGCTAAAATGATGTGACCATAAATCAGGCTTACAGCTGCCGAGGCGCTAAACTACTTACTGAAAGATTTAGCATTAGCTCAATTCTTCATTAAAACACAGTGCTTTATAAAGACAGCCTATGATTGAGCCACTGAGTGTTTTATTGACTTGGCAGTAGAGTGGAAGAAATAAAGAGGGGAAAAGTCAGGAGGAGGATGAGGAGGAGGAGGAGGAGACATGGACTGACAGTCATTGACTCAGTTGAGTCCATCAGGAGACCAAACAGCGGCTCGACGGGTGTGGCTGATGGTGACTGATGGTGACTGCTGGCCCCGCCCCTCCCTGCCCATTGTCCAACAACTCAGTCAGGACTCGGTGATGGACAGCGGGGCCACTCCCTTCATCCCACTCAGCTACCAGTGAGTTGGCTGCCATCCACAGGCTCCCACTGCCTCAAACTGTTTTGAGTGAAAATGCTTATATGGATCGACTGATTAAACACTGACTGGGTCGGCTAATTTTAAAAAGGATTGCATAAATGCATTTTAATAGCACTGTTAATGACATACCTATTGTCATAACTACAGGTCAACATCCACTTATCCTATGTTTCATAGCTCTAATGGGGTGTAAGTACATCATTTGCCGTCAGCAATGGTGGTATTATCTTTTTTATAGTGATGAGTCAGGTAACCATTGACTATCAGTTTCGGTAATAATAATCACAGTTGCCAATTAAGAAACAATGTACAGTATATCAGAGTGATGATGTAGCTTGTTAAAGTTGCAAATATACCATCTAACTTGGTTATTATTGATTACATTTATTTTTAATTTATATTAAAAAATTATTAAAATCCTGGCACATCATGGGGCAATAATGGCATCGTGTTTCCATCCTCACGGTGGTGATTATGTACTTCGATTTTGAAAGTAAGACAAAATGAACAAATCATTTAAGGATTTGAGCAGGAAAATTCATTTTTGACTTTTGGTAAGAGTGTGTGTAACAGCGTGTGACCTGTTATGGACCCGTGAAAGCGTCTCACAGACCATAATACAATACATTATTAAGCAATTTCATATAATAATTTTATACTGTTTATTGATCCCCAGTTTGGGAAATTACAATTTACACTCTGTCTTGTTAGAAATCACTACACATAGGACGTGAACTGGCATCTCTCCAGCTACCAATCCACATTGGGGACTTAAACCAGCGAACCTCTTATTCCCAACCCAACTCCCTACGGACTGAGCTACTTCCATCCCACAATATTTGTGAGTAAGTGCTGTAGCTCAGAACTGCCAAGAGTACTTTTGTGCTGGTTTGCTGTATGCAATCCTAGCTTGCAGTGATGCTCACCTGTATCCTGGATGGAGCGCTTAGTAAAACGGTGAAGGAGATGGAGGTGGCGGCCATGGCGTGGGTGGAGGGCAGCCCATATTCGGCATCAACACGTGTCTCCAGCTTGACCACAGGGGGGGAGAGAGGGCGAGGCAGCTTCAGCATATCTTTCATCACCTGGCCAATGTACATCACCAACTGTGAAAGGAAGAAGGGTCCCACCAAATTTATTTAATTATATTCACATTTTTTATGTTTTATCAATGTCGACATATCATTTTTTATCAAATTTCACACTGGTTTACATTAATTATGTTAAAATAAAAAACTTTAACACTTTATTTAAACAATCTTGCTCTTTGAAGTGCTCAAAAGAACCAATATGATGAAAAATATGAAAGAATGCAGATAATTTAAACGGTATTGTTTGCTTCGTCATCTATACCTGAAAAGAGTAAGTCTACAGCCTCATTACAATTAAATAGCCGAAATGACAACAGAACAAACTACAAATTCTGAAATTAGACATGGAGGAAGATGATAACAAAGTAGAGGAAGCAAAATCCTGATCAGGCTGTGCTCTCAAACTAACAGCACAGTCTTATAAATAAGTAATCAACATTCCTTCTCCACAAAAAAAGAACTGCACAAGAGTGGAGACCCACCCTGGTATAAAGTGCATATGCTGCAGTCGTACAGAAACATAATCTATTATGAGGAACTGAGAGTTGATGAAAGGATTTGCTGACACAGCGTCTTCGGGCTGTCGGGGTCAGACAGAAAGCTCTTGACAGAAGGACAAGGTGTTTGTGTGTGATGTGGTGTATAGGTATTGTTGTGTGTGTGTGTGTGTGTCGTGCCAAATGTGCTGCCTATTCTCTTTCATGAGATCCCCAGCGGGCCTCCAAGGGGCAGCCTGCTCCAGCTCCAGGTTTATTTAAAGCTTTGCCTTGTATATTTAATGAATGGCTGTCTTAGTGAGGAGCAGGGAGGCAGCGCACAGAGAGCGAGCAGGATACTAATGTGTGTGTTTAAGGGAAAAAATAGAGAGGTTGTTATTACCATCTCTTCTGACACTGTAATCAGGAAATGCTTGTTGTTACCATGGCAAATCAGATATTAAAGTACCGTTACGTCTGATCGCTGTTAGTGCAAGACATTTAAGGCACACAGTGACAGAGGAAAAGATAAAGTACACAAAATGACCCAAAATATGTGAACACCAGAACAGCTTTTTGAAATGGATTATTCCATTGTCAGAGTTTTTCCTGCATTGAGGAATTTTTGGCACCCCCTAAAGAGGTTTTAGGCAGCCCCAAAGGAAAATCACCAGCGCCAAAGTGATAAGAATTATGAGGAAAAAAATAGTAATTCAAATCCTGTTCAACTGTGTTTAATAGCAATTTACTAGTTGAAAAGCAGAACACAAACTTGAATAGGATTGCTTGTCTCAGTTTTACTGTCCAGTCTGGCTGTGTCGGACTCTCCCAGGGATTTTAATAATGGTATTTAAATATTAATGTTATTTTTTAAAGCAATTTTTTCAAATGGGGTTGTACTTACTTAGGCGTAATCAACATTTTTGTTTATAAAATTATCAGAATAACAGACAAATGCATATAGATTTCCGTTAAATAAGATAACGCAGACTTTTACAGTAGGCTGACCGATCATGCTTACTATTGTGCGTAGCCATCTCAACACTAGGCAACTCACACCAAAACAATCTAAACTGAGAAATAGCACTACAGGTTAGACGACACACATGTATTTTTTTCTGGTGAACTGTCCCTTTAAAGTGCAAAAGTATATGTATGTCCACATACTATTGTAGTTTAAGAGACAGTAAGCTAAATGAACATAAATAAAAGGAGAGAATGAGATTAATCCTTATAACAACAATGTCTTGTTCTTTCCAAAAGCTAAATCGTTTTCCTTTATCTTGCTCCACTGGTACTGCATGAATATAAAGTTTGTTATTCCTATATTTGAATCTACCTACACTGTAGCCAACCTACACACATGCACCCAGCCAGAATAATTGGCACCACAAAGTGGACAATAAACAGAGGACAGACACTAGTGGAGTCATGTAGCAAGTCTGACCCCATCCATTCACCATGACTGTATTCATCCACGGTGCTCCCCCCTCTGCATTCACACAATGAATCTGACTAACAGTTCAAGTGCTTGCATGATACGATACCCTCGTCCCACCCCCTGCACACCATCACCACAAACATTGTATTCAACTGCCTCATGAACCAGTGTCTCATTGGTGTCTTTGTACAAGTCACATCAAATGGACTGACCCAGAGACGGCCTAGTCTGATTAAGGGAAGAGTTAAAGACAGGTCAAGACACACACACAGACGGATAGTTGTGCTTTGGTGCGTTTTCTCCTCGTAAATAAGTGTTTTTATCAAGGCCAGTGCAGCTTTGGACTTTGATCTGTCAACATGTGGCTCAGAGCGTGTGTGTGTGTCACTGTTTATATGGAGAAAACACACAAGATGTTTGTATTGCCCCACAGCGACATGATAAATAGGTCACTAATTACTACTACTGATTTGGTTATTAATTCATATTTTTGTGATGCATAACAGCCCAATGGCCACCAAGGTACAGTAAAATAAAGTTATGCTGAGCTACTCCCCAACACTGATGGTGATGATAAATTAAACTGTTAGGGTCAGTGACATCAAAATGCTGGGCCCTGGTCAGTTGGTAGAGTGGGAGTCCCTGTGGCCCAGAGGCCCTTTGCTGCATGTCATGCCCCACCTCTCTCTCCCCTTTAATTTTTTCAGCTCTCCTGTCAATAAAGGCCTAAAATGCCCAAAAAAGAACACATTTTGCTTTCATAAAGATCTTAGGTTTACCTGTAAAGCCACTGGAAGTTTAACTTTACTGACTGCAGAACTTGTACTCGCAAATATTAGAGGTTCATTTGTGTAATAGGCATTTTGAGAATCATACTGCTGCCTGCTCTCTTGACCCAAAAAGTATTTTCTGCAGATATGTAAGAGTTCCCCCATATGTTGACTGTGGAGCCAAAATGCCAAATCCCCACAGTATGGTTCCTTCAATTTACTGAGATACCCTTAATGAGGCAAAAATATTTCTTCTGGGTCCAGTTTTAAAGTTGTGCTCAGACTTCACTCGCCTGCTCATTGACTTACAAGCCTCTTTTGTTCTTAAAACTTGCATATATTTCTTAGAATATTGCTTTTGCCGAGTTTTGTAGAATTTTTGTTTTGCTAAGTGGGCATTCACTTCTCCTTTAATACAAAAAACATAACCTAATGTACAGCAAATGGTTTTCAAGCACTGTGAGTGTGTAGAACAACAAGTCTACGGTCATGGTAAATTTACTTTTACTAGTGCAGTGCCTTTTCAAAACTTACTTAAGATTACTTACTTACTAGCAGCTTTCTCGAGAATCGCTCATCCAAACAACACACTGCGGTTCCTTTGGCCATGAACAATACAGCTGCAACGATTTGCTAACAGCTAGTTTTTTTGGGACCAGGCTAATCCCAGGAACAAAATGTTCATTCCAAAAGTTACATCGTTGATGCTTGAAATGTTTTAGTTTGCTACAATGTAACATCTTTGGCCAGTCTTTCTGCATTTGCTCTTGAATGTACTGTAGTGAGCTCCATTAACACTTTAGTAATATACTCTTTAGCTCATGGCTTGTTAATCATTTTTGTCAATGGTTATTTTTTGTTGTGTTATGTTCAAGCACTGTGTGACAGAAAAATGTAGTTATTATGCCACATTGACCACTGTTTCCTTGTAGTGATTACTGGACATGATCCCACTGTCAGTGTCTTTTAATACATAGAAGGACAAATTCTGATGTCCAGCCTTTATCACTGATGGCTGATCCAGGACTATGGCCATATAGCAGAGAGGGGGCTTGGTCATTGAATCATCATTTTAATAGAAACAAAAACTTAACATGCAGTTCCTTTCTAAACAGTATCCACATTTAAGTGCATGCCCTCTATGTACAACTTGAGCTTTTTGTTATTCCAAATAGCACAGTTCATGATTTGCATAGCACTATGCTACAATAATACCATACAACACGGCAATGTAATTCATGACCATATGGTTAATGACAGTTACTGTTTTCTAAGTCAACCAAAGGCACCCTGCAAGTAAGGCAACAGAGCATAATGAAGGACACACAATGTGTGTGTGTATGTGCGTGTGTGTTAGAAATGGACCTGTAATGGGTTTGCTCATGCATACAAGTTTTAATTTGCATGGATGCACTTCAAACATTGGCATGATGAGTTGCCAGTTTTGAGAGAGAGAGAGAGAGAGAGAGAGAGAGAGAGAGAGAGAGAGAGAGAGAGAGAGAGAGAGAGAGAGAGAGAGAGAGAGAGAGAGAGAGAGAGAGAGAGAGAAAAGCCCTCCAGGAGCCTTAGATAACTCCACCAGCACAAAGGCAGGGTGCTGTTAAAGTTTAGAGTGCCGGGTGATGTGCCCTGAGGGCTGACAGACCAAATGTTCAGTCCAGAGAGAGACAGCTCAGTGCGCTGATGAGGCCAATAAAACACTCTGCTGGTAGACTAGGAGGAGGAGAACACCGAGTAAATCTGGTAATGTCTAACTAGAGGGAGGGCAATGAGTGTCTTTAGCAAGCAAGGCAGGGAGTGTGAGCATCTGTGTGTGTTGGTGTTTATGTGAGTTTAGAAGGAGTTCATACAGGGGCCTGGTGAACCTAGGATGCCAGAAGAATAGTGTCTCTTCCCCAGGGGGGCCAAACAAGGGTTCAGACACAGGGCACCCACCACGTGCTCGGGCGGGGATACAAAGGCCACAAAAACATGTATGGCTGACAGTGTCTGGAGAAGTGTCCAATACACTGCTTCTGGCTTGCCCGGTTCTAGGCAGGGAATGCTCCGTCTGCCCCAGAAACGCCAGTAACCTCCCTTCTGGCCTTAGTCCTCTCTCTTTGAATTGCCCTGTTGCTGAAATGTGCTATAGAAATAAAGCTGCCTTGCTTTGCCTTGGATTACATTTGGCATTTTTAGGCTGTCTTGTTGTAATGTGCTGGATTCTGTCAGAATAAACATCTAAAAGGGGAGATCCTAGCAGTCTTTTTCCACTAATGTGTCTCCATGTGTGGCCTCTCTCCATGTCAAGGGCCCCGGTCAGGTTGGTCCAAGTGGCCCCCAGGCCTTGGGGATATATGAACATGGGGGTGTCAGAGACAGGTCACTGAAAGGGGGAGAAGGATGAAAGGAGGTTGAAAGGTGAAGAGAGTGAGATGAAGAGCCCAGAGAAAAGAGAGGTGGCTTTGTGGAACGAACAGACATCAGACTGAAGAAGAAGAAGACTGAAGTAAACACATTTTCTCTCTTATTGTGACTTACACACCACATGTTGACCAGGCGTCGGCACAGGAATGGGTCCAGGCTCCAGTGTATGCAGGGCAGACAGGTTATGTAGAAAATTTCATGCCCCAGGCCTGCCGAGAACAGGAAGAGGAAGTGTAAAAGCCAGTTCCTCACCTCATACTGAGGCCTGCTGCAGCCCTGCATGGAATAAACACAGATGAACACATAATATGATAGGGCCAGGTGCCTAAAGATGGCTCCTGGAACGGTATCACATCAGTTTACATCTGTCTGCCACACCTGTCACCTTTTTCACAGTTTCTTTACATTTCATCATTTATACCAGCCAGCAGGTCAACTGTATTGAATTTATCTATTCAAATGGTTGAAGTAGCAAATGAACAATTACCAAGCCAAATTTATTATTACATTTCCACGAGACAAAGTGTGAAAAAGAGTGCTCAAATGTCATTGCAGAACAGACAGAGCCGTTAGTTTCTATGCATTAAGTTCCAAAAATGCTGGACCCTACACTTCCCATAATTCAAAGGATTGGGATCTTTCATTGGATGCCCCTGCCTCCTTAAATGCCCACTTCTTTTAAACCTCACACCTCCGGTTTGTAATGACGATTTCTGTAGTTACCAAGCCCAACCTAAGATAACCCTGATGACATCAATATGACATCATTATCAGGGTTCACAAAGCTCTTCCAGAGCAGTTTTTACAGACTAAGTAACCCCCTAATGAGTAAACTTCAGTGTCCCTATAAGACTTTAAATGTATCCATCTAAATAATGTCATAGTTTCGACATTTATATTTGCTTAACCTACATCATTTAGATTTGTGTTTTGTAATATACAGGATTATTTGTGCAGCTATTGGAACTTCTTAATATTGCAAGTATTGTAAGACATAAATAGCTTTTTGCCCTTTGTGGATTAATTAATATAAAACAATGTCCATGCTAAACACCACCATATATGAGCTCCATTTACCACACATTATCAAGTGATCCTAACTTCTCCAGAAAGTAACTTGACGGTGTTCATCTTCTTAGAAATGATTTCCATCCATATTAAACACGTCTGACCACGCATATCACATGACCATTACACTGGGCATGCGCATGCCTGCCGGTATAAACAGGAAGAAGACCGTCTAACTTTTTTTTGTGGTTGAAAAGCATGGATGCATCAGTTGAAAATACTATGGAGAAAGAACAACAGTGCCGAAAAGTAATTTTTCAACTCAAACAGGGTGGCGGAGTAGAGTGGACGCCAGGTGTATCGATATATGAATTTTTAAACCAAAAATCCTATTAGTGTGGATGTAGCATCCTGCAGAGGCTACAGAAGAAGAATGTAAACATCCTACAGCTGAGTATCTTGTGACAGAGACACCCAGACAAACGAGAAAAGCCAGTCGGTTTATTAGGCCATGTTATTTACACTGCAAACTTGGGGCGTGTTGAACTCTTTTTAAAGGTTTCAAGAATTCAATGCAAACCAAAGCAATATTACCAAAAGTTTGTCAATTTAGTCCTTTGAAATTAATCTCACACGCTGTGGGAAATGCAAATAGCCTATATACTTACTCCAATAGCATTGTGGTTTCCCTTTAGAATTAAAATTACGTTTTAAGGTTCAATGTATTTTGGATAAGAGAATACCGCCTTTTTACAGTAGACTACTTACAGCAACACACATCCATTCTCCTTGTATTTATAGTTTGAATTATTATCCTGGTGGTCCCTTCTTCCCTTCAGCTGTCCACGTGGTACGTCGGCGTGGGCCGGGGTTCCACTCGGAGCGCTCAACCTCACTAGGCTGTGATGCGCGCCTTCGACCAGGACGAGTCCGCAGCGTCTCTGGAACCGAGCCACGAGCTCCGAGTCATGGAGGTAAGTCAGGAGCTTCAACATGTCAGGTGAACGTGACATAAGTGCAGAAACAGGATGCCGTGGATGTTCTGAGCAGGAGAAGTAATGGAAGGTGATTTTTGCCGCAGCTGGCTCCTTACAGGTGCGGCTACTGTGCGCCACAGGTGTGCGCAGGGGGGCGGAGCTAGACCGAGGAATATAGGGCAATAGGTTGTGTTGAGTATTTGTAAGTTTGTCTGATCTTTATACTGGGATGTATTAACACAAATTGAAAGTTAATAGCCACTTTAAGTTAGTTGCATCTTTTACCTGTAGCCTACTGGTCATTCTGCACTTTTGCAGTAAATTATCATTTTAATCATTTTGGACACAAAGCACAACACATGCTTTAGGTAAAATAAGACTGCATTATTAAAATATGATCCTCCTCTATCATCATCATCATAAACATTAGCATGATAATAAAGATTTAACATTGGATGTTGAAGGCTTTAGGCCTCAGACCCAAGTTAAATCAGGACTGTGTTCACTGATCTCTGGTCTCAGTGATGTAAATATAATGAATACAATTCTCACTAATAATTCATAGCTATCGCATTCATAATATATTGTGAGTACAGTTTTATGTATTTTACAATATGATCACATTAAGATTTAACCCCAGGGTTTGAGATCGTTTGAGTCCTTTCAATGGCCTATTTGTGCTATTCCTGCCATAAAAGCATAATGGTAGGTAATAGTACTTTTAAAGGTAATTAAATTAAAGGTCCCATGGCATGAACATTTCACTTCAGGTTTTGTAACATTAATATGCGTTCCCCCAGCCTACCTATGGTCCCCCAGTGGCTAATTTATAATTCATACTGTCTTTTGATCCCCAGTGGGGAAATTACAAGAAATGGCGATAGGTGAAATGGCGATAGGTATAAACCGAGCCCTGGGTATCCTGCTCTGTCTTTTGAGAAAATGAAAGCTCAGATGGGCCGATCTGGAATATTGACCCTTATGAGGTCATAAGGAGCAGGGTTACCTCTCCTTTCTCTGCTTTTCCCACCCAGAGAATTTGGCCCACCCATGAGAGAGAGACGTCATGGCTTTCAAATGAGCAAAGTGGCAGTTGGTCAAGGCCACACCCCCAGCCTCCACCTTGCCCCCCTCTCTTCTCCTCAAAAGCTACGGACTCAGAAATGGCCCATACTAAGGAAAGCTCCGGTTTGAGTGGCTGTAATTCTGCACCAAGGTTAAATTTTGGGAAAAAGACTTCCGATATGGTATTAGGGGACCACTAAGGCCTATATAAAAGAGACTTCAGATACAGTATTAGGGGACCACTAAGGTCTATATAAAAGCATCCTAAGAACACCATGTCATGGGTTCATTGAGTGATTTTTAGACTTAGGCTTTTAGACAACTCAAAAGCAGCAATATCTAATACAAATGTTGTTCACAGTGTACACATAACATGATCAACATGTTCTAAGATAATATTTGTGGTTTTCTACAGTGCCATGCTGAGATGACAGCCTCTACACTCCAAATGAATCTGACTTTTTTTTTTTTCATTTTCCTTCATCAAATTAAGATCTTCCCTTTTTTATGGATTGAATAACAACATTGTTCCACTTAGTCCCTTGACATGAAGACAATGAATGAAGTCCTATGCTTGTTTGGAGCATTGTGTTTAGATGATCTTTGACAATGAATTGACTCCCCCCAGTTGACCAAATTAGCGCATCCTGGCATATAGGCCTACGTAATTACAAACAACAATACAACAATACACAATCTCTCTAACGGGACTTTTAGGCGACAGCTTGCTCTCTCTCTCTCTCTCTCTCTCTCCTCTCTCTCTGCTGTCTGTGGGATGCTCTCTGGATGGAGTCGCCACCATTACATCATCTATCCCCACACAGCCGAACACGAAATGAGAGCTTTAAAATATTTAACCGGGACCCGGATCGTCGTTTAGACTGAGCAGCAGACGCCCATCTCTTCACAAAAGGAGGCTGCGGGGCTAATCAAAACACATCAACAATGTTTGCGGGGATGGTGGCGTTTCAATGAGCGGGGAGGAGAAGAGGGGGAGAGGAGGAGAGACGTGTACCGTCATCAGCATCTGTCCGCCAGCTCCCTTTTGTTTTCACCGGAGAATGTGAATGGCGAAAGATGACATGGCAGAGGTAGATTTGGCATCAAACGGAGCGGAACCCCCCGGCGAGGCCCCATCGGCGTTTCCCTACGAGGAGTACGAATGCAAAATCTGCTACAATTATTTCGACCTTGACCGCCGGGCTCCGAAGATCCTCGAGTGCCTGCACACGTTCTGTGAGGAGTGCCTGAACACGCTTCATCTCCGGGAGGAGCGGCCATGGCGCATCAGCTGCCCCGTCTGTCGCCACCGGACTCCGGTGCCGGATTATCGGATACAAAACCTGCCCAACAACACCAAGGTGACGGAGGATTTCCCGCTCTACATCGACTCGGACCCCCTGCCTCAGGACGCTCTGCCGCCGTATCCTCCCCCGCTGCACCCAGCCCTGGTCGCCCTCCGCCGGGAGGAGGCGTCGGGGACGTCCAGCGTCAGCCAGGCGACCCCATCCACCACCGTGTCCACTGCCACGACCCTCTCCCAGGACTCTGTGCGCTACGACAGCTGCCAGAGCTGCAAGAGAGTGGCACTGACCACCGGCTGCGTCTGCGTGATCTTCTCCTTTCTGTCCATGCTGGTGTTGCTGTTCATGGGCCTGATCTTTGTGCACAGTCATAGCATTCCTCCCTCGCCGGCGGGGCCCATTTGCTTGTCGGTTGCCAGCATCCTGGCCATGTTCTCGGTTGTCGTCACATGGCTCATCTGCTGGCTCAAATACAGACCAGACCATGAGACAGGCCGGTCATCCGCCACCAGTAACTCCCGGAGAAACGCCTGATAGGCGGCTGCCTCGGAATATTGCTGGATATGTTGTACTGTGGGTGTGTGATTTTGTACATAATACCTCCCTTTACCTTTTTCTAGGAATAAATCTTGTCCAAAATGGCCTTTTATCAGTATAGCAAACACCCAATGGCCTTCATGTTGTTTGGAGCAATAGGCCAACGTGATCCTTGATAATCTTTTTCCTTAAAATGCTCATATTATGTTCATTTTCAGGTTCACAATTGTAGAGAGGTTAAATCAGAATAGGTTTACTTGTTTTAATTATAAAAAACACCATATTTTTGTTGAACATTGCTGCAGCTCCTCTTTTCACCCTGTGTGTTGAGCTTTTTGTTTTAGCTACAGAGTGAGGCATCTCACTTCTAATCTATCTTTGTTGGGGGTTGCACATGTGCAGTACCTAGGTAAGCACTAGGCTACAAGCCAGTCAGAAGCAGAGTATGAGGGCGTGCCACGCTAGCAGCTAGGCAAGCATTATAACGCATTATAAAGTGACACACGTTCGTTACGGAAGTAAAGGCTGGACTACAGTAGAGCTGTTTGGAGCAGTTTGTGAACAGTGTTTTCTGTTGGAGATGATAAGTCCCTTAGGGATGGACTTTGGGCTTTTTCACTTTGTAAACCTATAACGTGTACAAAAAAGAGATGACACATCTCTAACACAATAAAGAAGAAGAAGATAACACAATAAAGAAAAGGGGAAAAAGGCAAAAAGCATAATATGAGCACTTTAAGTTGTGTAGCCTACTTAAATTCACAGTAGGCCCAGCTGACTGGGCATCTCAATAAGTGAACGTATCCAAGACTTAGACCCCTGGTGTTGGTCTAAGCAGAGGTTGGTGGTTTGGGGACTGAATGTGAAGTGCTTATTTCCAGGGTTTGATACCCTCCCACCCTATTCTGGTAAATTATATGAATATCTGACTATGCCACTACAATAACTGCCCGTGATGATCCACTCTTATATCTCAACAACGCACTGTTGTATTGTACAGATATTTCGTAATGTTCACTTCCAGGTGATGGATTTTGGTTTTTATGGAGGCTTGTTTATGTTTATGTGAGACGCCTCCAAAATGTCACTCTGTTACAAAAAAGTGATGTCCACAATCCAGCTGTAAATAGTCAAAAAGTGGAGTGGTATACTGGATAGGTGTCATAAGTTTTTCTTGAAGACCTTCCTAACCCCTGTGACTGAACTTATCCTGATTGCACTGTTTCCTTTATCACTATATGAAAACTTTACCTTTTTCCAGGGATTCAAAGAGAAAGCTTGTGGTTTTGATTATGTGTTTGGCTACTTTTGTGCATGTTACGCTCCTGAAAAGTCGAGGCCTTTTTGTTTCTCTTTTTTTTTTTTTAACTTAAGGGACATTGTCTCCAGACTCGTGTGCCTCACCTTGTTGCTGAAAGAAGAAAAAACTTCACTGTAATCACGATCAAAATCATGAAATCATGCACAGGCCTCCTGCCACCTAGCGTCCAGCTGGGGTGTCGGCAGGGATTTCCTCTTTCTGTCACGTTATTTACACAACGGAAGTTGAAAGCAGGGTTTCCAACACGGAGCTGCCTCCCAAATTGGCACTTTTTTATTCTTGTGAAAAATGTGGGTCTTCACATTTGGCTTCGAAGAAAGGTCGGAATAGGTACCCATGATTATAAGTAGGCAATGTTTTTAATCGGTATAATCCAGTCTAAAGTCCACCTTCCTTTTCTTTCTTCAAAGTGTGAGAAGTGAAAATATCTGTTTCTTAGCCGGGCCAGACATGGTGAACAACTTAATAATGGATATATTTGGTGTTACTGGATCCTCTGAGATTGTCAGGAGTCATAATTACTCTTAGAAAGTTAAAGAGCCCTATGAGCTTTGTGGGTAAGAATAGAAAGAGGCCTATAAGCAAGATAGAAAACCTTTTGTATTATTTCAGCACCTGCACCAACATAATGCAAATATTTAATTTTCCTAAATCCGTTTGTATGTTTTCCCCCCCTCAAATACATTGTGGGTCTGTATCAAAACAGAAACACTGAACTAACCTTTTGAATGAAATCAGCTTCAGAGAACACAGTGTAATCAAAACTTCTTACTATGAACATTACTGTGAACCGTTGGTAAATACTGTTTATGTAATCGTTGCTACAATCTATACAATTATTTATTATTCTTGCATATGGCAAAAAGTGATACCTTATTTGTGGTGCAGTTTAAGACCCTCATATTGACAACTGTGTGATGGTCTGCATGTTTTCTTGCTCCCTGACATTCCTGTCAGAATTTACTATAGAATTTGGAAATGATTTGGACACCAAAGGGGTTTAACCTATAAGCATGTGTTGCTCTTTCACACTCATGCTATCCCACTGCATGGGGGAAGAGCAAAAATACCAAAAAAACACTATTCAACATGATTCTTACACTCCCCAATCTGACTCATGCTTGCTTCAATCATCCTGCTCAACCTTTTTCCAACTTTTAGATGATGCACTTTCACCCTATTATTTGACACAAGTAACAGGGTATACCTTTGTTAAATGGACGCCTATTGTATTTATTTCAGAGGACCTAGAAAATGTTGTTGGTTTTTATGAGAACCCGTGGTTGTTGTTAAAGTACCAAAATTATTTGCACAGAGAAATGTTCTTTGTGCTGTTTTACAGTAATAAAGGAAACATGAATACCCATGACAAGACATTCATTCTTTGTCTTTGTACAGTGAAGCTGATAGAATAGCCTGTTGCCAAGGCTGTTTTACCATGCTAAGTCTTACATAAAGACTGGTTTTAAATGGGTTATGAATTAACACTGTACACCAGTTGATCATGTGTCCGCACAAGTAATACACATTGTGTTTAAATAGGAATCACATGTTAAACATAAAACCAGTGTGTTACTGCTGGTGTCAATAAAGCAGGCTGGAGGATAATCTGCTGTGCATCAAATATGCCTCCTACTGGTAGACTAAGAATGCTACACACTACACTTTGGGTCAGCTGGATTGCACTGCTGCTGTAGGTCTAGTTGTGTGAAAGTCTTGTGGCTAAAACTTAAAAAGTAAATACATTTTTCAATATGTTAATCTCAATGACTGAGCTTGCGTTTACCTGCTAGTACAAGGGTCCCTTTAAGTTCTTATCAATTAAGTCATTCAACAAGATTTCCCTCTCATAAACAAACATAATAGATAAAAACCAATGTTTGACCATTCACCATCGAATTACAGGTTACTATTCATACTTGACATAACTAGAAGTTCCATGCACGATAAATTAGTGCTGTCACACTGTTGCCTGAAATAATATAGCTCCCACCACTCTTTCATGTTCTCAGCACCATGTAAACGTCTCTGATTGGTCAGATCAGTGTAGAAGCAGAACACTAAACTGTATTTTTAAATCAGCTACAGTTGCACTAATTACTGGAAAATAGTTTGAGGAAAGTGCTTGTTTGCAAAGGAGCCATGGCAACTAAAAAACATGAGAGACAAGTTTTTGTAAGGATGCTGGGCTAATGAATTTAAATGCCTCTCATTAGTCATTCGGCTCTTTTTTTTTTACCATTAGACATTTCCGATCACTGTCATAGAGTGAATAACGTGACGTCGGTCAACAGCGAGGATTTACCACTAGTTACATACAAAAACAGAGCGGAGCATATAGCCCAGCATGCAACCTAGTGGAATGTGTGTTGTGTATGTGTTGAAACTATATTATATGGAAAAGAAACGTTTTTCCAACTCATTTCAAGATGTGCTTTTATTTGAGATACACATCAACAATTCTGACTTGCATTGGTTACATAAAAAATATTGATTGTATTATTAATTAGTGTACATGTTGGTGTATTTCACGTAGTCTGTCTGAGAGTTACGAAGGAAAATGTAAAATTTTTGAAATTGCCCCAGGTCTCCCCTACAGGCTACTGACTCGTCTTTTCCTTGTTTTGTATTCCATGTCATAGTACTCAAAACATTACCTTGACATACAATGGTGACATTTACACACTTACAGTTAAACATTAAAACTATTACACCATGAAACACTGAACAAAACTGCATTAAAAGTGCGTCAGGAGACAGTAAATCATAGTTCTTATAATAAATAGCTGGGTTTATGTAGGCCTCCTTTTAAGAAGTATAAACGATATGAAGCTAAAAATGTAAACAATGGTGGAATATTAAGTATGCACAATGTGTAGGCCTATACAAGTTTTCCATTTTCTGCGACTTTACACTTCCACTCCACTGCATTTCAGAGGAAGGAAATCCTACTTTTTACGCCACTATATTTATTTGATTGCTATATTTGTAACAATGTAACACGGTTATTAAGATTAGCAATCTGTAATAATATTGCAACAATAGGCTATAATATGGCAACATTGCTATGTATGATTAAAAAAAAAAACTTTTTGAATGGGGCCATTTTCCACAATGAGCACTTTTAAAATTACTTACATTCTTATGTACGGTACTTTTATTACAGTTTATTGTCGAGTACTAAGTATTTTTTTTTTAATGTAGTAGGCTACTGTTAATTTTACTTAGCCTAAGTCAAATATTTAAATACTTCTTCCACGCCCGGAACACAGATTCTCTTTTTCCTCTCACTCTATCTCTTTACTCTTTATAGTAGTCTGAATATAAACTATATTAATTTATAATTTAATAATTAATAAATAATGTTAGATTTTACCATTACAGATAAAAAAATGTACAAAATACTAAGCACAAAACATTAAGGACAATGACGTCATTGCATAGCCGACTCACTGGTCTATTAGATAATATTAAAGTGTTAAATAAATACGCCTACTAATCTACTTTATTGCATACAATGACGTAGATCCTGAACTTTCCTCTCTGTGTCAGTCATAGTTGTAATTATCATACAATTATTTAATTGATATTGCTCTATTTTAACCCCTTCATCTTTGTATGAATTACAACTGTAATACAGTGCAATGGAAACTCATTGATTTGACAAAATGTGTGTTTGTGAATACCCTCCACGCAAAGCATGTGATGCTACTAATTTATTTCTCATCAAGCGAGATTTCTGACTTTGAATTTCATCCCCCGGTAATGGATTGGACACGGAGATTCAGTGTCGCTTTTAAAGAAAGGGGCCGAGGTATGCATCATGCCGTTCTCTGTTTTCCATTTGCGCCCTCTTTTTTTCTTAGCTGTAATATCCTATTTCAATAAGATCACTGACACTCCCAAATCGTCACGTTCGTCTGCGTAAAGACTGATGGTTTCTTCCTTTCAGTACAAATGCAAAACAAATATTACTATTATACCCCAACCTAATAATCCATCCTTTATTCTATTACTCAAACTGCTGAAAACATTTAAGGTCCACGTGTTAACAATGGCCTATTCATTTATTTGCCTAAAGCCCGCAAAAGCCAATAATAGCCTACCACTCATTTGATGATAATGTGGCCTGAATTGGGACTCAAATAACACCTTGTATAGTAATTAAGCCATTCTTCAAAGTTTATGGGGTTCATTACAAATTTACAAACTCACATTTCCCCTCTTCTTGAAGCTATGTTATGACAACTTGCAGGAGTCATTCATGTCAAGGCGTGATAATAATCCTCCGCCTGAAGATAATGACATCCTCCTTAGCAGGTGAAAGGCCCCCCGTTAGTCCTGCTTATTTTAAACTCAGCGTCCCATTGTTCGCACGCGTTTTTGACAGCAAAGTCAACATTTGAAGTGCGTTTTTTTTTTCCAAAGCAACTAAAAGAGACGAATGTTAATTGAAGCCTACTTAGCCTGGGGGACATCTCTTCCCTGTAAATTAAGGTAGATGACAGGGACTCCGACAGGCACCCCCCGTCAGGCCCCCGTTATTGCCAATAGGTGTGTGTGTGTTGAGACATGAAAGTGCTGACCATGCGCTGGGGGGGGGGGGGGGGCTTTTCAGCTTTAGTTTGGCATGAATTATACAAAGGTGTCAGGGCTTTCTTTGCAGGCGTTCAACAGATAAAACATATTTTCAACTCCACTCCACGATTGTTTTTTTCTTCATATAGGCCTGGGTCTATACATTTGATCATAAACAGATTTACCAATTTGCTTTCTTGTTCTCTACCTTGATTGCCCCATGAGGTAAAACCCCACCTGATCGACGTGAGGAAAGGTCGGCCCAGCGCTGTCATGTGTCCGAAATCACATGGACTGAATAAGTTTGAATGAATCCAAACATCTTACGCAGGCCTACTCTGTTGGTGCGTCGGTGCAGACAATCAACGTCGATGCTAAAATTGTGAGGACGGAGTGGCCTTTCTTCGAATGATGGACAGTGAAGTAAAACGACCTTTTGTCTGATTTCAAAGCTCAGGACCGGAACCTTTGCTCCAGTGATTGATTAGGGACTAAAAGATGCTGTGATCCAAGATACTCCTAAAAGATGCGCCTAAAAAAAGTCCATGGCTACATTTTAAGACACAACTCATCACTCCACTATTCATTTAGTTTGGGCAGTGACAAAATTGATTATTAGACAATTGGAGATAGAAATACTCTATAGTGGCACTGAGCTAGACTGGCTTTACAGCCGCCCTGGCGTCGTATCCTGCTGTGGCGCACGTCCCCCTTTAGACTGTTCTCGGCTGGCTGGTGCTCAGTCTGAAAACCACAATAAATTCCTTGAGGTGCACACACTTTAGCACCATTTGTGTCATATATGAGGCCATGGGGTGGAAACAAATTAGGGGTCGTGTGCGACTGCATGCATTAAGCAGTTTACTGATAATATTAAGCACAGATTTGTGACTAGATTAGCAATAGATAAATCTCAATGATGAATATCTTGTTTGTGTTATCAATTCAGAGCCGAAAAGTAACAGTTACAAGTTTGGATGTTGCCTCATAGGCTCCTGTATTGTTGAACACGGCCAGGATCCAGGTTTGTTTTTGGTTTATAATTTAAGAATTTAGATTACAAAATCAATAGAAACCGTAAAGGCGAAAAGAACAATGTCAGAAACATTGGTCTCTGTGCAAATGTTACCTGTTGTGAAATATGAAGGAACGTTCAGTCAGCATTGAATTTGGTTTAGAAAACGTGGCTGGAAGTTATGGTGTCAAATAATATATGATCTATATCTAAAGATCCATAGATGGAGTCGTCAATGAAGTAAAATATATAATGTATATAAAAGAAAATAATACCAAATACAATGCAATTATAGCAGCCCAGCAATAATTATATTATTATAAATGTTCAGTTTTCTTTAGGATTGGTTGTTTTTGTTAGGCCGATGTTATTTCGAGGCTGTGCTGGTGGTATGATCTGAAAAATATTTTTTATATGTTGTAATTTACATATAGGCCAATAAAGAAGCAATATCTCACAAGCAAAGGTTAGGGAAATTGATCACGCATGTCACGGTTTCTGGTCAGTGCATGTCGACAGTGTATTAACATTGTCTATGTTTTTCTCCTACATCCTTATTTTATTTTATTTTAGAATAGAGTGAGTGGACGATGATTCATCGACTTAGCCTACTGGAAAAAAAACTCACATCAGGACCAGTGTGTCTGTGAAACATAGTTTGTGACTTAGCCTACTAATAATGTACCACATTAACCAAATAATTATACCTCGTCCGTCATCGTGTGTTGCTCCACTTTCCTCCCAGTAGGCTAGTTCACTCAACACATAAGCAGGTTTTGAGACGTTTTTGGTGGTTAAACAGTACATTCAGTGACTCTGCCATAGCTTTGGGTTTTGTGAATTGACGCCTGTCCCATTTGAGCGGAACTGTGACAGCGTCTCTAATAGGACGGAAGTTTTCAGCCTCAGCCAATCATCGCGCCCCACTGCGTACCGGGTGTAACCTCTTGACCAATCACAGCCAGGAGCGCTGACGGGGAGAGAGAAGAGCTCCGCTACTTTTGACTGTCTCTTCTCACTTTGAACCAGTGTCAACAAACAACAACAATATTTTCGTCTTAGCAGCATCGTCTTGGCAACCACATTTCGAAGCGCCCAAATACTGGCGAAAAACACGGAGAAGACTGAGAAACTAAGTTGTATCGACATCAAAAAAATTAAATCTTCTTCTTTTTTTTTTGTCGTCACATTTGACTCCTCAGAGGGTTGTGGCTGTCCCGGGATACACTGGTGCTCGGCTGTAGCCCGGGTGCGGATAACTAAGGCTAACCGAGGCTAACCTTTCTGGAAGCTTCCTCACAGGAGACACGGCGATTTCAACGACGACCTCCTGCTGCAAACTCGGTGTTGGAGCCACCGCCTCCCCGTTAGGAGGAGGTTTCGTTAGTCACTGGGGTGTTGGAGGTATGACTGCGTTGGCGGGGTCGATACCCAGGATGATGCGACCCACGCTGGCTCAGAACTACCCCCGCAGTGGCTTCCCACTGGAAGGTAAAGCATCACATTGCCAAAGGAAGGTTAACCTGGATGTTGACGGAAGATATGTGGGTTTCAGTGCTAGTTAGTCGAAAGTCAACATTTTTTATGTAGCAATAACCTTACATCCATTTTTTCCTCGGTTAAGGTATTTCACTGTTTTCAAGGTATTTCTCACAAGGTTTTGGTGTAATTTGAGCAATTTTTAGCAAACTTGTTTGCAGGCCAAAAGCCTATGAAATAGAGGCTATTTAACTGTTAAATAATAATAATTAAACAATAATAAAACATTATGCTTCGTCTGTAGGCACCATGCTAATGTTTAATGGGATAGCCTACTTTTACACATTATGTTTGCAACCGTATTTATTGTCAGCTGTTTGTGGAGCAGTAAAAATAAAACGACTGCTTCATATTGTTATTGGTGTATTCAGTTACATTTGGGCTCAGATGAAACTTTACTTCCCCTGGTGTTGTGTAACCTATAACAACATGCACTAGATCCCTTTGGTGACTCCTTCGTTTCATATTTTGATTACATAGTGTCTACCCCGTTGGGTCAAGGCCGTGTGAACCAACTCGGAGGAGTTTTTATTAACGGCAGACCTTTGCCCAACCACATCCGACATAAAATCGTGGAGATGGCCCACCACGGCATCAGGCCGTGTGTCATCTCCCGTCAGCTCCGGGTCTCCCACGGCTGCGTGTCCAAAATCCTGTGCCGGTACCAAGAGACGGGCTCCATCAGACCGGGGGCCATCGGTGGCAGCAAACCCAAGGTATGGACCAGAGAAAGCAGATCAGAGGCTCCTGTACGATATTTGTAGCCTCTTTGTAGAGCATGTATAGGTCTAAACCCTTTTAATATAAATTCACACTTCGTCTTATTTTTAACAAAAACATTGACTTGTTGATTTTTTAGGTCATAGCATGTAAAGGCAATGTATGCATTGTGCCCCAAGGGCCCCAACAAAGTGAATAAACACTGCGACTTTTCTGACCTTTGAAGCAGGGAACAACGCCGGACGTAGAGAAGAGAATAGAAGAATACAAGCGGGAGAACCCGGGTATGTTTAGCTGGGAGATTCGGGATAAATTACTCAAGGATGGGATATGTGACCGCAACAACGTTCCTTCAGGTAATAAAGGGCAGTTGTGGATTCATTGAATTATTATTATCATTATTATTATTAGGCTGTTATAATAAATTTGATTTGATATTTCTACGTGTAGCCTGGTTTACGTTCTATTTTTTTTTATTCTTCATATTTTATAAATTTAAACTTCGTCCACAACATGTTATCATAGACATACTCGAAAATGTGTTATACATTCAAAAAATAAGTAAGTAAAGTAAAACAAATATTTTCCCCTATAACAAATCTACAGTTTCTTTCAGTGTTTTCATTTTAAGAGACTTTTGACAACTTACTATAGCATATAGGCTTTAAAAAAAAATCAGATCAATGGCCTTTTTTGTCATATTTTAATAGTAGTGCCAATTATTTCAAATTAAATAGCCTTTTGTGAATATCATTTCTTATGTTGTATTTCTATTTTTGTAATTTCTACTTTTCTAACGAACTTTCGCAGTGAGCTCCATCAGTCGCACCATGAGGAGTAAGTTCGGAGGAAAAGGCGATGAAGAGGAGGATGAAGAGGAAATCGAGAGGAAAGAGTTGGAGGAGAACGACCGGAGGGCCAAACACAGCATCGAAGGCATCTTGGGAGACCGATGTGAGTGAACTGCTGGAGTCATTGTGGCTGATGTAGAAGAAAGAAAAGTTGGCAGTTAACTTTAGCTGGGGTTATCTATTTCATATCCGTGACCCCCACACACATAAGAGCGCACTGGAATCATGTTTGATCAGATACTGTCTCAGTGAGCCCATATGGAAAGAATGTGATTATAATTGTTATTTATACAATTGCTAAACTGTCTTTTTAAAATGTACTTCGGGAACATTAGTAGCGTCAGTGAAGACGTAACGGGCTATTTATCCACCTATAGGTATATTATCTAATTGTGATAATCTCCAGTGACTTAAATTATAGAGGGATTCCTTCCCATTTTGCAGGGTGACTTCAAGAAATCTGTGAAACACTATCAGGCCCCTCCAACCTGTTGATTGCTTTGGAGCAGGGTGTGAAGGAGAATGCTTTTCCTTAGTCGTGTAACGAGACTCACCGTGGAGTTTTAGCATGCTGTAAAGTTGTTGGCTGGGGGTGAAGAGTGTGTGTCGTCCTTTGTTGGGAATTCTTTATCGACCATATCTCTCCAGCTAATGCTTTTTCCCATGAGGCCATACCGTAAATCAAACAGCAGGTGATGGCTTTGTGCGGGAAAGGAGAATGTGGAGTGCGGGTGTGTAAGTCCAGCAGTCGTTTAAAAGCAGTGTGGATGAATAACAGCAAGTCTGCATATTAGGATGCACGTATTTTAAAACTTATTTCATTCTTCTGGATTACAGAAGCCGTCCACAGCATTATAAATGATTCCACGATATTTGAGTGAGAGTTGCCTTATTAAATTGTACGTGGTAGTTGGCTATTGTTTTATGCAAAAAATCAATTTGTATTAGTTTTAATAAACAGCGTTTAGTGGGACCTCCTGCAAAACTATTCAGACTAATAAAAAACAAATATTTTATTTAACACGTGAAATTCATTCAAATGCAAATGCATTTATTATGGATTTAATCAAGCCCGAATAGACTGAAACCAAATTCAAAGTGTTTTTTCAAAACAAGTGACATCAGACATGTCCTGTTTAAGAAAAAAGAATCCCCTCCTACTAACAAAGACTCTTAAAGATTTTACAGTCTCTGAGTCAAATCTTGTTTAAAACTGCATGAAGTTGTATAGGATGTGTTGCAAGCCAAGGAATATAATATATTTCTTCGTCTCATTTCAGTGTCACAGACAGCCACAGCAACACAATTGTGAATTTAAAAGGGGTTTGGGGATCATTATACAGCTACATTAGACCTAGTAAGCCTATTTTTAATGTCATTACTTTACTTTTTTCCCTATACGTCTTTAGAGTTGAAATTTGATACGCTTTAAATTGGTACTTTCCAAATTATTACAACCTCCAAGATCAGTCGTCTTGCCAGTGAGTTGTTTGAAGAAACAAAACTGTGCTTGTCATCACTTACTGGATGCAACCAATTTAATCATTTTTCTTTCCACGTTGGAAAAGTGAATTACACTTTTCAGTGGGCTCAATGTGTGACAGCTAAATTGAAATGGGGCAACGCAATTCCGGGAAAAACCCTGGAAGTGATTGGACAATTCACTCTCAGTCCAACTTCAGAGCTCGTGATATTGTAGCCTATAAAGTTAGGAAAGACACATATTTCATATTTTAGCACTTTAATAAGCTAGATAGCCGACCTAATAATCTATCACCCCTTAGGCTAGCACCAGAGACTAAACGACTCCCAACATGAGTTGTTCAAACAGTTTCCATCTCTTTTCTTTTCACTTTTTAAAACAGTTTAAGCAACGAAATGTCAACATGTAGCTAGACCCACCATTTCCCTGTAAGAACCTTCTTCGTCAAATAGGGGAGGAGAGATACAGGACTCATAGTCTGAGGAGACAAAATGTCCCCCAGATGAGTTGATCAAACATTTGTTCAACGGTTTCCAACTCCTCACAAAGACACGCCTCGCGCGCACAACGGGACGCTCAAGGATGAACTTGGGAGACAAAGACGCGAGAGTCTATTTGGGGCTCACGCTTGGGCTGCGCGCGGACAAAAGGCCAGCTTGGAAACAGCTTTGGCCGTCGCTAAAGAAGAAGGCAACCTGTTTATAATTCAGTTGGAGAAAAAGCTTCTCCACAGAAAAGGCCGACAAAACACACTATGAGGCCGCAATGAAGGATGAATTATTCAGGGAGCGCTCCGGCCCGTTCACCGAGAGAAAATGGCCGTTTTCACCTACAAAATGTTTCCTTTTTGGGGTCGGCTAAAGAAGCCCACTGCCCTTCACAATGACAATTGAGGCCTCTGAAATCCACTCACGTATTGCTCAAGGATGCGTGCTCGCCCCCGAAACCTGCGCAGTGTGCGCGCACAATTACGCATTGAAAACCTCCCCTAGATATAGCCTGTAGCCTACTCTTTTCAAAGTAAAATGGGTAATGCGATTTGTTTTGACAAAGGCGCACAAGAGGAAGACACACCACCCTCTAAACTAGCCATCTAATTCTCTTCGGGGTCTTTCTATTAAAAAATAAAACAGGCCAACATTTTCGGAGTTTTTGTTTCTTCTGACGTCAGTAAACTTTTTTGCTTTCCTTTTGCATCTGTAATGTAAGCGCTTTAAAAATAAAAGGCAATATTGTTTGATTCAGCAGATTTTGATTCCCGTGTTTATCATAATATTCAGTCTGACAAAACAAAGTGACCTTCTCCGCCTTGAAGGATGATGCTAATGATGATGCCGAGCCGTCTCCAGCCTGTAACTTATGATCTAGTATTGATTCTTTGATGAATCTCGGCCTTGCCCCCTCGAACATTAATAATGTCTTTTAAATGATGTCGATATTGTGCTATGTCCCATTTAATGACGGGGGGAGTGTATTAAAGAGTTATTTTGGTGAATGGGAACCAATGTTCTCCCCGGAGAGCCCCGGTCTGGCCCGGAGCGCAGCTCCACAATGGGGGCCACGGCCACCCGTCCTCCACTGCGCACAACGCCGAACCCCCCCCGCTCCGCCTCCACCTCCTTCTCCACCACTTGCTCTCCAAATCTCTTCAAGCAGATTAAATCGACTCTTTTATTTCATCTCACTTTCATCTGGAGAGCAACACCGCCCCTCTCTCTCTGTGTCCTTCTCTCTCTCTGTGTTTCTCTCAGCCTGCGGCGCACAGCTCGTTTCATATCTGACTCCTTCCTCCAGAGCGCACAAAGGGAAGTCAGTCCAGTTCCATATCGTTTCCAATTAAGTTCCTTGTTAACCGTTTGCGGTTTGATTCTAAATGTAGGCCTATTAAGTTAAAAAACATTGCAGTAAATGTGATAAGTAGCTGATTCTGATTTACATGTTTCATTTGTTATTTTGGCCACCACCTTTATCTACAGTATATACTTGTGAAGTTGTCTGCTTTGAAACAACACATATTTGTTGTAACTTTTTAATACAAGATAACTTGAGTTAATATTTATTAACAGCAAATGAAATAACGCCAAATTTCAAAATAACACCATTTTATTTTCAAATACCTGTTGGCTACTTTTCTGACTTTCTTGAATGGTGGCTTTAGATCATTAATATATGGCCAAAGGTGACAGTCATTTTAAAAAGGCACTGCAGCCTGCAAGTTGCTCAATTTATTAAATAGTGAATGGTAATAATTCAAATGTAATCTAAAGGCGTATTTTTTGACATTGCAATATAAATTCAACCACATTTTCTTCTGAATTTCTATTTAATAAGTATTAAAAGTTAAACACAGAAAGAAATTCCTACTCAAAAACCCATCCTCCTCCCCATGTTCTATTTAATATTTATATATCTGGCAGTTACATTGGCCCTCCAGGCCTTTTTCTCCCAGCGTCATAGTAATTAACCCAGGAGACAAAGTTAATGATTAAAAAGACACGGTGTCCTCGACTCCTTCCTTCTGCTGCTTCACATTTTCACAGTATATCTTTTAGAGTCCATACTTTGTTAGGTGAAATTAGCCAGATAATACAGAGGAGCCTTGTTGAAGGCTGACACATTTCCATTTAGGCTAGCCATGTGCGCACACACTCACTCACACACACACACACACACACACACACACACACACACACACACACACACACACACACACACATTCCACTCTGCAATGCAAACATTCAAAGGGATAACTTTATTTGGTGAAAGGGGATCCTGGAAAGGGCTAATTGAATAAGCCCAGGATCTTTGAAAAACCCCTACCATGGTGAGCGCAGTCATCATGTCATAATTAGGTTTATTGAGGCGCATTCCTTCAATCTGCCTCCATTCCCCCAGGCTCATTGTATCCAGGGCCCAGGCCAATGGCTGGAGGACAAAAGGGAACCGTGAGCACACAATACATGAAAGAGCCATAAAGATTTAGCTTGCTTTGTCACAGAAACGGAGTAGGACTTTGTTTGTGTAAATAATGCAAATGAATGAGGATCTTGGGTTTCTCTGCCACTTGGGGTAAAGGATGGCGTGCTGCAAATGTAATATGTGGGCACAAACTGGATCAGTGCCAGGGCATAGAGAGGAGGAGAGGATTGAGGGAGGAGGAGTGATATAGGAAGGCTCATGGGAGCAGAGGTGGTGGCAGAGAATGGGTTGAGAGCACAGATGGAGCAGTGTGTTAAGTGTGTGGTGATGTATTTTGAAGAGGTATTTGACCATAGACAGACTTTTCCAGTAACTTTTGTTTACCAGCTGTTTTCAGTTGTTATCTTAACAACTTATTCAGACTGTAACATGTTTACTGATAACAATATTTGCAAGTAACTTCTCTTCTTTCCAGTTGCTCATTATTATATGTTTTTGCATACTGAATGAATGATCAATGAGGTCAATTGTTTTGCCTTTTTGTTTTGTTTATGGTGGCTTTTAAAGCAGTGTTCCGAAATACGCAACAGAAGTCATCAAAGATACCAATTGTAAGAACACACAGATTTGACCATTTAGAAAATGAAACATGATGTAAGTTGTAAAGCTCATCTTAGTCAGTTAATCGATAAGTCGATCAACAGAAAAATAATAGCTAACTATTTTGGTAATAGATTAATCGTTTAGGTCTGTTATTTTTAGCAATTGCTCAAAATTCTCTGGTTTTAGCTACTACAATGTGAGATCTGCAATATATTTGGGTTTGGACCGGTGAACGGACAAAACAAGACAGACGATGAAACTTCGGACTTTATGAAATTTGATTTTGCATTCATTTTTTTCTTTTCTACCATTTTATAGACCAAGCGATTAATCAAAATCGAGAAAATAACCAGCAGATTAATTGATAACAAAAATAATCTGTAGTTATAGCCCTAATAAGTAGCTGCTTATAGTAGTTGCTGTTAATGTCTTATCAAATTGGACAAAGACAGAACCAATAAGCTCTCAATTGAATCTTATTATAGCTATTGGCTATTACTGGCCTGAGCCAAGTGTCTGGTGAAGAGGGCTCTGTCTGTCTGTTGAAAGAATGAATGTGTCACTCAGTGAGTCCCTGGGCATGAGGGCAAAGGGGGGCATGAGGGCCAAGTGGCGAGCACCAAATCACTCTCCTCTACCCCGGGGCTCTCTCTGTCTCTCTGTCCCTCTCTCCTCATCCTGCGCTCCTCCCTCTCTCGTGAGTTTTTTCTAATAAGCCCATGCATGATGACTATTCAAGCATGAAAACATAGTTATCTGGAAATGAATGGCTGCTCTATGCTTCATTAAAGCCTCTTTTTCCTTTCACACTCTTATTGTGACCCTCTGATATCAATTCAAAGGGCAATTAATGAATGCACACCAACTTTGAAGTCAGGGTGATTTCTGAGAGGGAGGGTGCTTGTGCGTCAGTGTGTGTGTGTGTGTGTGTGTGTGTGTGCGTTGGGGGGAGGGGGAAGGGGGTATTTAGGGTATTCCCCCTTCAAGACCCGACGTAGCGCCCCAGCCTTCACCCGTGATGGACTAGCCACATTGAGCTGAGAGTGAGCAAGCCCCAAAGACGGTTTGAAGGGAGTGAAAGAGTGAAAAGGCCCAGCGAAGGTCAAGTAGAATGGCTCGCCTTAGAATAAGGCCCCTCTTTATCTGCTGCAAGTATGCACTATAGGCACAACAGCTGGGGGAAAGGGGGAGAGAGGTTATTTTTTAATGTGCATGATTGTGTTTGTGTGTGTGTGTGTGTGTGTGTGAGAAACTAAGGAAGCATGTGAGTGCATGGGTTTTCCTCTCATGTATCTGCCTGTGTTTTTGCGAACATGGTTGTTTTTAAATGTGTGTGTATGTGCATGCGTGTGTATTCGGGGTTAGGGTTAAGTGTCAAAGTTGTCAGAGGCCAGCCGGAGGCCAGTAAATGCAGCATCTATGGTTCTGATGTGGGACAGGCAGCTGTCAATCACCTGACTGATGAAGCCTGACTTTCATTCAGAGCTTTGTTAACTAATTATCCCAGAAGCTTTTGTGTCGTGTCGGAAAGGAGGCTTAAAATGTGTGTTTAAAATGCTGTAGTCATGCCATGTGGGAACATCTTTTGTAATGTGCACACTCTCAAACTTGAAGGCACCAAGCCGACTTAGAATTGTGATTGTGAGATAGATTTGTTTTTAACACTACTTGTGTTCAAACTTTACAGTGTGAACTATAAAAAGCACTGTATGGTAAAAATAATCCATTTTGTTCAGGCTTTTTTGAATGAATGTAGCTCTCTGTTTAACTTGTTTACAGGTATTTCTGTGTTTAAATAGGGATTTTCTGCCAAACCAGGAGTTCCTTAGTGATATTTATCATCTGACAGTTGAGGTAAAAAGTAGGAAACTCAGATTTACCCTCACCCATGTAACATAAATGCAGCATTATACAGTACATTGCTGCTATTCTAAATGTGTAGATCCTGTTATACTTGCATTTTTGCCTTAAATTTCATAAATGTAATTGCACTGGATCAGATTCCTTACATTGTTAAAGCATGACCATGATATTAAGGTGAACGTACTTGACATAAACCAGAGTTGTATGTGCTTATGGAATGCTTTTGTGTTGTTCATGATGGCCTTACATTTTCTTGAAAATTAACAAGAATTCATAAGGAAGATTAATAACTGCTATAGTCAGTAGATGCAGCCTGGCAGCAGATTTAAGAGAGATGAAACTGTCAGACCTCCTCCTTGTCAACTAAAACAATTGAGAATGACAGCTAACAGCTAACCTTGTTGGATTTCAACAAGTGCCCCACTGACTGGAGTTGTGAGTTAAAAGACAGGGAAGAACTGCAGGGTCACAGGGCCACGGAGGGTCAGTCTCCCCCAGCGCACACAGGAAACAGGGTTAGAAACACATTTAGCTACAAATGACAGGTAACCATTTCCTGATACCCCCCTACATCCTCAACAACTCACATAATCCTTTGTTGACAGCATCAGACTCCTCATGCCCTTTGTCATGTCATTTTTTGTTGCATAACAAGGCTGTGACTGACGACAGTTTGCTCACATCATTGTTTTTTGTGTAATCACAATCCCATGTCACAAAAACACACACACACACACACGCACACATGCACACACAGACACAGACACACACACACACACACACACACACACACACACACACACACACAGCTCTTGCACACTCATTTACTAGGGCAGCTGTGAAGGTTGAAACTCCTCCTTAGCAAGTCAAGTGAGTTCGCCCTCCAACCCCCCTCCCACACGCATACACACACAAAAAATCCACACACACTCCATCTTTTTCTTAACCCACAAGAAAGAGTCACAGATGGGTCCATAAGCTGTCAGTAAAGCCATTATCCGGCCCAGCATCTGCCTGTCTTGACTTCTATATACTGTTTAATGCAGTCGGCCAGTCACTTAGTCCCCCAGCTCCTGAATAGGAGCAGCATGGCTGGCCCGCCCAAATAAATGCTGCGTTTGTGTCCTCTGCCTTTTGTTTTGTGATTTTTTTTTGAGAGGGGTTGGTGGAGAGAAGGGGGGGAATGTGTCAGACGCTCAATTTAACCTAACTATTAACCAAAGCCCCAGAAGAGTTACTGGGATGTCTGCGGAGGGGTGTAAGTAGTCCACATATGGTCAGTCAATTCCCCCAAGTCCCCAAATCCAAGTTCCCCTTTCACTCCCTCTCTATCTGTCCCTTACGCACATGCATACATGCTCAATGTGTACTGTCTCATGTCACAGTGGACATATTTAAACCTTTGTGTCCCTATCCAAATGCCCCCCTCCCCTAAAAAAACAGCAATGCCCAAGTCTTTACAACAGTCTGTTTCTGCTAAATCCGCTATTCTGCTCCTTCCTCTGCTCCTTGTTTTTCTCTTCCCTGGGATGGCGTTGCATGGTGGGATCCATTTTGGGCTTTCTTGGCTTCGGAGAGGTTGTTTTGGCTTGGAGTCCCATGCACTGTGTGCCTCTCAGGGCTTTAGCTTGGTTAAATTAAACAGTTTTCTTTTCTCTTCTATCCCCTTCCACCCACCCCGTTCCAACTGCTCCTCTCTTATTTTGCGGCTTAATGCTCCTCGGCTCCTGGGCAATCTTGTCAAGGCTCCTTTCCAGGCCTTTTCCTGCTCAGATAATTTTACCCTTTTAAGGATCATATTTTCTCATATTTTGATGAACTGACAAGAGCCAATACCATGTCTGCAACCCCCCCGCTCCTTTAAGCTGAGGTGGAGCAAAAGTATACAGAGAGAAGTGAAGTGTTTACAAGGGCTATAAATACAGCATTTTAAGATATAGCATATGTATACAGGCATGCAGCGATATGAGGGTTAGAGTGTATAATTTCATTGGCCAAGGCTATTTGACGGTGCCAAATCGTTCGATCAGATCTTAGGGATAGCGAGGCGATGACGGCAAACAGGGCACTCTGAAACCACAGGTTTACAAGGTTGGAGGAGATCCGGGGAGCAGGGGAAAGGTTTCAGTCTTTTTTGCTCTTCCCTCTCCTCTTTGTCTCGGTAAGAGAGGTAATATATATTCTGATGCTGATCATTTTGGAAAGTGTGTGTGTGTGTGTCTGTGTTTGTGTGTGTGCGTGTGTGTGTGCGTGTGTGCATGTGTATGTGCGCGTGTTTGCTTGACCACACTGAAAGGCATGTGAACAGGGGGAGCATGTTAATGGACGCCAAAGTGGAGACGCCTCAAGGCTGACAAGCTCGATTAACGTAGCCTTAAAATGCGTGTAGAATCAGGGGAAGCCCAGCGCTGTGGACATGTGTGTACACAGTCTTGTGCTTGGAGTGCTGCAGTCTTTGTGTGTGTGTTTATGAGCTCCTGAGCCAAACTGTGGGGAGTAGTGAGATTCAGGGTTGAATGGGTGGCTGCCCTCTGTGTTGGTACAAGTTTGCTTCTAAAACCCCCTTTTACACCCGTGTGTCACCCTATTATCTTCATCACCTGCCACTTTAATTTGCATTACATTATAATTTAGAATTCTGGCATGTGGATGATGCATAAGCAAACATGCATAAGGCTTTACAGTGTCATTAACACACGCACGCACGCATGCACGCGCACACACAATACAGCAAGTTACTAAGTTTTCAGGTTTTTGTGATTTTATGTAAAAGCAGAAGATCAGATTTAATTGATTTCCACCCAGGTTTTATGGCTACATACATCCAAAATTAGATTTCTACTGGAACAGTTTCATATTTTTTTTTATTATTTTGAGAAACTTTGTAAAAGTGAAGTTTTTCACTTTCACAAAATAATTAAAAAAAATAAATAAATCTAGCCAATGTTTTTTTTTTTATAATCCAGTTTTTGGGCATCTTATTTTGAGCCTTTACCATTCCCAGTAAACTCATAAATGTAACCTATGTATTTTCCTGGACAAGGCAGGAACACACCTGATTGTTAATATCTTACTTTTGAGTAATTACTGAGAAAAACTAAGAAAAGAGACTGAGATGGAGGAAATCATCAGGATGGACATACTTCCTTTTACTTAAGCTAGTGTCCATGTATTGAAGAGGGTCCACAAGCCATCAATGTACTACACCTCCACCACCACCACCACCACCACAACAACAACAACAACAACAACAACAAAAACCAACACAGATGCCCAGACATACTATCCCCATGGGGACATTTACATTGAAAACAACAGTCCCTGTTGCTCTGCACTGCCCTTCTCACCCCCTCAGGTGCTCTTACAGTTCCCTCTGGAGGAAAGGGGGTGTTTTTGGGGGGAGGGGTAGAATGCCCCCCGGCTGTGCACCCATCCACCCCTCCTCCCCCGAGCCCTCTGCGGAGCCTCTTTTAGCCCCCCTCCTCCACAGCTCCCCCGTGGGGCAGGTGACAGCCCTCCACTGTGAAGGGCCGAGGGAGCCATGACGGATTCCACAGATGGACCGTGGAAATCGCCGGCAAAGACCTGAGCTCTGTGGAGCAACAAAGAGCCCGAGAGTCACAGAGAGAAATATGGGTGGAAAAGAGAGAGATGGGGAGAAGGGAGACAAAGAGAGGCTGAAAGAGGGGGAGAAGGAGGGAGAAGGAGAGAAAGAAGATGAAGAAGAAGGTGGTGATTGTTTAAGGAGAGTGGCGTGCCCAAGTGCAAAAAGTTTGTGGGCTAATTTAGGAGTTTGCTATTGTTTGAAAGGAAAAATGTGCAAGTGTGACGTTTTACCCTAACGTTTTTTATACAAGCTAGTAGCCATTTTTATCATCTAGAGTTCTACCTGTCAGCCATATCATGTTCAGCCCGTGCATCTTCCCTCTCGGTATCATTTTGTTCCACTGACCATGCTTCCCCACAAACATTGTTATCATTTTGTCCCATCATCTTATCTAACTGTATCTTGTGATGTATAACTTAACGAAGCAAAGTGAAACAAATGAGCCCGCTTAAGTCCTCTGTGCAGGATCTGATTCAGGGTTGTATCACGACTAGACTCCTGAGACTTCAGAGGTGCCACTCTGTCGCTTCTTTTGAAATGTTCTCGAAATCCCAGTAGCAGTCATAACCGATAGATAATTCCAAAGTGATTAAAGATTTTCCTGGCTGCCTAAGCTTTCCCAGGGCCCAAATCCCTGTGAAATTCTGAGGAACGTGCATGCTGCTAAAGTCGGGGGGAGCGAAAAAGCATTCCTAGCAGCCCTCCTCCATGCAGGAACTGGAGGGGGAGGCAACAAAAGGCCTCATCTCTTGTTTTTCAGCCATCCTGTCCAGAACTCCAAAGCCTTGCACTCTACACCCACAAATTCCTCCCCCACCATCTAAAACACAAGTTCTGTAACCCCACTAGTCATATGTTGGTGAAAATGTTTGTGTTTTTTGGTTGGTGGGGGCCTGAAAAGCTGGAAAGATTTTGTCACCACCCTGTGTTTAAATTCCAAAACAGCTGATGAAAGTAAATCCTAATTCAAAGTGGCCATTTTGAAGTGTGTTCACTTATCTCTGCAGAGGAGAGTGGTAGCGTACCATTTCTGTTAAAATGCTGAACTTCTAGCAATCAGCAATCTAAGTGCTAAATTGCAAGATATTCAACAGAGGCTTAAGGCAATGTCTCCATTTCTCTCACTCCCCCTTTGAAAATATTTTACTTATTGCCTGCCTTATGCTTGAATGTTTCTTTACCAATTTGCTCCTAATGCATGTTAAGTTGACTCCCACTGCTATTGGTGTTGCAAAGGAGAAAATCGCCGAAGGGGAAGAGAGGATCAGTTTCACATGAGGGGCCCTGAGATATTTGGATTCTCTTGTACTTTATTGTTGCTTCTGAGGGGGAACTAATACAGTGTTGCACACAAAACTTCCCCTGTGCTGAGAGGGAATTAATTAAGTGTAACACAAAAAGTGGGACTTTGGCCTTGGTGAACTTAGAAGGGAGCCGATGGAGTGTTTGACGTATTGAGTTAAAAAACAAGCTGCCAGCTTATAGAACTTAGATCACAATAGTATTAATACTGATCTGAGACACAGATGAAAAGTAAAAACACAAAAGCTGTCAGGACACATGATATCACTGCAGCTCAGTCAGCCCTAAGTCAAAAGAACAACTTATGTATTTCTCAAATTTTAGATATTGATACAATCAATTAGTGGACTGATATCTATACAATTAAATATCTTCTTTCAGAAAGTTTATGTCATTTATCAAGCAAAAAGGCCAAATGTTCTATTGTGACAGCTTCTCAAATGTGACATCAGAAAGGAGCTCGGACAAAACAATTCATCAAAAATGATTCGGTAATGAAAGTAGTTGATAAATGAAGCCCTAGATCCAGTGTCAGTTTAATTAGTTCAAATAGTTTGAATTATCTAACACTGAATGTTTATTGTGTGTGTGTTGTGTGTGTGTGTGTGTGTGTGTGTGTGTGTGTGTGATGAAGGGGAGTCAAAAATGTTATTAGCTTGACACTAGATTGTAGATGTAGGGATAATTACTTGGGTAAATAGTAATAATTACAATTATTTTGTTTATACAGTAAATTGGTACTGCACCCTTTTGTCTTGCTAAACTTTTAATGTCCCATTTAGACTGTAGACTTGACGACTAATATCCTAAAACTTGAGACTGACCCACTGTGATGTCTGATTATGTCTGCACAACTGCGTCAGAAATTGCCCTATCCGAACTGTGAATACTAGTGATGAGACAGAGAGAAAAGAAAGAGAAATTTGAAAAGGAGAAAATGGATTCATATTTAGTCCTGCTTAGCTTGGTTTTAGAAAATGTTTCCTCCACTCCTGTCAACACACACAAACACACACACACACACACACACACACACACACACACACACACACACACACACACACACACATGCTTGAAGAATGGCCCCTGTATCCAAATTAGCCTTTTGTATGGCTTTTAGTCTACCAGTCCCCCTGTGGTGCACTGGGAACCTTGTCCAGTGGGATTATTCCTGGGGCTCAGAATATTTCTTCTGAAAGGAGGTCTGTTTGGCTACAAGACCACGAGGAGGACCAGTACCTTATGGTGTTTGTGTGTGTGTGTGTGTCTGTGTGTGTGTGTGTGTGAGTGTGTTTGTGTTAGAGTGTGTACAGAAAAGAAATAACCCACCTTACTGTATAAGTAAAAAATATAAGTAAACAAGTGAAAACAGAGAGCAAATCAGTGGACATTTCGCCATTCTGTTGAATGTTACAGCTACCCTATTATCATAATATATTCACCAACAGCACTGTGACGTATTGGTCTATAACACCAGCATGTGTGCTGTTCAACAGGGTGTCAAACAGTGTTCACTTTAGGATGTATTGAGAGACTCTGCTGAAGCTGTTAAGCAATGTGTGTGTGTGTGTGTGTGTGTGTGTGTGTGTGTGTGTGTGTGTGTGTGTGTGTAGTGGGGGTTATCAGAAAGAAACTTTAATAATTATCAGGAGCAGGCAAGTTTTGCTCGATTAAACACCTGATATTGGGAGAAAATCTCATCCTGACTGTTTTCCTATTTTTCTTCCCTAATGCGTTTGAACAGCGAGTCACTCAGATGAGGGTTCAGATGTTGAGTCTGAGCCTGATCTGCCTCTAAAGAGGAAGCAGCGGCGCAGTCGGACCACCTTCACGGCAGATCAACTGGAGGAGCTGGAGAGGGCCTTTGAGAGAACCCACTACCCTGACATCTACACCAGGGAGGAGCTCGCCCAAAGAGCCAAACTCACCGAGGCCAGGGTTCAGGTACCTACAAAATGCTTTTTAGGAAGAGAGAGAAAAACTGATTTCAGCTTCTGAAACACAGGAATTTATATGATAGATTTTCAAAAGGGTTTCATAAGCTCAAGGGTTGTAAATTTTACCTTAGGATCACAGATAACCATGAAATCCTTCAGTAGGAGTTAAAACATGAAAATGTTTTAAAACATGGCACAAACACTCTGCTCACTTATTCAGCTCTGTCTGACCTAACACACTATTGTGCATTAACAATAATGACCTGCCTTCACATACGCACCCACACTTAAACAAAACAAAAACCTTGTGGCTTTATACACACTTTGACCATTTAAAGGCAACCTGCTGATCTCTGTTTGCTACACACACACACACACACACACACACACACACACACACACACACACACACTTCTCATCCTCACTCCCAAGGGCCCAATCTGGACTTTCCTATTCCTGATCTGAGGTCCAGTAAATTCTTCTTCACAGGCTCCATATGGGAATGTAAGCAGGCCCAGCATGAGCCCCGTCCATATGGGCACGGAATGTCACTCACACACTCCGAGCAACTAGCCATTAAACACACATCTAACCCACACACACAACTTTTTTTCTTACATTTTAGTAATAATAATAATAATAATAATATTAATAATAATGATATTCACATTGTTTCACCTTCCTTTTAAGCTTCACATTCTGATAGAACTGTGAGAATAATTTCTATGTTATTGTATTGTGCACCGTATATGTGTGTGAATGTATATTTATCATTTAAACAAATAGAATGTCCTAGTTGCTGTCAATAGCTGCAGCAGATTTTGTTGTGATTTTGTCTGCTAATACAATAGCTGGATTGTGTAAGATCGCACACTGTAGTCTGAGGAACACACATCACACACACTAATCAATCGTCGTCATTGTCGTTCTAGGTTTGGTTCAGCAACAGGCGGGCAAGGTGGAGGAAGCAAGCAGGAGCCAGTCAACTGATGGCATTTAATCACCTGATCCCAGGGGGTTTCCCACCTTCAGCAATGTCCAGCATGTCCCCCTACCAGCTCTCTGACAGCCCCTACCCCCCCTCATCTATAGCACAAGGTAAGAGATGAGACAGACTCATATAATGGATGCAGTGGTTGAGAAATATACACTGTAGCAGTTCAAAGTGCCATGAGCATAGGGTTTGTTGTTGATGCAAATACTAAAATAACATTTTGTTTATTTTTGGGAAAATAATTAGACATATTTGCTCTTATAACATTGTATTAAGTTTAAGTTACAAACCTTTCAACTTTCTGATGGCTTTTATGGTAAGGCTCTTCTCAGGCTCAGTTAACAGTATTCAAACAGTACGTCTGTGTACAAGTTATGGAAAGAATTTGTGAGGTACTGTACATGGTGTAGTAAACATCTATGTGCACTTCTTTTTGATTTATTTTTTAAATCAATAATTATGTTGAACTAAGTGTATTTTGACAGAAGTATTGCTTTGTATTTATTTATTGAAACTGTTAATTTGTGTTTGTTGATTTAAAATACGCTTTAACTCAGCTTGAAAAATACATATTTTTGTATTAAAAGAATAAACATTTTTTTCTTTATACATTTTGAACACACTTGAACATGTTCTCAAAGTTTTTATTGAATCCAGCATTTTTTCTTCTGCTTAAGTGAATTTCAACACCGTAACAACAACTCTGCTAGGGTGGGATGTTTTGGTTTTAATTGTCTTTTCACTTATCCAAGTACTAACCACGTAGCAGTTTATGTTCTGCAACAATTTGCTGACCTTCCAGGTTTTTAAACTTACCATGTGATGCCTTTGATATTGTCAGAGCCCCCCAGCACGGTGCATCGGCCCCAGCCTCTCCCTCCCTCCTCGGGCCACCAAGCCACTGGTGGTGGAGGGCAAGTAGAAGGAGGCTCAGCCTACTGCCTTGCCTCTGGACGCCACTCCTTCTCAGGGTACTCGGACAGCTTTGGAGGACCGGGCAATCCCATGAACCCCGCCATAGGAAATGGACTCTCTCCACAGGTGAGACTAAAGGCTAAAATCTGTGGTGTTGTGCTGCTTAAAGTAAGTCTTGTATTTAAGATATTACAATAATTAAACTTAACTTTTCAGGGGAAATCTGAATCAGAAAAGGGTTTATTGCCACAATAAGGTACACTTGTGTGGAATTTGACTTGCTGAATTGCACATAAATAAATAAACACACATAAACAACCTAATCTTAATTTGTTGAGACAATGTGATTTGATTCCATAAAAATAATAATATTCGTAAAATTATTAAACACAATATTTCAGTTAAAAATGATATTAGATTAATTTGTTTTAATTAAACATGCATGTAATACTAAATACAAAAGATTTAAGTTTGTGTTTTTGTGGTGTTTTAATTTGACAGGAATAAGACTTGTGTGTTTGACACTGTACTTCCCTTTAGAGATTCAGATAGTTTTACTTGCATGGATAATACCCATAACATGCCAAGCCAGAGCTGGGCAGAATTAGATTTGAGCATGATTTCAAAGAGTTGAACCCGGCTGAGGTATGCATGATTTACCCTGTCAGACACACCGCTTCACACAATACCTTTGAAAAGTCAAAAACACTCTTCTCAAGTAATATTTCATGCAGGTGTTGAACACACAAAAGCACAGTCTCCCAGCCTGCTTACCGATTTATCCACTTGTCTACTAAACACTACAAACCGTACGCTCGACAATCACACACTCCTCGGCAGTACTGGAGGAGGGCTTTCTCACTGAGGGAGGGGAAAAGTACGATGACTCGAGAAGGACAGAGGACAATTGAGTGTGTGACAAATGAGAAGTGAAAAGACAATTACAGCCAATTATCCAGGCATGAAGTCCCAAGGTCTCTGCACCTAGACGGAGGATACAAGAGAGGAGACAGAGGAGTTAGACCTTAACAGGCAGAAAATGAGATTTCAGCCTGGCGCAGTCTGACTCCTCAGAGAACAGGCCGCAGCAGTGTGAAGACAGAGATACACTCACACCAATAAACACATGCTCTCAGGTCCACATAATTACAGACACACACACACACACGCACAGTGTTTATAACTGATCCACACCATGACTTTTTGAGGATCAGTTAAGGATTTTGCAACTTCTTTTACACAAATATGACACAACATGGTTGACCAGCATGGCTAAGTCAACTTTTCAACTTACTGTTTGGATTGGAAGATTGATTACTGCATTTGTTATTTCCAATGCAGCAGCAATACACTGATCAATAAGCATTTTTCATTCATAAATAAGTGCACACTACTTTTAATTTTCGGCCATTTTGTTGTATGTGTTTGGGACAATAAGTGTGTACATTCCTCTCTCTGAAAATGCTATTTGCAATTCCTCTTTTACACACACATGCTTTACATATTATTGTGCGTAAAGGCAGCTAGACACAGCATTATCATAGTCATGTATATGTCCACAAAAACTGCTACACACTCCATGCTATGCTATAGCCCCAAGGGAAGTTTCTCGTGATTGCATTCTTAAAATGTTTGCCTCAACATTCCTCCATGTAATAGCAAAGGTTCTAATTTATTTGTATATATTTCATACAGCGGGAAAGGAATGTCCCGTCTCAGATGTTCCCCCCATGCCCGATCCCAACATTCTTTGCTGCTAACTCCTGGATGCACTGATTCAGGCCGCTGGCAACGGCCGAGTTCCAATATGAGACACTGTGGATGGGTCTGCCAGCAGGCATCTCATGAGGCAGGGAGAGGCTGGGGAGAGAGGGATAATGGGAAGGGGTTTGATGAAGAGATAGGCAATCAGACAAAATCACAAAGAGGAAAGTCACCACACTAGAATCCATCAGTTTAAAGAGCATGTATCCTTGCTCCCTGTGGCTTGTTTAAGCAGAAGTGTATCCTTACTCTCTTTCTGTTTTAGGCCAAACCCTCCAAAAGCAGGTTAATTTTCTAAGAAACTGTTACTGGGCATAAGAGGAAATGCAACTCCCCTCTCCAAATCAACATGGACTCCTCCATTCACCTCCCCTACTTGGGAAATGATTTAAGCAGGGCCATGTGTGTGTGTGGATGTAGAATAATATGTCACTTAGAGGGCCAAGAGGACCCAAAGAGCAGCATACCTGCTTCTTATTAGGCAACTGAGCCTTGAGGTCTTTGCTCTGTTGAGAAGGAGGTGGGATATGATACATTTAGAGGTAGCAGATTCAGTTAGAGTTACTTTCATAAGTGATGAAGCCAGTCTTAATTTCTAATTAACCGCTTACTAAAGCTTTGATGATGGACAGGTAAAGTCAGCGAGCATTGAAGGGGGGTAGGTTGTATCAAGTCTGTTTTGAAACTAGTTGAAACACATTGCCCCACGGCTCTTTTCCGTCCGTTGCTGGCCAAGTTATATTCCCCCAAATTTGATTATCTGGTTGCTAATAAAGACCAGGTCAAGAGCTAACGGATTTCTCAAACTGCAAATCTATTCAGAGGTCGAACCTAGCTGAGCTCATGCAGACCTTTCTTCTGTGTTATCTTTGCCAGCATATCTTTCCCTGAGATAAGTTGTTATCTTGTGCCATGGGTTTTTGGAACAGCGTCCAAAAGGAATTTTAGAATAAGTGGAGCCGTGGATGTGAGACAAATTGCTTAATTCTTCTTTTCTGGTGCTACAGTATCTCTGTCTGGGACGGGCCTGCTTGGATCCTTTTGATGTCCGCGACGGGGATTTCCTATGTGTGTCTGAGTGTGTGTTTGTCTTGGTGTCTGTGTTGCAGATACAAAGACACATATTACACACAATACATATTACACACACTCCTGCGCTTGTACGCAAACAAATACATACATTTCCTACATTATTTTAACCCTTGTCAAAACACAACAGAAAACATGTCTTGACGTCACATATGATGCTGCACCCCTCTTGTTTGTGAAAAAAATATGGCTAGGTCTAGGGTTAATCACTGTAATTTAAAGAAATTCAGCCTGTTTTTAATAATTTCATTTACAGTATGAAGTCTACATGAGCAAACAAATGGAAGGGGATACATCCATTGTCTTCTGCTCGATTTTTAACACAAGTTAACTGTATTAGCTATAGCAACAATACTACAAGTCCTCCTTACATTAGAGCTACTCCCAGTGCTCTGACAGTTGACAAAACTAATTTAACTCTCTTCTTCCATCCTTCTTTCTTTTCTTCCAAGCAGGTGATGGGTCTGCTGAACCCTGGCGGTGTGCCACATCAGCCCCAAGGTGACTACGCCATCTCCCCTCTGACGGGCGGCCTTGAGCCCCCTGCTGGCATGGCCGCCAGCTGCAGCCAACGCATGGATCACATCAAGGGCCTGGAGGGTCTCACCAGCGTTCCCTCCATGTCATCTCTGCCCTCCCTGCCTAGCTCCCAGTCCTACTGCCCCCCTTCCTACAGCTCACCGGGCTACACCGTCGACCACGTGGCGTCCTACCAGTATGGCCAGTATGGACAAAGTAAGGTCAATACACTTCACCTTTTTATTCTCACCTTTTACTTCCACGACCACACCTGCACGAATAAATAATTTTAAAAATCATACCGTACATCCTCATACATCGACCAGATTTTAAAAGACCAACACAAAGAAGCCCAAGGCAACGGATATCTGGCCTAAATGTGTGAAATCCGGCGGATTTTCCTACGGCAACGGAGCAATTCCAGAAGTGGAAAGTCAGGGATATAGACTATATCTGGTACATTACGTGTATTATGCGTCTTCCTTATCAAAAAAATTAATAAATAATGTTGTAGCTGGTTAGGTGTTCATGTATTCTCCTGAGTATTTTAATCTAAAACTAAACTAAATAAAGTGGAGTAAAAGGTACAATATTTACCTCAGAAATGTGATGGAGTATAAGTATGAAGTAGCATTAAATAGAAATACTCATACTGAAGCCAACTACCACAAACTTGTACATAAGTACTAAATATACTTGACTGTACTGGTTACATTCCACCATTGCCACTATCGATTGACTCCATTCACACTGCATGCACTTAGTTTATAATGTTTAGGTAGTGCTTGGTATGCTTTAAAGAATGCACCACATTTTTTGTTGTCATTAGGTGCCCTGGCCTGGCATGAAAACTTATTGGATAGGGAAGAGCGTATGAGGGTTATGTACTTCTGTTTGAGGGCATTTACAGTCTGAACATTTTGGGTTTCTAACTGAGATCAGATAAATCACGTATTCAATTGTCCTCATTGGGTTTTTGTGCAGTTTGAACTCAGCAAACTCAGCCTGATCCTGGAAACCTAAATGTAAAGAGAGCAAGGAGAAAGAGTGAGAGAGAACACTAACATAGCTTGATTAATAGACAGTATAAAGATGACGGTCATCATGCAGCTTCCCTGATTCAATCATGATTTCGTAACAATGTGAATGGTTTTACAAAGCAGTAGTTGTGCGGCTCTCGCAGTTGCTGACATGTTTGATGTAACTTGTCAAAATTAAAAGATAAATATCCACAGGATTGTTTTTTAAGCTATGAACTGATTTTCAAAGACTTCCAATTTTCTATGTTCTGCAAACCACTGACTGGTTTTATAGTGGCCTTTCACCTTTTTCAATGAACAAATTAAGATGAAAATCTTAACCAAGTCAGCCGACGCAGTGTATGATTATTGGGCGTTCTGGTAGCGAGACACATAATTTGTAACCGCATATTCCTTGCTTTCATTCAGGTTGCTGTAGTACTGCTTGTTAAAGGCAGCTAAATTTGTCCAGGTCCAATCACGCAGTCTCAAGTGTTGAGGTTAATTGTGCAGATCTGATTGCATCTATGAAGCGATCAGCCCAGCACTGATACCGCGGTTTGGTACACTGCCGAGTCAGCTCCCATCAGGGTAAAGTGTAGCTGCAGTAGTGCCTGATAGCCCTCCTCGGACTGTTTGTCCTCAGAGAATACATACCTGTCCAGCAGTGAGAGGGTCTTTTCACTTCACATTACTGTTACGTTAAGGGTTAAAATCAACTTCAAACAAATCTCCATTGAACTCTGGAAGGCAACGTCGTTTTCTGTCACACCGTGATTACAGCGGCTGCCGTTTCCAATTTTGGTCTACAGGGGGTTGACCAATCAGGTTCATCCACTGACCTTGTGGCAACCTCGAGACAACCAGGCCCTTCAAAGAGCGTGGCAGGGGTTCAACAAATCTGACTGCATGTGTATCAAATGAATATCTGACTTAATATCCGAGAGCAGCAAATGTCTAATGAAATATCTCGGTCATATATCTTGAAGTAAATAGAATAAAGAATTAGGGCGACACACATGAAAAACCTCTGGCATGTGGCACCGTGCATCAACACACACACATACACACACACACACACACACACACACACACACACACACACACACAAGCTTAAAGGCAGCCACCAGGACAGCACACACACTCACATACACCTACACAGCGTTACAAGTTTGAGCAGTCCATCTTGATGTGATTAATCAGTGTGACTGGATAGCCAGTGTGCGGTTGGGTTTGGAGCTGCAGAGAAAAGGTGGGTGGACGGATCCTAATAGCCTCTGGCAGGGCGGCTATTAGAAACAGGTGCTCGGACTGAGGTCAGCTGGGGAAGTAGTGTTGGAGAGTGCTGTTCCAGGTTCCAGTGTAAGAGACAGGTCCACACTGCTGCACAGTTTTAACGACTATGTAGCTCTCACTGGACTGACTTTTGGGAAAAAACAACTGTGGAAATCCATGATATACTTGTTTGTTTTTATTTAGTAATGGCTCTGTTGCTAAGCAGGCCATGCTGCATTTTTTTTTCACAGAACTTTGCAGCGGTCACCTGTCAATTTGTGTGCCCAAGTTGGTCTTTCTCTTTGGATTTTCTGTTGATAAATGTGTTTCTTTATCTGCTCAGCCATGGTGGAAATCAAAGCTCACACTAACTACTTAAGTCAGAGACATAAAACACAACACTTCCTGTCCATCAGAGCAAGGATCTGCAACCACAAAGACACAACTCTTTATTGTGTATTGTTGTGTTTGAGGCTTTTCTACATATTGATTTTTTAATAAAGAAAACAAATTTTAAATAGCCTGCTAAAAAAAGGTGGATTTTGTAGTATTGTTATTATTTACACATACATCAGTGGATTCTGGGACCCCAAACAATCAGGAAGTAAAGCCAATGACAACTAATCACAAGGAATTACATTCTACAGTCAGATATGATGGGTATTGTATAAGTTGATTCCAGTACTTTTTAGACAAAACATTTTCAAATTGCACTACTTAAATTCCTAATACATACATAACATTCAAATTATTAGGAATGTCTTTACCAAAATGTAATTGCTGGCAGTGGGGAAATATAATTTAAAGGACACACAACTGAACACTTAACTGAATATATAAAGTATAACATGTCGACAGAAATAAACCTTTTGGGTAAATTTTGTTGTCTTGTCAAAATCTTCTGTGGGTGTAGACTTCAGTATTATGTAGCATGTACACCAAATGATGATTACATCCTACATCATACAACGGGTATACCATTCTTACGTTGCTTCTGAGAGTGAGAATTCTTGTATTTATTTGAGGCATCCTCACACTCCGGTTCCCTCCCTCCACTGACCTTACACCCCAAACCACTGTTAGCACATGCTAGGCTAACAATAGCCACATGTTAGCGGAATGTCACGCTTAAACATGTGCCCAAAAACTTACTGCGGCCATATATCTCTTTTATCATCTTTCCACCTTATTTTTTTTCCAAATCCCTTTTCACTAGTGATTTAACAACCGTTTCATCCTCTTTTTTTACAGGTGCCCTTTCTTATCTGAGGCCTGAAATCACCTGATCAAGAGCTTCAGACTTCACAGAAGGACATTTGTGTGTACAGTGATGGAAATCTTGTAATATCCGGACCAAAATTTATTTTGCTACCATGTACCAGGACACATTCTCTACTGCAGGACATTTTATTATTAATTGTTGTTGGAGAAATTGACAAAAAAAAGAAGGGACCACAAGAAGGAATATCAGACCAAAAACTGTTGATTGACTGAGAACATTGCATCAGATGAATGGCAGAGATGTCAGCGCTTAATGAAGTTGGTGCAGTGGACCATCTACAGTGCCTTGATGTGGCACTTTCCACAGGAAACTCCAGTGACCAAGCACCATTCGTGGACTCTGCATGTGGGGTGTTTGTGAGGGCAGCAAACCCAAATCTGTTCATCATAATCTGCCAGCCTATGAGGCAATGCTTGAAGAAACATGTTTACATATCTTAGGGCCACATGAGTACATATGAAATTCCATGTATCCCCTAATTAATCCCCAAATTGTGTGTGCCGAAAGGGGAAAAAGAAAAGGGCTTTGTTGATTTTCTTTTACATTTATTTGAGATCTCTGCATCCCACACATGGAGAGAAATTCCAGAGACAGAGAAAACAAACGGAGGAAACATATCTGGGGGTTTTATTGTATCCGAAACTCTAATGTACACCACAGCTGTACTGCAGTGAAAGTTCATTCAAACATTCCTCCTACCTCCCCCCCTCCTCTTGCCTTTCTGTCTCATTGATGTTTCGGACGGTGAGGCAGGGATCCTGGCCTTTTGTAGTTTTAGAGAGGAACTCTGAGGAGGTCAGGGGGTGACTTTAGGAAAAGTGACAGATGAGAGAGCAGTAGAGGAGGGTAGCGGAGAAGTGGCTTTAAAGGGAAGGGGGTGGGGAGGGGGTGATAGGCAAGATCGATCACAGGGTTAAAAACCCTTTAAAGATCCTCTCCCGGCAAGAAAAAGCCACCAGGTCACAAGTCACGACCGAGAAACACTTGAGAAACTGAGAGAGTTTAGACTAAAGACAGCCATTCTCCCATCTGACCAGAAGTGCAATATCATGTATCTTAGACTCGACTTCACAATGAAAAAACAATAAAACAAAAAAATCGAACGTGCTTCTTAAAGTCTTACGAAAGGGTTCGGATTCATTCTCTGGATCTAGTTTGGGACCTTGCAAAGGAACAGCACATGTGCCTTTGAAGGCTTTTGGGTCCAAAACGAATTTGAAACATGGTTAATATTGCTGGAACAGCTCACTGAGGACCACATTTATAAAGACCTAACTCAGTGTAGTGTCACGAGGAAAAGAATGAATCAAGGGAATGCCAATGTAAACAGAAAATTACCAGGAATGACAAAGCCAAAACTATACTTTATTTTTTTTTGTGTTGCTTGGGAGCTCTTCTTGTTTCTATTGAGCTCACTCTTGAGCATATTGATTAGGTTTTTAACGCATTCCAGACATATTTATTGTCTCAAATGTTCTGTATGTCAACAGTGTTGTGGTAAAAATTCCCACAATGTACAAGTGAGCGGCAATACTAACGGTTCAAAACTACGGTTCAGAATAACAGAATGCCTTCATATGCACTCTTGTTTTGTAAATCTGTCTATGTTAGAAAGAACCAGTCCTTTTAATTCCTTTGATATATTTTTTTTGTATTATTTGACAAAGCGATATGACATAATGTCATGTGTACAAGCGCATTATCATTACTATTTATAATAAAATAAAAATTCAGAAAATAGATGCTTCTGTTTTATTCATGTTTTGTTCGTCTGATGGTAATTACTAAATGGACTCTTTGTGTTTATTTTTGCCACAGCATGAGATACAGAAAGTGATTGACTCTATAAAGAAATACCAGTGCACTGGGAGACAAATATGTACTTTTAAAGCTGCTCATGTGAATCCTCCAACCAAAATAGGCCTGGCCAAATGGGGATCACCAGGCATCCGATCCAATTTGACATTGAACACAACAGGCTTTCTCACAGATGGCTGTTAATGCTCAGACATCTGCATTGGTGTGTATTAATACCCCACTGGCCCCCTGCTACTGTAACAAACTGACTTTTGTTTAACAACCTCTCCGATGAAGAGAACAAGCCTTAAAGCGTTTGTACAAACAGCTCACCCAGTCCCTCCAAAAACCTCTGCAAGCCATCCACCCTGCTAACATACACAGGGCCCACTCTGTGTGTGTGTGTGTGTGTGTGTGTGTGTGTTTGTTTGTGCACCACATGCATTCATACATTATGTTCATGTTCACATAGTGTTGTTTCTGTGTGTGTGTGTGTGTGCGTGCGTGTGTGTGTTCGTGCAGCCTGAGGGTATTAAGACTAATTATAACATTCTTTTGATTAATAGTGTCTGCTAGCAGAGGGGGGGGCTCTATGTGCAGCCGGACCACACACTATAAATAAAGTGTAAGTCAATAACAACTTTAAGGATCACTCATAGTCTTGTCAGCTCTATTTGCTAAGCCTGAATAATTTGGCCAATGAGAGGACACTGAGACACGCACGGCAATGAACACACACACTCTCTGGAAAAGTATTAGCAGTGGCGCTCTAATCACCTGCGGTGATTAGATGTGGACACACTGTTGGTACATTTGGACACACACACACGCACACACATACACACTGTTTGCTTTCTTAATCAGTCCATACCATTAAAGATGAAGACAAATCACACCTGCAAAATTCCAAAGCTGAGACATTACTTTTATTAATGAACACTCCCCTGCACTGAAAAGGCTATTATTTCTTTAATACACCCCAGAGTGTCGTTAAATGGAACTATTTTAATGGTATTTCATAATGACAGATTTTTGGATAGTCGACCCTCGTCTGGCAGCAGAACTGCCAACAGGTCTTTTTGCTCTACGAATAACAGCTATTTTCAAATAACTCCAAATTAAATTAGCAGATTCTTTCTTATTATATATTATTTTCACACCTGTGCAAACTCCAGAGGAGTTTGATTGTTGGCTCAGGGCAATTATCAAGGTGCTAATTCATTTTGTGTTCTGCATAGTGTGAGTTGATGGTTTTAAAGACTCTCCTGCTGAGACAAACATGCTTCTGCTGCGCTTGTTTAGACTTCCGAGTGAAATAAATGTAATATAATGAAAATATTTCCAATGTAAAATCCCATTACACACATACACAATAAGTCAATCTCTGTCTTTGTCGTTCTCACACATATACACACACACACACATTGAGTGAAACACTTAAAGCCTTTTATAAGCATGTGATCCAGTAACTCACAACTTAGACAACCCCCTGGGTTAAAGAATTTGTTTTTTTCCTCACTGTTGCGATCTAACATGACCTCAAGATCACGCCAGCAGCTGCTTCTGTCATTCTCACTAAGTTGAATGTGTGTGTGTGTGTGTGAACCTTTTCTGATTGTCTAGACGTACATCTAGCACATGTGTTGTGGCTATTTGTTTGAGTGCATTCAGTAAATAATTTAAAAACAGTTATTAAGTCAGAGAGAACCAGTTGGCTCATTGCCTCAGTGGTTGGCACAGACGGTCTTCAGTTCAAATCGGATGACCGTATCTGTAAATGTTCTCAGACGGTCCTTCTAAAGACCTACAGGATACACTGGGTACAGTGGGTAAAATGGAAACAGAATTTGTTTGTCTGCTCTGAACACAATGAGCAGTTAAAAAAGAATGAATGGATGCATTAAATGTCATGGCCTAATGTGTATCCAATCTAACCCTAGTTGTCAGACAATTGTCTAAACAGGTAATACTGTTGTGAGGTTGAGACGCACCTTTAAAGTGACAGTACCCAGTTATTAAAAGAGATTATGAAACCACACCAATTCAAACAGTACTAAATTATGTAGGCAAAATAAAGTTAATGTCCAATTTTTCTTTGATTGATTGTTCATCACAGTGATAACAGACACATAACACTGCAGTCTTAAAATGGGAACTATTCAGATGTATTATAGACTATTTCCTGGCTCATGCCCACATAATGCAACAGAAAAATATATTTCAATGTTTAATGATCTTAAACCCACTGAAGTAATTATTTTCAAACATCAACCCACATTTTTAGTTTTTTTATGACAGTGTTGGCACTTTGGCTTATTATTCATTTACATTGCCACACCACTGCATTACTATAACTTCTAAAAACATCAGATCGGTCCACTTCTTCCTGCACAAGAGATAACCAGGTGGAAGGAAGTGTTTCGGGGTATCTCATACGTACCTCAGCTTGCCATGCAACCCCTGTACACACACTTAACCCCTGACACTCCCCAGCATTCACACACTCTGTCATCACAGGTCCTGGCTGCTGCTGACCTGAGCACTAACACATGCTGGGGACAACTTAACCTCTGGCCCTCCAGAAGGAAAAACACATTGACAGAGCAGAGGGAGGGCAATGCATGGGGGTGGGGGGACAGGAACAGACAGAGGTGTGTGTGTGTGTGTGTGTGTATGAGAGAGAGACTGCCATACAGCCAACCAATGATACACAATTGTAAAGTGAGACATTTCCACATTATTGCTCTCATTTGTTAATCTTCAATGTTTTGTCTCCAACTAAATAACACATCTCTTTTGTCACGTGAAAACCATCTACATACAGAATTTGGTTGTTAACAGTTTTTCACTTCCTTAAAGGAACACACCTAATTATTGGGACTTTAGCTTATTCACCGTATCCCCACGAGTTAGAAATATCCATACATACCCTTCTCATCGTCTGAGGATAAAAAGGTTATTTAATGACACTGACAGGTGACTAAAGGAAACGTCCTGTGTCAAAAATAAAATAACAGATTTTCGCTTGGTTTGGAACACAACTCAAAAAAATGATAACATAGATATGGTTGCATTTTACATTTTATTGCTGAAATGTTACATATTGTACCTTTAAGTTTCACCATTCACGGTTTAAGAAGAAACATTGGAGTACATTGCCATGACCTGAGTCCAAGCTGACCACAGCTGCTGTTCTATGTAAATAAGGAAACTGCAGACCTTTCATAGTCATTCAAGCCAACACTGGGTGGGTTTGATACTCAAATGGCAGATTTTGTATGGAGTATCACTTTAAGGGTAATCCACAGCAGCCAAGAGACTGTTTTGACAGCGGTGGAGACAATCAATTGATAAATGTCTATGGAATCACATGATGACAGAGAAACAACATGAAGGAAGAAGACAGAGCAGAGGATTGCAGACAAAAATTTGTACAGTGTTTTTTATGTGTCAGCGGAAATGATACAATATGTTTCTCTGTAAAGGCACAAGACAATTGGCAGACGGTGATGCAGATCAGAGGGAAAGGGCTGGAGGAATGAAGTCAGACAGGAATTTCCAGGAAATGACGGCTAGCAAAACAAAAGCAATGTGACTGCATCAATACAAGTGCTGCCCTTCAGCTGTGGGCTGGCACTGCTTTTAGAGACTTACTCTGCCCAGAGAAAATCACGTCCTGTGTGCATTCACATGGAATAAGCAAAGTCTGTATTTTACTCAAAGTTACTGACATTATTCCCTGGATATGATGTCAAAGCTCTGTGTAACTGTTTAAAAGACAGAAAAAATTCCTTACATCATCATTGCAATTACATTTTTCTGATGGATTTGAGCTTGCTCTTTCTACGAATGAATGGGTTTTCATGATATTTAGCGAGATGAGCCTCCTGAATTTGCAATCCAAAATGTTGTCAAAACTTTCATTTATAATTGCAAAGATTGCCTCCATAATTCTCGACTGGGAATGAGGCAAGAAAAGGGTGTGAAGAAAACAAAATACCTTGCAAAAATGATTATCAAATTATTATTAAAAATGACTGAGCGTTGATTGCAAGCACACGCATAAGATTAACTTATTTGAATTTACTTTGGAGGCTAAAACTTTTTGGTAGGGCACCACATTGTCTTAATATGGGCCTGGTTACGGCTGAAAACAGAAACAGAAATAAAGAACTTTGCCGATTTTATATACTGTATGTCCGCAATTCAAATAAACTTGGTTAGAGGTAGGGTTTGGAGTGAGTTTTTGTAAGCTCAACGTCAGGATGATTCAGTCTACAAGAAAGCCAAAAAAACACAGGCCTTTAGGTATAATGCAATGGTGTCTGTGTCACGTCACGTTAGGTCCTCATTTTAGTAGTTTTACGTGAATCATTTTAAACCAATCCCTGATATTTTTCTAACCCTATCTAAGTATATATGTTGCCTAAACTAAACTCGTCCATAACATTAAATAGAAAAGTCACATGATTATGGTCACATGATTTAACGGCCACCGTGTAAATAGAATGATCAGTTGTCGTTTTTAGGAAACCTATAATGTTGTTAAGGAACGAGGATGCATGTTATATTGCTAACAGTATAAGTACTGTTGAAACAGTTTACCTCTCTGTACAGTATGTTACAGACCAGAGGTTAATGTAATGTCAGCAGAGGACATGAATCCAATCCAGTTGTCAATATCCATTCATAATTAATGCTATGTATTTGCCTTTGTCTTTTCATGGGCTGTGGGGTGCTGTATGATTGACAGGGAAGCGCCTATGAGTTCATATCTGAGACTTCATAAGTGCCTCGTGGTTGCAGATTGCACAACAGTATTGCACGTTACACAGTCAATGCAGCGAGGTTTGTCCGGGAGTCTGGGGACAAACCGGCAACCCTGTCATGTTGGCGATTGTGAAAGCTGAAACGGCAAGAGAAGGAAAGTGAGTGAATAAGATGTAGAGTGAATTAAGAGGAAGACAAAGGAAAAACAACACAGAGGAAAGTTGGTTGGTACAGAGGGCTTGTGGCTTTTGAGGTAAAATTTGTAATCCCTGAAAGAAAGCAAAGGGAGAGAAAAAGTTGTAATCCCTGAAAGAAAGCAAAGGGAGAGAAAAATGTAACTCCCTAATCAACAACAAGCAGATTGACAGAGGCAGATGTTGGCCAACATTTCTTGGAGGATTGTACTTACTGAGACAGATATTGTGTCTCTGCAGAGCTTGTTGTGTCAGTGGGAGAGTGGTGGGAGCTGGGAGGTATGCAAATTCTTTTTTGGAGAAGTATGTGATGTAAAACTGTGGAAGTGGGATAGCAGCTGAGGCTGTCCAGCGCCCATGAATCAGGCTGAGGCACCGTGAAGCAGCGGCCCTCATAGGAGCCAGATGGGCTTTTGGCTCGACACCGGCAGGGATGAAGGAACACACAACGAACGCACGCACACGCACAGAAGGAAGGAACAAACAGTCTCTTATATGCACTGCAGATACAAACCTGAAAATGCGGGTGAAAGCAACACACACATTTCATAACCTACCGTATAAAACAGTTTGGATTGATATGCATTAAGTGCACATAAAACATGCTATGTGACAGAAACAAGTCCGCACACACACACACACACACACACACACACACACACACAAACACACACACACCGACTTTGAAATTTCTATGGTAGAGATGCACACATAAGGAGCCCAAAAACTGACAAGAGCAAGTCAAAAGGTTGTCAGATATGTTAAAAATATAACTGAATACATTAATAAATAACTGTTAAATAGGCCTAATTAAAACAGACTATTATTTAAAAAAAAGCTTTATACATTATACTAACTATTCTGCTGATGAAATACATAAAGCATTTGTTTATTTTACTCTATTTTACTTTTTTGATCTTTGCAACATTTACAGTGGGGCTCGAAAGTTTGGGCAACCCAGGTAAATATTTGTATGTGCATAAAGAAGCCAAGGAAAGATGGAAAAATCTACAAAAGGCATCAAATGACAGATTAGACATTCATATGCCTAGGAAATAATTCATACTTCCGTCTTGTACACACTATCATGATCTTGCATATTGACCACGATACTCATACAAAACACAAACGCACACACTATTATAATCCTTTTACATGTATGAGAGGGTATAGTCATGCATGTGAGAGAGTATTGTAGCGTTTGTGTGAGAGTATAACAATGTATGTGAGAGGGTATAGTCGTTTATGTGAGAGAGTATAGTAGTGTGTGTGAGAGAGTATAGTAGTGTATGTAAGAGAGTATAGTAGAGTATGCTAGAGAGTATTGTAGTGTATGTGAGAGAGTATAGTAGTGTGTGTAAGAGAGTACAGTAGTGTATGTAAGAGAGTATAGTAGTGTGTGTAAGAGAGTACAGTAGTGTATGTAAGAGAGTATAGTAGTGTATGTGAGAGAGTATAGTAGGCCTAGTGTATGTGAGAGAGTATAGTAGTGTATGTGAGAGAATATAGTAGTGTATGTGAGAGAGTATAGTTGTGTATGTGAGAGAGTATAGTAGTGTATGTGAGAGAATATAGCATTGTATGTAAGAGAGTATAGTTGTGTAGGCTATGTGAGAGAGTATAGTTGTGTATGTGAGAGAGTATAGTAGTGTGAGAGAGTATATTAGTGTATGTGAGAGAGTATAGCATTGTATGTGAGAGAGTATAGCATTGTATGTGAGAGAGTATAGCATTGTATGTGAGAGAGTATAGTTGTGTATGTGAGAGAGAGTATAGCATTGTATTGAGTAGTTGTGAGAGAGTATAGTTGTGTATGTGAGAGAGTATAGTTGTGTATGTGAGAGAGTATAGCATTGTATGTGAGAGAGTATAGTTGTGTATGTGAGAGAGTATAGCATTGTATGTGAGAGAGTATAGCATTGTATGTGAGAGAGTATAGCATTGTATGTGAGAGAGTATAGCATTGTATGTGAGAGAGTATAGTTGTGTATGTGAGAGAGTATAGTTGTGCATGTGAGAGAGTATAGCATTGTATGTGAGAGAGTATAGCATTGTATGTGAGAGAGTATAGCATTGTATGTGAGAGAGTATAGCATTGTATGTGAGAGAGTGTACATCGAATGTGCATCTTTTGATGAACTGCAACAGGCTGCAGAACCACGTACAGATTATCTGGCCAATGCTGGATGTGTAAGGCCTTTGAAACGTATAGAGGACAAGGATCTCTTGGTGGAGGATGTTGTCATGTTTCAGGTGGCTCATCGAGTCAGTGGAGCATTTCAGAGGTTTGTGTAACTCCATTTTTTAGCAAACATAATTATGAATAATTAAAGATTTCAACATATATTTTTAAAAGCCAGTGTACAACCTTACACACACTCCGATACAGGCATGCATATATCATATAAAAATAACTTAAAGAACATCATGTTTTAGATAGTTATCAAAGACAAGGCCTTTTTGCATAACCAAAAACACTGAACTGTCTTGTAAGTCATCCCTTTTATGTGCTGTGTGATAATTTATCCAATTTGAAAACAGATATTTGTATCTTCTCATGATACATGTTAACAGATTCAGGGAGGGGATGAAGACCCTTGGTGTTCTTGGTGCAATAAGAATGCACCCAGATGCTTCAGACCGCCATCCCCACTCACAGCTGATGTACTAGAACAGCTCCTTGAAATTTGACTGTCAGCAGTAGGCAGCAACAAAACAAGGGCAGAGGAATGTGTGGTTGCATTTTGGAGGGAGTACCCTCTGGATGTTGAGGGTAAGTAAGTATTATTGCTACTACCCAACTATGCCCAATGTGTTTTCTTTTGTTAAATTAAATTACCTTCCTTCAGTTGTGGTTTGAGTGTAGTTTCATCAGCTACCTTTGTACAGTAGTTTTGTTAACTTTGATCACTCTCTTTTCACATTCTTTTCATATGCTTTTTTATGTCTTTCCCTTCTTTTTTAAAACGTTTTCTGCATGCTAGGTTTAATTTCTTTTTTGGTGTTCTTTGGTGTATTTCTTTTTAAGAGCAAAAGGGACCCTTTAAACTTGGGGGTGTCTTGGCCTAGGCGACGAGAGCAAATGCAATTCCACCCCTGGGCTTCTCCCCATGACCTTCAGTGGATTTTCTCCATGAGCTGCTACATTAACTTCCTGCGGTTGCCAGTCCTGAAAATATTCAAGGATTTCCAGGAAACGATGGATTTTGCATTAAAAAACACTCAAGGATTTGGTCAGGAATGACTTCAGAGAACCCCTAAACATACATTATTAAAATCTGTTGCCTGTTGAACTTTATTAAACTGATGAGACATTGTTGTCAATAACTTACCATTTCCTAATACATTAATGTCTTGTTTAAACAAATGACAATGGAATAATCATTTAACTAAAAAGAAAACCATTTTGTTATTTTATTTGCTTGATTTAAATGTTCCTTGTTCCTCTGAGTTGGTGTTAGCTGTACCTTCAAAGCAGCAATCCCATTGGATAATGGTAAGTGAAAATGGCCCTTTTAGCCAATGAGAAAGTGAGAATTTAAACTGTCTTCCTGATTGATCAAACCAACTTTCTTTTCAACTCTACTCTCTCATACACAACTATACACTCAGTCTCACTCACACACACACACACACACACACACTACTGTACTCTCACACTACTGAACACTCACATACACTACTGAACACTCACATACACTACTGAACACTCACATACACTACTGAACACTCACATACACTACTGAACACTCACATACACTACTGAACACTCACATACACTACTATACTCTCTCACATAGACTACTATACTCTCTCACGTACAGTACATAGCTATATATAATATATATAATATGGAAGATCATGATAGTGTGTGTAAGACAGAAATATTAATTATTTCCTAGGCAGCCTCTCATAGTTTTATGTTTTATATTTTGTAGGCTTGGTGTCATATAAAACAGTACTACAGAGACACACACTTGGAAAATAAAAAATCCCATGAAGACGGAAGCAGGGTGTCTGTGAAAAGTTTCGTCCAACTTCTTGATTTTCATTTGACATCAAGTTAAAACTTCATTAGTTTAAACACTGTATTTGGAAAAGAAGAGAGAAAAGAAGACCACCTTAAACTATTCTTAAAAATGTACATTGGTTTTTGAGCAGTGATAAGTTCATAATGGCTCAAATGAAACAAAACAACCAAAAAACGGGGGGACAACAACCAAGAGAAAAGGCGGGAGGAATGAGGTAACCACAACAGATACTCTGCCCTCAGATCATTTGAGCAGGTCAAATTCAATGGGGCTTGAAAAGTGTATGTTTGCTGCAATGAATGGTTTCCTAAAGCCCATCATCCCTGTCTGCTTGACTTAAGTTAGACAGACTGTGACTGATTTCAACCCATAGTGAACCCTTATGATCCAATGTTTACATGGCGCAAAAGAGAAGGGCAGAGAAAACAGAGCTGCATTTTATGGACTGGATATTTATCAGGTTTTGATGGCCATTCCTAGAACAAAGACACATTTCAATGGTTGTTTATTCACTGATATTTATATACTCATTTTTAATCATTACAATTTTATTTTTTTTAAACTTGCATGTTCAAACTTTGCCGAAATGCATACCTTAAATATACAAAGGAGTTGTTTGTATGGCTTTATAAAAAAATATTTTTGTTCAGCCCAAAACACATAGGTATTAACAATAATGTATAATGAATATATATTTAAATTATTGCATATATTTTATGTTATAGTTTGAAAGGTTAAAGCCTTTTTCTGGGAGGCCGAACATTCTGCACACTTTTAGTGTAAAAAACAAACGTCACTACCCAGTGTGTATGTAACAGAAATCTCTCCATAAACATCTGTAGCAGCTTTTGATCATGTTCATAAATATTTCCATGATTTTATCCACTGGTCCCACAAAAATCCATGGGCCGATCCAGAGCAGTGTGCCACAGTTTCATACACTGCGACTGTCTGCTTATTATTACAGTATTCCAGAAGATCATCTGCTTTGAAATATGGCCGTAATGACATGAATCAAATTGCTGTGGCAGGATTTGGTTTTTGTGGTGTCATATATCCAATAAATCCATTCCAAGGGAAAGCAGAACAAAGGGTGATAATTATGAACAGATAGAAAATGAGACCCATCACATTGAAGGGGCTGAGTCACACTGAACAGATGGTCAACCTTCAAAATATCCACAATACATACAGCTAAATTAGAATCTGCAAACAGATGAAAAATCCACTTCATGCTGAATCTTTTATAGGTAGATTTATTATCAGCAATAACCCGAAAAGAAACAACATACAAAAGTTATTTCAAGTGCAGCTCAGACACACTAAACATTACAAATTGTGATCAGTTGTGATTTCCCCTCAGTTGAATGGACAAACTGATTTATACACAGACCTAATACACAGAAACAAAACTGTATTTCATGCATTGATGTTTCTGCAGTGTACACCCAAGTAAAGGTTTCCTTCAGCCTGTAGTTTCCAAAGAATTTTCATATTTTGTTGCCTTCAAGTGCAGTCTGAAGCCTTGCAATCTTAAGTTTAGTGCACACAAATACCCCAACAGGAGGACCAACATGTTCTATAATGTTCTCTTTTTGGTGTGAAAAGTAATGTAGAGTCCAGAAACCATGTAGAAGTTATGAACGTCAGAGCAGGAGATTGTTTTACATGACAGTATCAGTGATTTGAATATTATTAAATATAATATTTAATAGTTTAATGACATTATTGACAAGCTTCCATTTTTTGTCTTTTTTTTACATTCAGCCAATGTGCAATAAACAACAATGACAAACATTTCATTAACCTTTTAAAATACATTTTGTTTTCTTGTTTAATCATGTGGTTTTTTTTTTACTGGCATCATGCAAGTTCTCACTGAGGAGGATTTAAAGTTTACATTCATTCATTCTACTTTTGGCTGGTGAATATATACAATTAAGTTCATTTCTTAAACTTTATTCTGATTGTGCCAACAATCTGATTGTGTAAACAAGAGCCATCATTTAAATAACCCAAATGTGCAACATAATGTATTCCCATTAAAACTAGGGTATATAAACTGACAAGGAGACATTGAAGGCAGCATTATCCCCAGAGGCTTGTTTCCTGCTGAATTGGCTTTTCTGCTCTCAAGAACATACACTGCTGAACACAGACCTCTGCTGGATACTTGTTGTAAACAACTTTCTAGTTCACTTGAATTCATCCAACATCAAACTTGTAGACTTGCTGTTTTAAGGTACAACCTCAGCCTGCATTAGATTATCCAATATACAACAATTCTGGTTGTTATTGTTCTGAATTGTAATACTGTCTCTGATACAATGGTGGTTCTCATGCTTGTATATCATGCTCTGGTGATTGACATGCCATCTGATGAATATGGTGTCAAAGAGCTACACCAGTGATAAAGTACAGTATGTCACTTTCAAAAAATTGGAGGACTCACAAAAGACAGATAAAAAAACTGAAGCAGCAGAGGCCGAGATATCCAAACGTTTAGTCCCTATGGGTCAAGCTCTAAAACCCTGGGTACTACAATTCCCATAATGCAACCCAGTGTCTTCCATCAGGCCCTCGCTAATGACTGCTTCCAGTCCACCAGACCTTTTGTTATACATTTTATTTTTCAAGCCCAAGATGTGTGAGACATAAAATGACATAATCAGTTGTTTTCTCTATAGGATCACAAAATACACTAAACACCTGTTTTTCTGTAGTAATCCTTATGATGACCACACTGACCTTTATGCTTAAAATGAAGTTGAGTATTTTATCCTACACAAAACGTTACCAATATAAAGTTGGTATAGATTCAATAAACTAACTTTAATACAATGTTCCATGTTAGGATAAGTTTTGTCTTGCTAAGATAAGGTTGACTGTATAACTGGGACATTTTGGGATACATATATATATCCCAAAATGTCCCAGTTATACAGTAAATGTTGTAAACATATTATTTGTAAATCTTTACAATTATTCCCCGAAAGAACTAAGCAGGCCTGCCTTGTAGCATGACCCACATTTTCTTTGAAACTTGCCTCTTTCAGTATGTAGCTTTGTGGACCAAGCAGTCAAGGAACACAGGTTTAAAGTTCAAAAGGTTGGGTTTATTTCCCCAAAAACAATGATTCACAAGCAAATAAAATAAAAAGGTCAATAAAAGATAACTTTTTTTGTATAATAAGGCTAACAAAATCAAAATGTTAACTGAATTAACAGACCTTATACAAACTGACTAAACCAATTGACACACAGAGCGGAGGACAACATGGAAATAACCTAAACTTGCCCTCAAGCCCTCTGTGGAAACATCTGCATTTATGTTCCACACTTTTTCCCCTTTACTTTGTTACCTGTCTGTGTAAATCCATGAAAACACAATTATAGTTCTCCCATCACAGTGTCCCCATTATAGTATGCATGATACTTCTGTTTACAGATCCTCACGTTTTTTCATAGCAGGGTCCACCCAATAAACCCTCTAGGTGGCAGCAATTGCCTGCTTTTGGCTGGAGCTGATGAACCGATTAACCTCTACTTTCCACCCCAGAGTAAGAGAATCATCAACCTCCCAGCACAGTAACAGATATGAGCCTGTTTTATGCTGTTATGCTGTTTTATCTCTGACATTTTAAACTGCCAACTGGGCTATAGCCTATGGGATAATTTGGTATGTTCAAGTGTGTGTGGGAATGTAAATATGTCTTTAGGATAAAGTAAATTGCCAAGAGTCAATCCTAATTTCTTTTTCCCCACCTCGCTGTTTAAAGCATGCACACTCTTTGCATATTGCTGGTTAGAGCTGCATGTACAGTATGTGTGGGTTGCTGCAGCCTCCTGGGCGCTGCCACCCTGGCCAGACTACTAATGCCATACCTGATTCTCATTAGACTGTCCCGTTTGAGTCCGGCCATCTGCACCAGCTGGTTGGCAAACCCTCTGCCAACCGTTTGATGTCGACGAGGAGCTCAGCGACGTGCTCACAACACAGCGTAAGACTTATAAACATCTTTTTATTTATTTATTTATTTTTTTAAAGCCTGAGAAAAGTCCTGATGTTTTCATCTAGGCTGGCAGGCTTAAAGACGACCAAGCTTTGTTTGGATGGCATGGCAAGCAGGTTTGCACAGTTTGAGATGCCTTAGATGTGCTGGATTTGTCTTGGCAGATGCTTAAATAGAAAGTGGATAAGGTGATGTAGTGGTAAACAGAGGAGCTGGAAGACTGAATGTACAAAATGTCTTCTTGACACTGGGTTACAGCCTACAGTATTTAGCAAAATCAACATCTCAAAATAGTTCCATAACTTGTCAACATCTCCCATTGAGATTGAAGGAAAGTCAATAAGGTGTACCTGCTTTACCCTGATATTATCTCAAGAAACATCATTTTCCACCATTAACATTTGCCATTGGATTCAAATTGTGTTTACACCTGAACACTTTTTGAGACACATGCTAGGGATTTTTTTGGGGGACTTTTTATGGCCTTTAATAAACAGGATAGCTTTACGACAGGAAAGGGGAGTGAGAGGAGGGACGGCATTCAGCAAAGGACCATGGGTCAGATTCAAACCCAGGCCACTGCCAAGGCCTCAGCCTACATGGGGTGCACAGTCTTATGTGCAAGCTATAGTTCACCCCAGGTTTCAATGTCCAGCGTAAAGGTTAAAGTAATTCAGCACCAAATTAACAGAACATATAACTGAATAATTTCAATATGAAAAATAATTTAAAGGTGTGGAGTGGGAGGTCTCTGCCTCCAACCCAATATAATGGAGTTGAGTGTAAGTATGTATGTGGTGCACAGCATGGTGAAAAATTACATTTGAAAAATTCAGCAGCAACTTCTCTTTCCTTAAAATACAAGTGCCCCAGTTACTCTGGATAATCCACAGAGCAGTTTTTATCTGGACTATTTCTTCAGTACAGAGAAGTTCAAATGAAAACTGCTCAAAGTGAAGTGTTTGGATTATTCAGAATAACCCTTTTTTTGGGTGAACTGACCCAGAGTGAGTTGTGCTGTGTTTAGCATCTCTAAATACATGCTTCCAACATAACAAATCTTGCCCTCCTGTTTTTATTAATTTTTTTTTTTTATCACCAGCATATGTATCAGCGACTGCTCTGCCAAGAATACATCACTGAGTATTTTGGCCCGCTTTGTCACGCTGGCCTTTGGGGCATACAGAGCCGTCTAATGGATATATGATGCTTCTGGATATCTACGAGGTGAGTAAACATGTGTTCAGAAATACTGGATATGGGTAAATACACCTACAAGTGCAGGCTGACACATGGCCGAGCTAATCCTGGTCTCAATCTCTTCATCTACCTCTTTTCCTTCATCGCTTCATTGGCATCCACAGTTTGAAAACAAAACTGCATGAACCCTAGAGTCTAAATCAGAATGGAGTGAGAGTGGATGGGAGGACAATGAGGTGTCGGGAGGCAATGTTTTAAACATGGTAATGGCTCACACTCCATCATGTGGAGTCTCTTAGGGCCTGCTGCTACCAGACCTGCATTGCTAGTGGCCCTCTGAAACTTAAAGATGAATTAATCATTGCCTTCTCTTCCATACTTCTCATCACTCTTTACTCCTCCTCTCCTCCATTGCAGCTCTTAATCAAACTCCTACAAATACTCGCCTCGACCTCTCTCTTTTATCCCATTCATTTTCCATGTGTAAACATTTGCATGCAGCACCTTTTTTCTTTTCTCTTACCTATTCCCATCTTCCCCATCTATCTATCACAGCTTAAATCCTCCCCTCAAGCGTCTGGTATTGATGTGTAATGCTGACCCACTTTATTTGATGGGGAGCTGGAAAGAAGGAAGCAATGACTGAAGGAAAGGAACGGTGAAAGGAAGGTCTCCTCCTCCTCTTCCTCCTTTCGCTCTCCTTCCCTGCTGCTCATGTCCCACAGTGCTGTGTTTAAGGTAAATATTTTTACAGCACCATTCATCACAAGGGCTTCTGGGACGGCCCTTCCCCACTTCGCAAACCCTATCCTCAAGATCAAATATTCATATGCCCTCTCTTCGTCTCTCTCCCTCCTCATCTACTATAACCTGGTGTGTTTAACCCCCACATCATGTCAATTCTAGTTGTCACTCCCACTCCTTTTTAGCCCCCTGACGTTTCACATTTCCACACAAGAAGTCCCATACTCACTTTACCAGTGTAAGGGTATGTGTGTCATGTATGGGTCACACTTCACATGCAGTTAACACGTCAGGTTGGAGTGACATGCACAGCCTATTCCCTCATGTGTATTTCAGTATGTTGGCTAAGATAATTAACGAGCAGTGCAACACTTTCCTGCATACAGTAATATGCATGTGATGACAAAATGAAACCGATGCGTCTCAAGTGAAGCTGGAAGAATAACATAGGACTGATGCATGCTAAGTGGATGCTTAACTTCTGCTTGTTTTCCACTCTCTCCTTCCTCACGTTCTAACAACCTCCCTCACACTCACCACCTGTCACTCACATTCATGGATATTCTTCTTGAACCCAAAAAAGTCCATAGAGGAAAAGATATACTATAGTGGCAAAATATGTTGTGGCTTTCTTGTACCTTGTCTGTGACCCTGTGTCAAAATCTGCTTGTAGGAAATCTATAGTACCAGTAACCCCTTTACTTAATTGGTACAGGCTAAATACACAATATACAGCGAGCAATAGGTAATGGGTGGTGGTAAGAGGCCAATGGGGGCCCAACAGTACATTTTTTTGCCCATGGGAATACTAACAGGTTAATCCAGCCATACAAAGAAAATATAAAGACATGTCAAGTTAAACTCACTGTAAGACATGTTATAGGAATATTGTAGTTATACAATAGGAGATAAAGTATAACAACGTATAGCTCAATATAATAGAGTCAATGTAAATTCCTCAGAAACTTCATAAGGATTATGCAAAAATCATGCTAGCTCAATACCTGAGGCCCCTCTTGGAAAGAAAGGACATTTACCTAACTACTGCACTGAGGTAGTTGTACTTGTAGTATTTCCATTTCATTACTTTATATTTCTACTCCACTTCAGAGGGCAATATTGTACTTTTTACAGCACAACATAGTGTATATAAATGACATATGATAAGATCATAAAACATGATGCTAGACCAAACAGCAGTATATATACTAGAAAAGGTTAAATTAGCTCCTCCTTAACTAACCAGCTACAACATTGCAATGCCACTTAATACATTACTACTGATAAAATTACAGAAGTAGGTATAATAAAACATTATGAAAGAGCCTCTCTGTATAAAGTCTGTTTAAAATTAAAGCTGCTTTTATCAATATCTTCATACTGACAGTGGATAAAATGACAGTGTAATGTAAACCTACTTTACACTGCTCAGCACCAAACAGACAAGCTACTTGTGAACATGGTGGATCTCTCTAATGAAGCCAGCTGGCAGTGATGGCTCTTCACATGTTCCCCACAAGTAATGTTATTAAACAACTCTTAACTTGAAATTTTTCTCGCATTGCAAGACCTTCCTCCACAGCAATGCAAAGGAAGGTCTGTTGTCCACACAAAACACCTGGATAGCAGAAAACCATGCTCTGGTTAATTGGCATTTCTTTAAACCAATAACAATTGTCTTGGGCGCTGATGGTGCCTCTGCAAAATAGCCTCCGGAAGGAACTTATTTTGGAGGTCTGAGGAGAGTTCTGGAATTGAAATGCCTGTTGAGTGTGGGATGAAAATTTTATAAAAAAAAATATAATAAGATGTTTCCTGAATCAACTGGCGTTTAGAATGCCAAATTAATGAATTTTATGTTGCTCTCTCCATTCCCTCTCTGTGTCTACAGAATCATTCTGTGATGACAGAGATTTAACCTTAGCTATGGACAGCAACAGGGAAGGACAAGGAGGAGACGGAGAAAGACAGAGAGTTGGGGAGATTTAAGGGGTATCTGAAGAGAGAGATGGAAGTGAGATGGATGGAGGACAGAAGAGCACGTGGAGAACCTGCATTTCCTGTCTCCTTCTGCTATGAATATTTGATGTGAGGGACTAAAACCAGCTTCGTGAACTCTGAAAAAGTGTGACAGCTGAAAAAAAGGAGAGCGGCTCACAGCAGCCATCCAGATGAAAAGCACAGGGAAAGATGCTACTCTGAGATGTCTGAGCAAAAGAGGCAGAAGAAGAGACATGCTGGAATCTGTAGACACACACACACACACACACAGGCTTGACTGACACGCCCCTTTATTGGAGAACTGCCACATTGTCTTTACTTTGGAGGATTTTGTCTATTCTCATTAGGACATGTGGTCATTCTAAAATGCAGTGGAACACACACACACACACAGGCTTGCACACATTGACGCCCCAAGGGCAGGCATGGCCATTGAAATATTGATGGAGGCTCTCTCCTTGCCGTAATGAAAAATCGTCCTCCGATAAATGTTTCATCCGTCCAGATGCATCACCTACCCATTTTTAACAGATGAGGCAATTCGCTGTAAAAACACAAACACTGGAAGTGGGTCTTGCTGCAATTTGTTCCCCCTGAGCATACAATTGAGAGGAACAAGGTTGAGATTTTAAAAAAGAAAGGGGAACAGAGGAGGAGGAAGCAGCAGTAGCACTTTACATCTGATTCTCACCTATACTAATTTCCCCCACACTCTTTACATAAAGAAAGCTTTTAACTGTGAATATGATGGTATGATGGCATTTTTTTAAAATTAAATATATTATATTGACGTAGTTGCTGATTAAGTATTTGTTGCAGCTCTTGCTGGGGCAGTTGTGAATGTTGTTATAGTTTTGTTACAATCTAAGTACTGGACACACTGAAATCTAGACCACATGATGGCCATAGATGGTTAATGTAGCACCAAAGTTTTTACAATTCATCTTGAGGGGTACAATAATGACTGAACCAAATGTTATGACCATCCAGCCAATACTTTCACTCAAAGTGGAGGAGAATCACAAACGTCAGTAGGATTCATTCTCTCCAGATCATGGATATCTTTTCCAAATTGCATGGTAATCCATCCAATAGCTATTGAGATATTTCAGTCTGGACCAAAGTGGCGAACCAACCAATCCACAGGCACTGCCATCCCTACAGCAACGCATAGTAAAAACTACAAAAACTGGATTTAGTGCATCAGTGGATCAATGTTGGGCATTGTGATAACAGAAAATGTAAATCAGCATGTAATGCCACACCCCAACATACTGTATGTTAAGCAGCAAGTCACAAAAAAACAAACATTGTAAATCAGTTTTTATTTAAAAACAAACAAAAAAACAGATTGAAATGGGATGGTTTCTTGGAACAAGGAATTCAGAAACTGAAGTAAAGTAGCGAAAAAGTACATCACTTTATCACAGAATAGCCCATAAACTGTGCTCAATATTCCAAGCTGATAACTTCTTAGAGAGGAACATGTGTTCTGTAGTAGCTGAAACGTAGATCTGACCTCACCGGGTCACACTTTGATGACTGCTTCTCCCAGAGCTTATATCATCTGTGAAAAGATCATGCTTATAGTGTTGCAAATTTAATACAGACTGTCTTCTCTTTTGCAGCTTTATTTAGCCATTTCTGTTGGAATTATATTTTTACACAAAGCAACACAAAATCTTCTAACATCAGCGACATAGCCTACCTTCACTTCACTTGGCTCAGCTTTCTCCCAGGCTGCTGCGTAGGCTTATGACATCATTGTCACTGAACTTTCACCTTTCAGTAACATAAATCTGAATAATATCCAGAATATTTATCCAATGAAATTACAGTGATTTTCATACAGGATTATACGCATATCCCTTTTCTGGGAAATTATACATCTATAATACTTCTGGTTGCAACACATGCTTGCTGATGAGGCTTCACACAGTTTGCTTGTCAGATGATGTGCCTCTGTTAGTGAGTCAGCAAGAATGTCTTCCCTTAAAAACCACAACTGCATCGGGAGAACCTTTTATATATCAAGGACCCTCCAATAGAAAAAAAGCATTTACCAACAGCAAAACATGTGTGCCAATTTATGCCCTTCTTTTGATTTGACTTTATACCATTTCATATTGCATAAGTAAAAGCCCAAAACTCTCTTTTTACAACATGAAAGCTTGAATTCTCCCACCATTGTGTGTGAATGCTTTATTGCCGCTTGGATGTTGTATGCTGATTCAACATCTCATGGCTGATGATAAATAAAATCTATACGAGCAGCTAGCGTGTGTGAAAAGTATATGTATCAGCTTGAGCCTCCGACCCACTAACCCACTTTATACCCTACCAGCAGCCCATGATTTGGTCATGCATAACAGCACTGGCTGTTCAGCTCACACCACCTGCTTGCCTATATTTGTACACTCTTCACATACTATATATCTTACATGCCACATGTCACAATCGCTAAAAAGTTTGCACACAAGCTGTTTCAACTGTCCAATTTTGGAATCATCAATAATTGAGTGTTTGATAAAAAAGAGTGCATGAATAGTTTTACTTGAGTCACAATTACGATATGCACACTCCTTGTTGTAAACAAGGAATTACACTGATGGATCAGAATGACTGATTGCCCGAGACCTGATATGTCATCCGCTGCATGAAAAATAACATGAATGTTTTTATTGTTCATGCATGGTGTGGCTGGGTGCGGCTGCTCTGGATTAGATTACAGCAGAGACTTGTTTGGGACATACTTTTCTCCTCAGCGACTGTAATTAGAAAAGCCTTTCCGCTCCCTTGCTCATACAGCAAACATGTACTGTAACTAAAACTCGTCTGGGCTATTTTCCCAAACTCTTGCCAAACTGAATATGATTTCAAGTTGTTTGATTGGCAGTGCATGAGAGCCCAAAACAGAAAGCAGGCTTGTGCGCACAATGGTTTATATTAAAATGCATCCATCCTTATTAAGATTCAGAAAGGAGTGGCTGAATCTGTCGTTATGGTACTCTCTGTCTCTTCATTGTTATTGAGCAAAAACCCATTAAAGCTGGGCTAAGACTTGGCAAGCTTGCATGATGCTGCCAATACAACTCTGCTGACATTGTCTGTACCCTTGATACCTCAGCCATTTGCTGGTCTAATGCTGAATGATAGAAATATTGGAATTCCAATGATTTCCCCTGGCAAAGCCGAGGCACTTTCCCAGCTGCTGTTAAACACAATACAAGAGGTGAAACAGCTAAATTGAAATGATGAAACAGTTTTAGCGGGTGTTTTTAGAGACAAAAGTGCCAATCAGGAAGGGCCCTAAAGGCATCAATAAGGAAAGAGCAATGTCAATGAATTTGCCCACAATATCCCTCTATGCCAGGAGGCTGGGAGCAAAATGGCATTCCTTTTAGCAGCACTGCAGCTGTGCTTATCCTAATAATCTGTCACTGTTGAAAGGTCAATATGACCATCACTTCATGGGAAGATCCCATGGGCCTTTAGTTTTTGACTGGCTCAGGGGCAAACTTCTCCCGACTGTGCTGAATTAGTGCTGTACTATCAACCACATTACTTTTATTGTAGAGCTGCTTCATTTTTCATAGTAAATTAAGAAACCTACTTGGTGGCTTATCTCTGCAGTGGTGATCCAACCCAAAAGCATGAGTTGTAGTTCATTTAGTCCAGTGCTGGGCTGGCCACCAAGACAAATACATGACTAATAAATGGTAGCATTGGTTCACTGCCAGTTTGCTTATGCTTCCCTGATTTGATTTTTCCCCCTTTAATACCAATTAATCCAAAAACATATACGTATTAAATATTTTCTACATTACATTATATTTTTTATTTAGTAAAACAAACAAAAAAACATTTAAAAAAAGTAATAAGTCATATGTGATAACAGCCAATTAGGACACTTTTAAGTCATGACTCATAGGCTTGGGGTTGTTCAGTTCATCAGTAAAATAAAATTAAACTAGTAATATTTCAACAAACATATGTGACACAAAGGAAAGGGTAAAAAGGGAAAGTTTGAAGAATGAAGTGGAGAAACAAAGAAATGCAGATGCCTCCATTCAGGCCACCAGGGGCCACTAAATGATTTAAAGAGAGTTGTTCAAGCCTCTTTTCTGCATCTAAATCTTTGCTGTCTTTCAATGATATAGAGTTCATGTACATACAGTATGTACACACTTTTATCTTTTCCTGACTTGACTACTGCAACTTTCTGTATTTGTGCCTCAGTCAAAATCCATTTTCATGCCTCCAACTGGTGCAGAATTCCTTTTTCAATGATTCTGTAACAATGGGTATGAAAAAAGAGAGTACATCCCACCTGCCATTGCACTGGCTTCCTATACATTTAGAAGTGATTTTGAAATTGCATCACTTACTTTTAAAGCACAACTCCACCTGGCCCCAGCATATGGGATGGATCTCTAAACACCCACCAAGTCTGATCTTAGATCCTCCAGGTACTTTTTGTTCCCAGCTCTAACTTTTCAATCAGAGGGTCATGACCACCTAACTCAGGAATGCACTTCCTATAGGAAGGCTATCAAAATCTATGTCAACTTAAAAATATATATATTTTATATTTAGTCAGACTAAACAAGAATGTTATGACATACACTCTTCGTCAATGTCATCAAAACAAAACAAAAAACGAATAATGGATTTCCACACACTTCAATAATCTATGTCAAGGAGCACCAAAGTGGCAGACATTGCACCTTCTTTGTCACCCAGCCGTATATGCTTTGCTAAAATTATTCACCAATTTGGAGGACAGTTATTACTTTTTAATGAAACTTATAGATTATTAGTAGCTGCAAGGAGAGTTATAACCTTGAGTTTAAGACAAAAGTGTTAGTATAACCTATTTACGCTTATTGGGTTTTGTCTTCTGACCAGTCAGTATGTGAGTTGACCAAAGTGGCCTCCAGGGGGTGAAAAGCTACAGGTGAGAGCAGGGAAGGAAATAAAGAAGAATTGGAGAGCTGATGTTGGGATGGAAGAGTTTGGAGAGCTTGGAGAAGATAAACTGTTGAAAGAGCAGAGGAATGTAAGTCAGACGTGACCGCCATACCATGGTTGTATGCTTGAAAGGAAAGAAGTGCAACGCTATAATGTGGAAAAAAAGGAAATGGCAGTAATAGTAATTGTGCTAATGGGTTTGTATATATCGATTGTAGAGGTTATAGCGTTTGAGGGAATTTTTGTCAGCCTTCTTCGCTCTTCCCCATTGATCTTAAGCCCCCAATTGCATTGTTGGACTCTTTCCTATTTCATCTAAACCGTTGTCATTGAGGTACACCATTAACTCTGCTGTAATAAAACATCCTAGGTAAAAGCTATTGCATCAGTATACTGGACATTCTCTAACTTTCCATTTTCTATTTTAAGCCTCGACTTCTCCAATTAAGTACAACTAACTGAGGCAGCCAGTTCCTGGACACGTAGTCCATCCAGATGAATTGTACATAAATGTAATAGTTCAGAGATACAATTTCATGCTTCAGCAAATGGTGTGACTATATATTTTATTAGATTTTTTTTACCTGCTGCATCTTTTAATGGAATTTAGAAGGGAATGACATGTCTGTTTCCATATTTTGTTTGCATTTTCTGAATACAAACTATTCAATAGGAATGGGGTTAAAGGTCATCACCAGGCAGAGTGGGCTACTTTGAGACAGCTGTGGGAGGTAAAGGTAGGTCCAAATGTTCTAGGATTTGGTCTTTTGTCCTCCTTTTCTTCTCACCTCCTTCCTGCCTCCCCCTCTGTCCAGCAGCAGCCTCCTGCCTCTTGGCAACATGCAGGCAGTTACTTGCTGGGAAGGTTAACTGCTGTGATGTGTCACTAGCACTTTCTTCAAATAGTTCTTGGAACAACCACAGCCAATAAAGAAGAAGCAGCAAAATAAGTGTTTGTGTTTTTAACATGCTTGTGAAGCGTATGCCTCAGCAGCTGAGACGATAATAATGATAATTAATTGAATTTATATAGCGGTGCTGGAAGCTGCTTTTACTTTTGACTTAGAGAAAAAAAAACAAATAAAGACACCAATCATTTCAAATTTGACAATATCCCACAATTCCTTTGTGAATTTCTCAATTCATGCTGTAGCTTGCTGGCAGCCAAATGAGAATGAATAATCACAGGTGGTGGGAACAGACATTGGCATTACCAGAAGGCTCTTACAGCCTGAAAGCACTGTTGTGTGCAATTGCCTTGCAGCATCAGACAACACCCATGCATCATAGCAATACAGCAGTGGCACAATCAGAACCTTTTGACACAGCACTATTGCCAGGTTGGCAAGGTGGCAATCATGCCCACACACTGGTAAGCCTGGCAGAAACATGATCTGGAAGCGCTGCCGACTGGAGCCTTGGGTATGGCTGTTGGCATGCCTTGGCATTTATAGTGCTAGTGTAATGAGTGTGTGATTGATTGGAACCACAAAAGGGGCTCATGTACTCAGAGCCGTATACAGCACAAGCAGGCGGCTGGCACTCCTGGATTAGAGGCCCCATGGGCTCCCACCCAGATTAAAGGGTTACATTAAACTGCATGAATAAAAGATTGAAATTATTCTCTTTGGAGCATACCCCTAGGAGGAGGAGGATTGAAATGTGTTTACATTTGTGCCTGCTGGGAAGGATGCTTTGGATGAAGCTTTTACCATTTCCTATTTTCTCTTGAAACACACGCTTGCAGAACATATCTCTATCACTTTATACATCGAAGAGCAAGCAGAATTTAAATATGTAATTACCAGCTACCAAGTGTACAATGGGACACCCGTAACATAATTATGCCAATGTTAAAGGTTATCTCAATCATTTGGATAATTACATTTACATGCTTGGGGCCAGACTCTCCTTGAGGAGGAGATGGCATGAAGGGGGCAGTACCACCTGAACTGTTTCGGAGGCATCCAAGAACATATAATGTTATCATGCTTTAATGAAGACATTTAAGCCCGTGGTCAACATAATTTTGCTTAAACCTTAAGAAGAAGGATGGCTGCAGGCTCTTTTATGATTTTAATCTCTCTAATTGGTCTTATAGTTCATGAGCTAATGTAATGAAAGAGGATGGGGTGCCTCAATCAACTACAGGAATTGTGGGTAAACCAGTGGGCAGCACAGGTCCCTGGCAGGGTCCGACTCCCACCCTCTGACACACTATTTCATCTTCAACTCACCGATCACTTAAACAAATTAATAGGCTGCTCACATGTCGTCATGGTGATATTTCACACGTTTTTACCAGCATCATAAATATTACAGTCATTTCCCCCACTCTTCCTTACTGTGCTTTGCTAATTATGTATTTATAAACATTACATCTTAAACAGCGTTTTACAGTTGTTTTTTCTACAGCGGTTTATAACCAGTCTTGCCAAGACTGAAGTGTAACACTCATGGCAGGATGTAAAAAAAAGAACCCATAAAAATGTAGATTTATTGCTACATCAAGGGGAATAAGGAAATCAAATCTGGGATTCGGTGCCATCCCGGGTGGGGAGTAATCAAACTGTTTCTATTGATTGCTAATCCATCATTCAATCCAGGGCAATGGGCTAACGCAAGCGGAACAAGAGTTGGCTCCGGCCTCAGATAATGACTCGCACATAATCAATGGCTGATAATACAGAGGCTGCTCTAATTATTGACGACCAGAGCACTGCTCCCCTCTGTTTCCCTATTCATTCACAGAGGGGTCAATTAAATAGCCGTCTCGGCCTCAGACTCTGGTTGTCCAGTCGGTTAGAGCAGGCTGGTGTCCCATGGGAGACGGAGGTGAGAGGGTGACTGAGACTGGGATTTAGGGCCTAAAGGCGCATTGATACACAGTTGGTGTTTCTAACCAAGCAGCGATAAGATGTAGAAAAGATTTACTTATCAGTCAGCTCATCGGCAGCAGAATCACAGGTGCAGCCTGGCATGTGATGGGCTTCGAACAAAGTCACAAAATCAACAACAACTCAAGGCACGGCCTTGTGCTCTTATTCATTATCTTCCCTCCAGACTCTTCTTGAGGTTTGTGTGTGAATATAGGTGTGTGTGAACCCTAGTTAAACTGTGGCATGCTTAGTGGCTTGTGGTTAGACAACATTTTCCATTAATTTGCACTTGTTGTGCTGACAGAAGTCTTTTCAGCGCAAGCATTCCAGACATTTCTCTGTCTCCCATGTAAAAAAAAACTGGACAGTAAATTGGAAAAACAAACAACTTCAGCTCTTGCTGTTTCTCTCTCTCTCTCTCTGTGGTAGGTGATGCTGGTAGGTAAAATTAATTTACCCAACTACAGTTTACCAACTTCAACCCCCCCTCCCAAAACCACATCTGCCTCCTTCCACCTCTTCATCTCCACTGACCCAGTCCTGCAGGTATCCTCTTTCTTCACCCTTGACCCCCCCTCAGTGTCAGGTGATATGTCAACGGGACAGTGTTACCAAACCATAAATATAAATGCCAGTCTCAAAACAATGAATGAGCATTTACAGACACAGACTTACCTGTCAACCCCAGGAGTTTGTAAAAAGTGAACAGTCATAGGAGAACCTGTGTTTGAAAAGAAAGGGCTGTTGCAATAGATCTGCTCTTCCCTATTGATTTGTTCATTTCTGTTCTGTCTGCTTTCTGGTGCTGGCAGGTTGTGAACAGTGAGTTTTATTAACTGATACCTGCTGTGGCTGGAATAAGGTTGATGCGAGCAGTGTGAGGGAATCAAATCAGTAAATCTGAAAAACCAAAACAATGAGATAAAAATTGCTAAAAGAGCTGAGGGGAACTGCACAGTCGGGTCATTATTCTCTTCGTCATTACCAGTGACTGCTTTCACATTACAAATCTAATTTAACCAATTGCTAATATAGATAATTAATTCATGTAGCTTTAACTCTAATGTTGTATCTTATATACAATATGCCTTTGACATACATATTGTATGTGGAAAAGTATTCATATCTTTGTTGAGATACACCGTTTACATGTTCCGCAAAGGTTGTCTGTACGAGCAGCTTATTACAACCCATATTTACAATTATTGTTAGGCACCAAGCTTTAGTAGTAACTATGACGGGCGCGAAGGAGGAACTCAGGTGATGTATTATGAATGTGACAAACACAGGATTTCACCCCAGAGACTGTTGTTCATGTCCCCTGTGAAACCAAAAATCAATGTTGACTTATACTTACGTATGTATGTTAACTTAAGTTACGTATGTTTACGTACTTAACAAACTTAATCCCAAACCATGATCTTTTCCTAAATTTAACCAAGTAGTTTTGTTTCAATTCACAACGTTAACCACGTGTTTAAAACTGGGACCGCTTCACAATGTGCACGGTCATGTTGTTTTGGGAGTCACTGGCATGTATACATATTTATTATTTATAACATTTCTATCCTTTTTTTCAGTCTAATGTAGTGTGTATCACTTAAATTACCCCATTTCAATTGTTTGTTGTTTTTTGCGTCGTTAATAGTGCCCTTGTATGCTCTTCGATCTTTTTGTTTCCTGCACCCTGCCACTATTTGCTGCTGCAATTCTAATTTTAATTAAATCAATCTCATCAAAAGGTACCATTATTTACTTTGATTTTATGTTTCCAGTGATTTTGTATCTGTAGTTAAATTAATAGATTGAATGTAATTAATCTTTCTGATGCGATGCGTTTCAATATAATTTCAATGATTCACGCCTAGCTGTGATGTCACCATTCTCACCTGACATGTCTAGCTCTAATTAGCTAAGAAGCGCAGAGTGCAGACAGAAGAGCAGTGATCAATCTCTCCTCTGTAGTCAGAAGTGTAAATGTTTAGATGTACAGCCGTGTTTCTTGCCATGTTAAACAGATATCCATTAGACAGAGCTAGCAGTTCTAGACTCCCTTTGACCTGCTGGGCCTTTATCACTGGGAGACTCTGCACCTGGACACTGGGCATTTGTGTGCATGTGGGAGTGGATCAATGCAAGAATACACGTGTGTGTGTGTGTGTGTGTGTGTGTGTGTGTGTGTGTGTGTTTGTAAGAGAACGTGTGTGGGTAATAAGTGGCTTATTACAGTGTGTATTTGAGAGTGTCAGAGACATCATGAATGTGTGCATGAGTGTGACTTCCTGAGCATGAGTTTGTGAGTGTTTCTATGTCACGGGTCAGATTGAGAGAGACAGGGAGGTTGATGGGATCATGACATACCAACCACAACAACACCCCTCCCCGTCCCCTGCACACACACTCCTCTCCCTGACGCATGGAATGCCATTTTTCAGCCCTAGTCTGACTTTCCTGTTTGAATTAGATGTGCAAACATCAGCCTGCCTTGATAAATGGTGTTTTTCCAGGGCCAAAGGATCAAGGCAACTGTAATGTAACTATAATGTAGTGTACATTAATGAAGAAACAAAAGAGACAGAACACAGTTGTGTGACTATAGTGTGTGTGTGGGGGAGGTGGAGTAAAGTGACGAGGGGCTGAATGTGGAGTGGAAATAAAGGGATAGATGGGTTTTAAGTTGGTTTAAAGAAAAGCAAGGCAGGGGGCATCGAGAATGTCTGGAGGCCACTCTTATCTCTCTGAATGAAAGGAATGCACACGCACACACACACACACAAACACACACTCACACACACACACACACACAAACAGAGCATCTAAATTAAGATGTGCACTGAAGGAGAAGCAAGAACAAATCAATGGACAGTTTAACACCCATCTTCCAGGAGATATAATGACACCTTTAGGGTAGACACAAATCTGTGTGTGTGTCTGTGTTCATATACTTTTAGCTGCAGGGGACTTGGGTGGGAACATACACCCACACACCAGCTCAATCAGCCCTTCTTTCTACTATACCTGCACCCCAGCAGGCCTGTCTATCCATCTGACTGGAACCTCTTTTAGTGGGGTTTAAAGGGTGCGTGTGTATGGGCTCTGTAGTAGGGCTGTGTGTAATGACAGAGCGGCAGGGTGTCCCTAAGCCACCCGTGGGTGTACCTAAAAGAGCACCACCCCCCCTGAATGAGGACTGCGGTGGCTCTGTTGTTAACTTTAGCTTGGTGAGCTGAGCGGGTTGGAGTGAATTAGCATTGTGTTTGGTTTTGGATGACGAAACAGCTACACCAAACTTCATTCACAACAGATTTTTGTCATTTGGGACTAGGTGTTTTTTATGTTAATGTTCACTATGGCTTAATTTAGACATGACAGGGCATTTATGGAAAGAGCCACGCAATATGTGGCACTTGGCAATGTATGATGATGTTTTCACCTGTTTTTTAACTAAGTGCATCACAGATGGTCTTTCAAACAGATGTCATATTTTTTGATACTTTAATTGTCAAAATTCCTTTTTCAATCACATTTCATTGGTTTCATCATTTATTTGGTAATTAATTCTACAAAAATAGCTGACAATGCACAAGTATAGCACATTCTCTCACATGCTGTATGTAAAGTGTTTTTCTAGATATTGGATAACAATTATAAACATAGGGAGGGAGTGCATGTCTGATTATTGTTGTGGTTGTATAAGTGTGTCCCTATTTCTTTCTTTTTACCTATTTTGCCCTATAAGACAAATTTAGTATTTAGCATATTGTAATTTTGTAGACTGAATATTGTTTATTTTGTTGGAGGATGATGGTAGAGAAAAAGTAAAAAAAAATAAAGTAAAAGATTTTTTCTTTGGATAAGAAGAAGATCATGTCACATTAAAGCAACAATCCCAATGATTAATGGAAGAGCTTACATACCATACCTGGTACGTATCTTTGCAAATGATTAAGCTCAAATGTAGTTGGGCAATAGGTTATGTCACTGTGTGAGAGTAATCTACTGGGAACACAGGTGAAAAACAAACAGGTAATAAGGAAAGGCAAGTAATAGCTCCATTTCTCAGTTTTGATCGAAGTTGCAGTATTTGAAACTACTAAACTACTACGAAATTTCCAAATTCCAAAGGTTTTTGCATATATTTGCTGTAATTAGGCAGTTTTGCTGTGAGTATCATTAAAGTTTCAGTTTACAACATCTAAAAGCCAGATTTTAAGGTAAATATGTTTGGACATGCTATAATTCACTTAACATATTTTTTTTGTGGTTTTACAAATTGAATTGAAAATCATATTAGAATTAGATCAGAAGATGTCAAATCAGCGAGGTAAGACATGTAGCACATAGTCTCCGATTTCATACATTTGGTTTGTTCAAATATCCATTCAGTGACATTAGAGAAGAGTTGAACAGAACATCCTTTATTGACTCTGGGAATCACATTTCACCATGGAACACGCAGTGTGATTTAGAAGAAATTACTTGATGAATAGGAAAAGAAACACTTTCTTCCCTCTTTCTTTATTTCTTTTTCCCCTCTCTCACACATTCGCACACACACCCTGGCTGACCCCAGTGTTTTGTCGTCATCCATTAGTAATTAGGAGCTGTTTCCTGAGTGTGTATCCAGAGGCTTGCTGTATAAAGGCTTTAGAGGAAATAATAATAAATAATAATCAGGCTGAACCAATTAAGACTGATTACCCTCTGCATGATGCTGGGTGCAACACACTGCTCTGCTCTTAAACACATGCTGCATATACAGGTTTGTGCTTATACGTGAATGATTTCTTCCTAAGTAAAGCCAATTCCATGCTCCAGTTCATAATGTTGCAGTTATTGTGAAACCCTTGAACATTTTACTCCTCACAGGGACTCAGACTGACTCCAAAAGACCTGGCCTCTGCCTCTCAGGCAGGCTTTAAGCCCCTTTAAGCCTCAATCTTAGCAGGAGACAAAAGCTATGTGTCTTGGGGAGGATTAGTAATATGGGTAGAGAGGGTCGACATCCCAAAACGTGATTAAGTGTTCGGTAAATGACAGAGGAGGGCTCGTGAGACTTAAAGTAACGTACTGAAGACGCCAGATCCTTTCTGATGTTAAATAAGACTGGGAGATGCAGCTCAGTGGGGGGAGCGGGTGGCAGTAGGGAGGAAGAAGCAGAAGATGTCAATAAGTAACGCTTGGCCTCTGACAAGGAAGGTGCCTGCTTTTGTTTTCGCTGCTGTCCTAAGGGTGGACCATAAGGAGCTGCGATCACACACACACACACACACACAGACACACACACACTTCGACGCACATTTTCTCCAGTCTGTGAAATGAATACCTCCATTATTGATCAGAAAATGAGAATGCTTTCTCTGACCAAAGAACCCTTTATGTTGGCTGAACACATTTACTTTAAGATGCTGGAAAGAATCATTTGTCTATCTGTGAGTACTAATAGGCTAGTAGATATCCTAATACCCTAACCAAAAAAACGCATAGGGATTTATTATATTACACATGTATTGTCTTTTTATCATCTATACTTTCTCTTAAACTGTAAAGAATCATTCAGCTACTACCCCTGCCTCTTTCGTTCTGTCTCTGTCAATACGTTTTAATGGCGGGTAATTGTCATCTGTCAATGGCCCCTGGGCCTTTTCCCAACGGCTGGTTTGTGACTGACACCCACAGCCACTCTTCTAAGAAGTGCCATATGGTCACAGTTAACACGGACATAGGACTGTAACCCAGCCTTATGGGACGAAAGTGACAGTACTTATGAATACAGTATAATGTGTGTGAAAGAAAGCAAGAGCACAGTAACAGATTGGCTATAGATTTCACTATATCTGCATTAATAAGGGAATGGCTCTGATTTGTCAACACTCCTAGATCAGAGGGTAGGACAGTGTGTTTTTTATATTTGGGTGATACTGAAACATGTGTCAGTGGAGTTTGTTTGAATGTAATAATGCCCTATCAGCAGAAGTGAACCAGAATAATTAGTTAATGACAAATAATCATTAGTGTGACAAATGTCAAACAGCAAGGATCTCAAACTACTTATAACAAGTAGCTAGGTAAATTTGATAAAATGCATCTCTTCTCTTTGGTTGCGACTGATGTTTTTTGTACATGGTCCGTAACAAATAAATACTAAAAGATAAAAGAAAGAAAGAAATGGTTGTGTCTGACTCGCAGATGTCAAAAAAGAAGAGAATATACATTGAAACAAGACTGAGAGTCTACAGCTGAGGCTGCACTGAGACACAGAGGTGCTCTGAGAAAAGGGTTGGGATATACGGCATCAGAACTAGTTCTTTTGTGTTGTTCAACTATATCGGAAATCAAAACTTTTATAATTGTTCTGAATTGCCACATTGGAATCCAGGGTGAAAATCTGCCCATCATAGTGAAGGGGGAGACACATCATTGTTTAAATATGATAACGCTGCACATTTTCAGACAGTTTATTCTGGACGCCGTTCTAGAAAGTTTAAGAAATAGTAAGACAAAGCTAGTTTTTATTTTCCCTTTTTTAGTTGGAACAGATGTAAGCACACAGCTGGAAATCAATTGAAATAGCATGGCATACATTAGGAAAGCGTTATTTACATACATTTTACCCAGAAACTAACTATTATTATTTCTTCCGGTTTGTGTCCCAGTAGAAAAAGCAGAAGTCATTCTGCAGTAGTGAGGGCCAAAATGTACAACTTAAAGGTAAGTAATGTAATTTTGCTAAACTTTTATGTCAAGTATAAGTGAAATTACTGTAAATTTTTATAATACTTTGACGGTTTTGGAATACATGATTGCCCACATGATTTGGATATGTTGCCATTACTCTGTTAAGCCTGGTGTAGCATGACTTTGCTTGCAACCAACATATTTATGAAACCTGTTACCTGTGAACTGTAAGGACTCTTCTAGTGTATGCATCTATTACTCTTCGAGCAATAAAATCAACAGCTTGTTTACGGCCCTAAAGTATTGCAATAGTTTAAACTAAAGAAACTCCAGCAAACTAAGCTGCGCACAGTGCCAGCCATTCCCTCTTTTACATTTTACAAGTGCTACTCCTTCATTCCCAAATTTTGTACTGGAAAAGTGTGCATGTATAAGTGTGCGAGTGTTCTGGTGTCTGGAGTCATTTACCATTGGCTTAGTGTGATAAATATGACCTGTCTCTGCTACTCTGGGTTACGTGCCATTGAGGGATGGCGGCTGTGTTTGGTAACTGAGGACTGAGGCAGGAGAACAGGCCTAGTAAATGACTTTAACCCTGGGAGAGAGTTGGGTTATAATCAACGGAGGCGAAACAGTGTTGCACTGCTGTCAGAGCTCTCACCCGTGACATAGACGTGACAAGGACATGAGATGTTTCACTACAGTTTTGACCTTGAATCATTTTAGTGGGGCTGCATCCTTGGCACCTCAGCTGTTTGGTTGGCTTGTTTTCCTATTTTTGTACTTTTAGATTTATGTACCGTGCATGTCCATGACTTCAAAATGTCCATGACTGCGAGTGCAAGACAATATGCTTTCCTTGGTGGCTGTTTTAGTTTGGGAGTTTTATTCCACTGTATTTTCTGTATTTTTATCTAACTATCCTTTGCAAAATACTATCACATCATAGCAGATAATTGGTTCTGTAGGCATCTACCAAAGCCTTGTTTGGTGGCACAAAAACCCTTTAAGAAAACGGTGCTCATACAATGATTCTCAAATAGTCCAACAAAGTCCCTTCATTGTTCCCTGAAACACTGTTGGAAGAATATTCTACATACCACACTTCTCTGACCTTTGAAGTTGAGCTAGAGGCATGGGTCTATGGATGGCAACGATGATCTGTTGGAGCGCGTTGGCCCAGATTGAAATATTTCAACTGGAGATGTCCTGATCAAGTTTTCCTTGGCCTACTGTAATAGGTATCTCCCGACACAGAGCCTGATCCAATACTTACATTTACTGACTTATGTGATTAAAAAACTATTAAATTGATCAGCTTGAATTATTGATGTGAATGAAAGTTTACCTTGGAGGTTCCGACTCCTAAGATTGATGTGACGCGATCAGCTAGCGAGAGTTTATTGTTGCCGTGTTTTTCAAGTTAAATCATATTAATTAGTGACAGCTGATATGAGAACCAACATTGTTTGTCATTTTAACAGATCAAGGAGATGATCAAAGCCAGCTAAAGGCAAGAAGCTGCTACCTGAATGTTTTGTGTACTGCTCTTTGCTAATAAGACAAAGAAAGGAGACATACAGCATTGGAGTTTAGCAAATCCTTGTGTTTCGCCAACTTCCATGTTCAATTCAATTCAATTCAATTTTATTTATAGTATCAATTCATAACAAGAGTTATCTCAAGACACTTTACAAGCACCCAACAGTTCTAGTAGTTTCCTCCAGAGCAAGCAACAGTGCGACAGTGGCAAGGAAAAACTCCCCTTTGGGAAGAAACCTCGGACAGACCCAGGCTCTTGGTAGGCGGTGTCTGACCACCGGTTGGGGATAGAATGTCACATCTCAGTTGCACTGCTGCGCTCAAGGAGACACACTCTCCTATTTTTACTTGCATATAGTTAAACGCTTGCACTGATAAATCACAGTAGAGTAAAGAAAGGATTGGATTTTGCTTGGTTTTATTTTAGCTAAAACGGCACCGATACCAATCCTACGGACTTTGGTGATTTTTTCTCATGTACAAGCTGGTTGAAATTGGTAGTTTAAATTGAAATGTCTCAAAAACTATTGGATGGATTGATAAAAAAAAATCTAATACACTCCTTGGTACAAGTTGTATTTACTTTGGTGACTTTTCATTATGCACATGAATCAAGCCAAAATGTTAACTTCTCAACCTGATAATGAAATTCTCATCAGCTTCATCTGTACTTTAGTTTTATATAATAAAAGCTAAATCAGTGCAAATAAGATATTGCCATGACAACACAATAAATGAAGATGTGAACATGATAAACAATATACATGCTAAACATCAGCATGTTAGCATGGTCTTTGTGAACATATTAGCATGATAAAGATGACATGTAGCTCACAAATGACACATTTCTTTCTGCCATTAAATTGTTATAGTTAACTCTTTTTTTAGACACACTGTAAAACCTTCCTTTATCTTTGTATAAACCACCTGTCTTCATTTCACATACACCTCTGTCATCGCAGCTGTCTTCTCTTCTTCTCTTCCTCCCATTCCCGTCTCCTCTTCCCCTTTACCAATCCGTTTGTCAGTCCATCACTTTCTAAATAGGCTAAGGCAGCGCGGCATTGTTGTTGATTTCATACATGTCATACGACACAATTACGTTAATAGCTCCCTGAATGGATTTCATGGAGAGTCTGTTGGATTTGTTTGGGAGGCAGTTTTGAGACAAAAAGAGGCTGTCATCTCTGTTTGGCCATCAGCTTCAAAGCTCTTATTAGCAGATGAGGGATGTGACATTCCTGCTGCAAATGATTTCTTTATAATGAATACATTAGAGAATTGTCAAAATCAGTTCATAGTTCATTCTTTTTTTCTTTCTTTCATAGTTTCTTTCTTTTAGCTGCTAAACTTTTAATGTACAGCTTTAAAAACAACAGCTTTTGCAATCACATGTACAGTATATTTACAGAAAATTACTGTAGATTGGTATTCGACATCATTCTCGTGTATGTCAAGGTGTGCTCAGATTACTTGAAATGTACTGTAAGTGGTTTGGATTTATCTCAACGCACATGAGCTATTAGAGGAAAGACAAGGCAATGCAAACTCTGGCAAATAATGGCTGCTGGCCAACAGGAAAGGCAAACACAGACTGCTGGTTTTGGGGTTTGGAAAGACTGGTGTGACTTTTGTGATCTCTGTGTAAGCACTCTCTTAATCACACTTACACACAAAATGATCTGTTCTTTTGAGATGTTGATGCTATGGAAGCTCTCTTTTTGTTTCACTCATGCTGACTCTGCTTCACTGTACTCATTGAAGCAATCAACAGTGCTGCTGCTCATTTAACATTTAAATCAACCCCAACACCAGCTCTAATTCTAGAATTTCAAGGGAAAAATCTTTGTTATTGTTACTTCACTCATAAACTAAGTCTACTATTACTACTAATACTACTACTACTACTACCACTACAACTACTACTACTACTGCTACTACTACTAATAATAATAACAATACATTTTATTTACAGAGCCCTTTTTAGGGTATACTCAAAAGATTCTATGTCAGGGAGTATTTTTTTTATTTAAGGGGCTACCGGAGGAATTTTGGGATCTTTAGTCAAAATAGACTTGGCCCTCCCTTTGCCAGCAATACATTTTTCTATGACCCACCAAAATGATTAGTAAACAAGGCATGACCCTCCCTTCTGATGCCTTCTCTACTGGTTTGGGCTTGGCAAAGATGTAAAGATAGCCAGTGTTTTTTACAACCATGATATACAAGTCTTAACCTCTGCCTTCTCACCTTACACATCACACTCCACTATTATGGGGGCCATTTCAGTAGATTTACTCACTAACATTGTTGTGGAAACACAATAAGTATGGAAACTAAATGCCCACTCCCTGCATTACTGTATTAACTCAAATACTAAGTTGCTTGTCTAGTAAACTAGTATTCACATTAAATAAAACAATAAAACATTCGGACTATTCAACAAAGCCCACTGGGTAATGACAAATTAACAAACACATTAACTGGTTTCTATGGACTCGTCAGTAGGTTTTCTCAGTCATTGTATATTTTAGCATATAGGTCAAACTGCCGAAGCTGAACATTATCCAAAATCGGTCGTCCAATATAATTCACCGCTTGCCTGGTCGTCAACTGGTATACCATATTCAGGATTCAGTATGCAGTCCTGGAACCATTCTTTTTAGATTGTTTGTCTCTCAATAAATGACAAACAGTTCGGAGGCAAAATCCATATCTAAAATGTAGCTAAGAGGAGGTTAACCAATATATTATTACGAATTAAAAGCTGCATTTATAGATATTACATTTGTATAACTGTATCAGCATTTAACGTTGACATTTGTTTAAGGCATTTAACATGGGAGTGTTTAATTTTGATGTCCGTAAGCATCACTGAAGTGTACACTCAAGTGTAATATTGCCCTATTTAGTAAGCCAGGCATTTTGAGCTATAGCTTTGTAGAAACCGTTGGATTTCCCAAACTGAATAAACATATTTAAACACAAAACTGCGTTGCTAGCTCACTCATATTGTAACTAAAACATCTGCTGAAAAAATAATTTTATTCCTTAGCATGATTGCGGTACTGTTTAGTTCAAAATCATCTAAAACACCAAAGTACAAAGACATAGCGGACCAGAAGCAAGTTTTATTTTGAAAAGTAGAAGCTTGGGGACGGCACCAGCCAAGAGGGCATGAGACGGGATGTCTCCAGGCTGCAGCCATACCCGACTCGGTGGGACACTGAGCGCTACATGGAAAAATATGCACCAAACAAGCCGCTTTATAATTTTCCGGTTTCATGAATACAAAAGTTGGGTGACCCTCCCCCCTGGACTAAAAAACATTGGGTGACCCTCCCCTCAACAAAGAATAAAACGACATGACTCTCCGGTGGTCTATTCCATAAATACAAGAATAGATTAGTTTTGAGTTCCAAAGAGAGGGCCAGCTATGGAGAAGGCCCTGTCACCCCAGGTCCGGTGCATGGTGCTGTGTGGTGGAGACAGGAGGTTGGCCGCAGGAAGGAATGTGGTGGAGCAGGTCAGTAAGGAAGGAGGGCTTTGTGAGTTAGGAAAAGGACACTAAATTGGATCTGTCGTGTGACAGGGAGACAGGAATGATGTGATCACAAAGCGAGAGAAGGTGAGCCTTTATTTCCATATTTGTTATAGGGAGGGAGGCATGTATATATATCATCCACAATAACCTGATCAGGTTTACTTCTGGAGGCACCTCTACAACTCAGCCTGCTATTAGAGCTATGAACCGCATTTTAATCAACCTGCCAGTAAACAGTCAAAACAAGACATTGCTCTACAGTACATTTTATTTTTATCAAAGTCAAAGCTGCACTGAGTTAAAGCAGCTCAGACAGATGCAGAGGCTCATTGTGCTGCTGCCTGGCTAGCAGCCACCAAAGCAACAGCCCTGCGAGACAGGATGTTGCAGACAGGGAGCCTGAGGTATTTGTGCTTTCATAGCCCGACATGCCAGCCAAAACTGAGTCATGGTGCTCCGGGTAGTTTCCCCATGGACTGTTAGTTTTTGTTGGATACTGTGGCTGACTCCAGTGCAGAGGAACTTCTGTTTTGTGCGACAGTGCTGGACTTGAAACTACATTTTTCAAAGATAAAGAAACAACCTCTGCCAACAGGAAAAGGGCAGATGACTAATGTAACCTAATGCTATTACTGTGTCTGAAACCATTCACTTACTAGTTCCTGTAAGATAAGCGCTCAACAAATTATAGTTATTATTCTTTTGTGACCCCAAAGTTTTGACCAGCAGTGTATACTGTAGACTACCAGTATTGTGTCTACATAAGTATAGCTACAACATGTTCCTTTTCCAAAATGTTGATTTCTGTACTTTATTATATTTTTTTTGTAAAGTTTGTCTTTAGAATCAGACTTTCTGTATGTTTAATCTTGCTTAGTGGCTTAGTGACATTTTTTGTTAGCCAATGAAATAAGTGTTTTGGTGGTGGGTGACTGCTGTAGTTTTCAAATGTGTGTGTGTGTGTGCGTGCATGAGTGTGTGCGTGTGTGTGTGTGTGTGTGTGTGTGTGTGCGTGTGTGTGTGTGCGTGCGTGTGTGTTTATGCGTGTGTGTGTGTGTGTGTGTGTGTGTGTGTGTGTGTGTGTGTGTGTGTGTGCAGCTGACAGGGTTTAGGGCCCTTCCACCTTTGAGATCCTCTGTAATTACTCTATTGTCTCTAAGGCCAGATGCCCAGAGAGCCTTTCATCTGTCAGCATTAACTCTTCTGGACCCAGCTGGGACAGTGAATGGAAGAGCACTGCACTAAATTAGTGGGCCTGCATGTGTGTTAACCGTCGGCATGGTGATCATAGGTTGTTGGAGAGCAAATAGAACTTAGAGTGTCAATCTTTTCATGCTGTCAGAAAGCCTTCTTACATAGTATACAGTACACATAGTGCAGGGTACATGCAAATATATCCAGAGCACCTCTTGTTTTTCAGGGAGTACTGCCTACATTCAAATCTCTACTGTCACTGATGCGTATACCAGCTCCAAAATCAAATTGTAGCACATTTACCAGTTTTTTCACTTACCATTGTACACCACACAAGACATGTTCATTAAATTTAACTCAATTTAGCAATAAGCAGTATTTTTAATAATAGCAATGGACCATAATGGAACAAATGACAGGCAGCTGTTTTCAACAAGACTGATGATGACAAATAAGGTATCACTTTATTCAAACAGACATACTCGCGACTTTAACCATCAGTTAGGTCATTGGATAGGACAGTTTGAGATGTGTAATGGGAGAGAGAGGAGGAATGACATGTACCAAAAGGGCTGCAGGATGAAACTGAACCTGCGGCCACTGCGGTAAGGACTGAGCTTTTGTACATGGGGCGCACACTCATCCAGAGCTATCCAGTCATCCCTAACCATAAGTCTCTGAAACTGAGTTTCATTAAATTCAGAAGGAAGACAGTGTGAATGAATAAGTAGAAAGGAGAAATAGTATCATACCGCTTACAGTAAAACCTGAACACAAAAAGACAGTGGAGACTCAGATTGATGGAAACTGTGTGTGTGGTTGCGTGTGCTGGTCAGAGGTGGTGTTAGATAAAATGCTTGCCTCTCTAGTGACCCCACTCCCATCCGTCATGGCAGGTAAACAGCCCCCTGTCACCAGCTGGCACTCCAACAGGACCCTGATCGCCTCAATGTGCCAAGTTACGGGTGGGCTTCTGTGGACAGGAAGATCAAGGACACACACAAGCCTACACACACAAACATGTGGAAAACCAATATCCATATCTTTTTTTCTGTTACTACTTTGGTTTCTGTCTCTCTCTCTCTCACACACACACACACACACACACACACACACACACACACACACACACACACACACACACTAAAGTTCAATTTTGAGGGTTTAGCAGTTCTGGCAGTTCTGGACCTTGGGCCCTAAGGCCCAAAACTAATCTGACTCCACTTTAACCTGTTCCAATTTAGCCCTTCCTCCACGTGTTCGTTGATCATCAACCAATATACTGAAATGACTCAAGGAGACAAACTTCTTAGTTATCAGTTTAGTAAACAGTATTGTAAGAAAGTACAGCGTAAGCACATGAATCAGAATTCCTACAAGACTCAACTTGCACCAAACGGTCTCTTCAGAAGTCTGACTCCCCTATCTCTATTGTGTCCTCTTCTTATTCGTCCCTTGTTCTTCGGGTGTCCGACGCAGTGTATGGCACCTTCAGTCAGTCCAGATATTCTGTTCCAATTCGTTGCGACGCGCAAAGTTTCCATACTTCCTCTTTCTCTAGCATTTCTAGACAATTGAAACCACAGTCATCTATTGTAAACCTGTGAACTTCCCATGACCCACTGGCCTTCATGAGGCCTTTTAACTAAAAGTAAAAAATATACTTCTAAGTCATTTCTAAGTATGAGAGATATTTCATATATAAGACATTATAAAGTGGTATAATACACACACAAACACACACGCATGCGGACACACACACACACACACACACACACACACACACACACACACACACACACACACACACACACACACACACACACACACACACACACACAAGGAGTTTAACACACACATTTCCTCCTCGTTGTGGGGTGTGAGGTGCCTGGCAGTTTGTTGTCACATTCACACACAACAGTGGACTGGTCTTCCACCACCTGGTTTAGATTAGCAACCGATGCCAGATGTATCTTTTCTGTGAAAATACACACACACCTAGTAACGTTTGATACAGACAGACAGAGAGAGTGCATGCTACAGAGAGAAGGGTGGCAGTACAGAGGTTAAGCTCGGCAGCCAGAGAGCGGTCCGGGGCTTGACATGCATGATTGAATGAGCAAAGCATCTGCTCTCCTTCCCGGCCTCAAACAAAGCCTGGTTTGAAAATCCACTGCCCAGGGCCTTGGTTCATGCCTTAAGGCTCTGACACACCAACCTGACGGCCAACCTTCAGCAGAAAAGGCAGTTGGACTGACAGTCTCCCCGAGTTGGTCAAAACAGTGCCTCAGAACACACCGAAGCAACGCCGACTGAAGCAAGAGATGTAACACATCTCCATAACAGATCATTCCAGATCGACAAAAGTCAGTTTAAAAGATTTTGGTCAGATTTTTAGAGACTCTAGTCATGGTCATCCCGCTCGTCATTTCCGGGCTAGCACTCCACCAATCAGATTGGTCATTGAGTCCGACTGCCCGCCTTCTGATTCAACATGTTAGGTCGGCCAAAATGAAGGCCAACGTCTCCTCCGGCTGATGACGGCACGGAACACACATGGAAAGAATCAAGTCACTGACCTCGCCAGACTGTCCGATGGCTGATAATCGGGTTGGTGTGTCAGGGCCTTTACAGTATATGTGTCTCAATGTGCAGGAACCATATACCCTGTTCATGATTCCACTGTTAAGCTGCAAACTCTGGCTTCCAGTAGGGAAAATTAACCTTTTTAGATGCTACATTGAGAAAAAAAGTTTCAGCTATGTTTTGAGTTAATTTATTTAAAACCATTTTCTAGAAAGCTGACCAAACAATGTCACTTCTCTTTCAATCATACCACATGGTTTTGTCCATGAAATGAAGTCTATTGATGAAGATCATCTGATATGATTGGAAGCATCTAAATAGACCTTGAGTGAGTTGCTGTTTCCAAGGATATAAATCAATGTTACCTTATATAGCAGGAGTATTGAAATACAATCCTAGAGAACTATTTTAGCCAAAATGGATGTAAATGCTGCCGGTGAAAAGTGTTGAGGAGGTTGCTGATAAATTTAAAAATATAAAACTCAAGATGTCTAAAGTGTCATTCTACGTAATAGGGTTCTTCAAAGTTTTAAAAAAGGGTTTCTTGACTATTTCTTGGCCAGGACTAGTAACTTGTAACTTTCTGGAGTTTCGGCTGGTGGCTTGACAATCAAACAGTAATCCAGTGAATAATTGTGTTTCCTAAAGCATTGCCAAACACCCAAGTGCTTCCTGGTTGGAATCAACCTGGTTTGATTCCAACCAGGGGCCATTGTTGCACGTCATACCCCCCTTGTTACCTGTCTGCCTATTTAATAAAGGTAAAAAATGAGCCCTAAAATAATATTTTTTGTTTTTTTAAATGTAAAACCATTCCTTTAAAGGTGTATGAATATCTTATATTCTTGTTTTGTCTTTGTTAGTTTGTCAGTGGAACAGATTTTTGCATATTTGTGTCACAGAATAAGCAAAGGGAAATCATGTCTCCGGCCTATCTTCAACATTTGCATGTGCTGTTGACTGAGGTCACATAGTCAAATGATGATAGTAAGAAACAGGATTTATAGACGACCACATGCCTGTGTGTGTGTTTGTGTGTGTTTGTGTGTGTTCCACCCCCATCTTCCGCCAGCCTGAATGTGTATTGACACCACAGTGAGGACGCAAATTATTGTCTCTCAACTTACAAATACATGAATGAGTGGACACACAATAAGATAAGCAAGTGTAATGGCTGACAGAGGAAACATCAAATTCAGCAAACTGAAATGAAGGATATTGTGGGACGAGTGCTCATAAATTTTAAACATCAAGCTGTTAAGCTGCTTTTTGTATTTCTTCCTTTACTCATTCCAACGTAGAGACAAATGGCAATTATGTCATGCTGCTTAATATTTGCATAGTGGAAATATAAATATAAATTACCAACATACCTCTTATATAACAGTCACTTGACTGCCCATAGCTCAGAAGAAAAGCTGATTACATACACTATTCTCCACAGAAAAGATATTGTAATCTCAAGTATTTTCTTCATAAATCAATTTGCTATATTTAATGCTTCCAAAGCAACTTTTTCCAACAGTTAAGGTGAGATAAAACTTGAATCATCCCTGTGGGGAGTGGGGAGTTCTACCAGGGGAGAACAAATACATACTTCCATTGTTCCTACAACACTTTGAAAGGACACAGAATTGCTTGAGTAAAATTCTAAATAGTGTGTATCATATAATATTTCTACAGAACTGTTGACTTTGTTCTTTTTCCTGTGCATGGTGCATCTTCTTGGGGGTGGATGGCTCCTTGCTCACACCAGGCCAAATTTACCCCCGTAACAGTCTCATGTCAGCTGTTTCCCCAATTATTTAGCACCCACCACCTCTGCTCCCCCACCAGCACCAATGATCAACTCGTTATCAAGCCGTTAGTCCTCACTGATCTTCAAGAGCTTCTGTCTGAACCCACCCACCGCCTTCATTCACCCTCTATTAACACTCCGCTGACAGCAAGTGGCAGTCTGATCCAGGATCAGATCAGCTTTACTTTCAGTTCCGTCTGTCTGTTTTGGGTTTGGAAGGCTGATTGTCAATACATTTTAAAATGACCATATGATGTCATCCATTAGGGAACTAGTGGTGAATGATCAACTCTTTTTATGATTTACAATTTTTATTGAACTTTAACAAAACATACAATTTGCAACATGAACAACCCCCCCCCACAACTTTGTCATCACCATCATCCAGACAAAAATCAAGAAAGAATGACAATGTAACTACAACATTTAATAAAAATAACAAAATAGACAGTACACTTTTAACCAAATAAATATATGTCTAAATGACACCATATGAACACCATAAGCCCATCATACACATCTCTACCCAGCACAAAGCTTCCTAGGAGCCCTGAAAATGATCAATCATAGATTGATTAAACAGTCTTTACCATATCCAAGACAAACCATACAGTGGTGGAAGAAGTTTTCAGATTTTTTAATTAAGTGAAATAGCCAATACAACAATGTAAAAATACTCCATTTCAATTAATGTATTAAGATATTCATTGACTGTAGCTAAGCAGCTATTCTTCCTAGGGTCCATCACAAATAAAGGTCATATTATACTAAATGTACTATGTATCAAAAGGGCAAGGGCTTTGTCCTGCAATAAAATGTCCCTTGTGGCAGATAATTGTGTGAATGCTGATTCACAAAAACCTTTCAAAAACATATCAAAATGTTCAGCTCTTTGTGGCTCAGTTGATAGAGCAGGGCCACATACTATAGAGGTTTACTCCTCAACACAGGTTTGACTCTGACCTGCGGTTGCATGTGATTCCCCCTCTCTCTTCCCTTTCACGTCTTCATCTGTCCTGTGGAAAAAAAGGCCTAAAAATGCTCCCAAAAATAAGAATGTTCAGCTCTGTAAGGGCATGTGTGCTTGTATTAAACTTTTCTTCACCATTTAAAGTTTTTAAAATATTAAACTTTTTCTTTTTATGTTGAATGTCAATGGAGCAAACTTTAAATCAGGCTTCTTCCACTCCTAAAGGCTGCTCCTGCAACATACGTTTACCTATGAAGATGTCATTCAAACTTTAAACTTCACAAAACTATATTATACACTGTGATTTTTCCGACATATACTGTGACTTTTCTTCAACATAATATTTCAGAAAGTCATAGTATAATATGTCGAAAAAAGTCATAGTATAGTTTTGACATTGTTATAACAAATAGCTCTGAAAAACAATCTCTAAACCATGCCCAACAAGTTGAAAACACAATGTCCTCTGGAGAATGCAGGTATTGATCCTGCTACCTCTTGCGTGCTAAGCCAACACACAACTATTTGAGTTAACTGCCAGCGGAAGCAAAACTCGTGTATTTCTGTCAAGAACGTTTCTTCATCCTCCCCTAAATGCTATGCTTTTCCAGATTTACCAGATGTATGTACATACTCGGGGGGTAGACCTGGATCTCAACCAAAACAAAGTCAGAGTATAGTAAAGTCATTAAAATTCATAGTATAGTATGTGAAAAAAAGGTCATAAAATGTCATGGTAAAGTTTGTTGAAAAAAGTCCTTAAAAAAAGTAGTAGTATAGTATGTCAAAAAAGTTATGATAAAGAATGTCAAAAAAAGTCATTAAAAGTCACAGTAAAGTATATCGGAAATAAGTCGTAGTATAGTATGTTGAAAAAAGTATTACAAAGACATAGTATTGTAAGTCAAAAAACGTGATGAAACAAGGTATAAGAAAAGCCACAAGGACGTCAAAGGAAGTGTGGAAGAACATGCAAAAAACGACACCAAGGGCTCAAACCAGAGCTCAAGGCTGCAGAGCCTACCCGCTGGTCTTATTTGCATCAGTGCTAACCTCTGAGCATCATGCACGCACATTTGTGCATAGAAACCATTCATAGCAGAATATTTTGTAAAAAGCCATTAAAAAGTAATTATATAGTACGTCTAAAAAGTCATCAAAATTCATAGTATTGTATGTTAAAGGCATAGTATGGTATATTGAAAAAGTCACAATAAAGTCATAGTATAGTTTGTCAAAAGGTGGTAAAAAAGTCATAGTATAACATCTCTAAAAAAGTTCATAGTTATAGTATAGAATGTCAAAAAAGGCATATTATAGTATGTCGAAAAAAGTTATAGAAAGTCATATTATAGCATGTTGAAAAAGTCATGACAAAGTAATAGTATAGTATGTTGAAAAAGTCATTAAAAGTCATTGTTTTTGGAAAATTGTCATAACAAAAGCCATAGTATAGGATGTCAAAGAAAGTATGGAAATACATGCAGTGCTAACCTTTGAGCCGTTGTGCAATCAAAATAGTAATGTAGAAAACAATTACATTCTAAGTTGGAACAAGCCATGAAAAAGTAATATGTTTAAAAAGTCATTGAAAGTCATAGTATTGTCAAAAATATCAAAAAAGTCATAACAAAAGCCACAGAACAGCATGTTGAAAAAAGTATGTTAATAAATTATGAGTATAAGTTAATAAGTCATTTCAAAAACATTCATAGTATAGAATGTAAAAAATATTAAAAAAATAAAACGTCATTGTATAGTATGTTAAAAAGTCATTAAAAGTCATAGTAAAGTATATCAGAAAAATGTCATGGTATAGCATGTTGACATTTTTTTTAAAAGTCATAACAATAGCCATAGTATAGTATGTTAAAAAAAAGTCATAGTATGATATGTCGACAAAAGTGATGAAAAGCCATAGTATAGTATGTTATAAAAAAGTCATAATATAGTTTGTTGAAAAAACGTCATAGTATAGTATGTTGAAAAACGTAAAAAAATATAGTATAGTATGTCAAAAAACATCAAAAAGGTCATAGTATGTTGACAGAAAAGGCATTGTCATTAAAAGTCAGAAAAATGTTATAGTATAGTGTGTTGAAAAATGTAAAAAAAAAAAAGAATTGTATTTTGAAAAAACATTTTGAAAAAGGCATAGTATAGCATGTTGAATTATGTGATGAAAAACATGCAAACTCAACACCAAAAATCCCGACCGGGGTTGGGGATTGAACCAGCTGTAAATTTGACTTCCTGGTCTTATTTGCAAAAGTGATGAGCTCTGAGCCATTGTGCAACCAAAATAATAATGTAGAAAACAGTCATAGCAGAATATGTTGGAAAAACAATTAAAAAGTGATGGTATAGTATGTCTATAAAGTAATCAAACATCATAGTATAGTATGTCCCCAGACTGAAAGCCAAGTTCTTTCATTTGCTCACCTGGAACAGGTGTTTAACCCAGTAACATCTGCCCTGGAGGTAACAAGGCTCCACTGTTTTACTGACCACCACAGTTGGAAAAGTAATAATCAGGAAAGGTTAACACATTGAACATTTTAAATTAAACAGCTTATTAACATGCGCTTGTTGCCCCGTGTGCGCTGATGCGCTGATCTGTTGACATTTCCGAATGCCTTACTACAGTTGCTTAATAAATGAGGGCTTTCCACACAAACATTGGCTACATGTGTTATTAGTATGTCGGGCTCGGGTCGGGTTCGGTTACTGCTCTGTGGGACGCGGGCCGGGCTCGGACAGAAAAATGAAATATGTGATATTGAACTGCCCCCTATACTCTAGCCACACCCAAGTACACAGACAACGCCCTCTTTCATACCTTGTGAACTGTTTAAGGTAAACTTTTGTGAGAGGTATCATTGAAGTCAGTTTCTTTTATAATTGGTGATGGTTTGCCACGACCCATATGATTAAACCACGCCCTCTTTAATAACTAATGACCCGCTTCTTGTACACTATTGTGCAAGGTATTGTTGAACTCAACAGAGAGTTCCCTTTTAATTGGTGATGATTTGCAGTGTTTGAGTGCCGCGCAAATGCACTGCCACAAAGAGCGGTGTCCGACCGTACCCCCAACCTGCAATGAGGCCGGACCCGTTCATTGCTGCTTGCAGCTTTAATTATATTTGATTATTGAAGAATCAATGTGTAAACAGCATTTTACTGCTATAATTTTGTTTACTCAATGTACAGGTTGCTAGTTTTGTCTATTGGTTTCCAATCTGGGGGTCGGGCCTCTCCAAAGTGTAACACGATACATCGGAGAGGTCTTGAGATGATT